>JAYKKT010000088.1:21200000-21527500 GCA_036023115.1 Brasenia schreberi
AGAAGTAGAGCCATGCAAGTACTGTGATAATTCTGTGATTTCCCGAACCATCTCATTTCAAGTGCCATCTACAAGAATGATATCCAAAAAACACCAAGCCATTTCGTTCTTTTGATAGGCAAGCTGGGGTTAGGCACATCCCTACCAGTCGCAGACTCAGGTATTGAACCCTTGACCTTCTGCCAGAAAGTCGACCCCCTTGGTCAGTAAGCTATGCCCATTTGAAGCCCAGGTCGTCATTTTTCACATGGTGCCTCAAAGGTTCATGAACATGCAGTTGACATGACCATTTGGAACAGACCTGCCAGTTTGAACTGCTACCAAACCAGTCTTGAAACTGGTCATAACCAGAAAAGTAAACTGGACATGAAACCATAACCAAACCAATTTTACGGTTACTCCTTTAATGAAACCAAAACAGGCAGTTCAGACACGCTGGTTTCTGTTCTATTTTATAGATCTTTTTCAGTCTTTTTTTTTAATCTGAACCATAACCAGGACTGGCGCTTTCGAAATGGTAAACCAAACCGGGTAGAACCCTTACAGCTCATGATTCCAGTTTACCAGGAAAGTCATATAGATGTAGAGCAGATAGCACTAGGATATGAGCTATGGGTTGTTGTACACCGAGAGTAGAGAAGACTAAGAACCAGGCGTTATATTGTAGATGCTTTACTCGATCTAGAATTTATGAGTTTGCACTTGGATCTTGGGTAACTTCTGAGACAAACTTTAGGAGTAAGAGATCAAAGCCGTCAGCAGAGTATGATATAAGGATATAAGTTGAATATTTTAGTTGTTTTCCTTGTGTATTTTGTAATCTTCTGAGCTGCATGCTGCAGCATTGCTATGAATATAGTAATTCTTAATTATTTAACACATTAAATAGGCTTGATATGTGTTGGTTTTCTGATGTTCACCTTGTCTTCTATTGTCATGCTCAAAATTTGAATAAAGGAACTCTTTTTTTTGCATGCTATAAAACCTTAAGTCTTTTATTAGTATTACGCTTTTCTTGATATAGTCTCAAATTGTTCTCCCAATCTGGCATGAAATGCAACTAGCTTTATTCAATTGTAGATGAACATGCTCAACATTTGAATAAAGGAACTCTTTTTTTTGCATGCTATAAAACCCGAGTCTTTTATTAGTGTTACGCTTTTCTTGAGAGTCTTAAAAAGTTCTCCCAATCTGGCATGAAATGGAACTAGCTTTATTCAATTGTAGATGAACATATTATTGATAAAAATCTACAGAGGCATGAAATACGTTCTCCATTTATATACTGGCAAGACTCCATGAAGAACTTATACATAAAAATTGGTTCTCCTAGCACAGATGATTAGGCAAGTCCAAGGTACCATTGCACATGAGAAAATACATTGATCAGATAATGAAGACACAAGAATGTATATATTAAGAAGAGCTTTCGTCTTTCTTCCTGTCCTTTATGACCTTTTTCCATGTCTCTGGACTATCGATAACCTCGCCAGTTTTCAACAGATACCGCACATGGCTGCCATCCTCAAGAATTTTATGTCCCACACGGCTTGCAACTTGCTTTTCGGTGGAATAAAGCATCACGTTTGAACTGTGGATTGGAGCCTCTATCTGCAAACAAATTGAGTAACCAAGTTAATTCAGCTCTTTTCTTCATCGAAGTGACTATCAAAAAGATATCTAAATGCATGCAAGAACTAGGGTGGGTTCCCATAGCTTGCTTGAGAAATAACTGCCAAATCTTTGTAAGAAATTAAGGATTTTCATAGTTTGCACCATTTTAAAAAGAAAATCATATTGTATTGTGGAAACAAACTCAACAACAACAACAACTAAGCCTTTTCCCATATTAGATGGGGTCGGCTACATGGATTTTTTGTTTTCACAGAGCCCTATCACGTGCCATGTTAGCAGTTAACTCACAATAAGCTAGATCATTCTTTATTGTTTTTTTCCAACACTTTTGTGGTCGTCCTCTACATATGGTTCTTTTGATCTTCTTTCTATATGCCAAAACCATCTTAAACGATATTCTCTCATTTTATCCTCTATTGGTGTTACTCCTAATTTGTTTCTAATAACCACATTATGTATAGGACTTTTCTTATATGACCACTCATCCATCTCAACATCTTTGTTTCCGTGAGAGACATCTTTTGTACATGTTGATGATTAACTGTCCAACACTCAAAACCATAAAACATGGCAGGTCTAATTGTTGCTCTATAATATTTACCTTTTAACTTTAATAGTATCTTCTTATCACAAAGAATATCGGATGTTCTTCTCCATTTTAACCAACCAGCATTAATTTTATGCGTAACATCTCCATCAATTCTTCCATCACTCTGAAAAATTGACCCTAAATATTTAAAACTTTCTTTTTAGGAGATGGAATGTGTGCCAATTTTAATTTTTATGTCCTCTCAAGTAACCAAATGATCAATCTTACATTCCATATATTTTGTCTTTGTTCTACTAAGTCAGAAGCCTTTACTTTATAATGTTTTTTTCCATAGTTTCAATTTTTTATTAACTTCTTCCTTAGACTCCTCCACTAACACAATGTCATATGCAAATAACATACACCAAAGTACTTCATCTTTAATATGTTTTGTTAACTCATCAATCACCATTATAAATAAGTATGGACTTAAAGTTGATTCTTGATGTAACCCAATATTAACTTCAAAGAAATCTGTCATTCCTTTGTGAGTCCTGACACATGTTTTTGCACCATCGTACATGTCCCTTATAAGGTTTAAATATATAAATAAATCACGCAGATCCAAAGGCATATCTGGTTGACATAAATGTAATGGTAAAAGCCTACATTATGGAATATTATGGAAACCAAGATACTTTGCCTGTTAAATGTGAAAGGTAGCATTTATTTCATGATATTGTTATCACATGTCTAAATATCAGGTCTACTTTTACAAGTCTTCCAGTACTTAAGATCATACTTTACATGATTAACCAAAAGATGAACAAACATGAACGGAGTTCTTGAAAGTCGGCAAAATAGGTTTTTGGCTTGTGTGCTATGCTGCATATTCTCGTGATGAAGACAGCTCATATATTTTCCGTTTGACATGGACAACTTTTGCTTTAGCTCCTCAAATCGAGATGCCCAGTAGCAAGATCCTGCTCTAACCAAGAAAGGAAATAAAGCAACCCATTTTGACAATCTCGTTTCCATGTAGTAACTATGATAAACACACCATCCATTAAACCAACATGGTGGAACAAGACCAAAGAACGTCTACAGCTTAAGAATATGATGTTCAGTCCTTGACCATCTAAATACGAATGATACATATTAATGCAGGAACCTACAAACAAGGAAGCATGAATGATAAAAATAAAACTAACCTTGACAATCTGCCCAGGTTGACCTTCCTCTCTGCTCTTTGTGTGCTTAGTCTTCAAGTTGATGTCCTTAACAATAACAGTGCTGTTATGCTTGAAAACACAACTTATTTCACCAATTTTTCCTTTATCACGCCCAGATATGACTTTTACTGTGTCCCCTACTTTAACATGCATCTTATGCAGCACAGGCAGGCTATTTGATTTGCATTCCTTCCGTTCCCATCGCTTCAGCTGCTCACAAGAGATGAAAAACCAAAGAAAGAGTATAGCATCCTATTCCAGACGACAGAAACATCTTGGAGAACAGAGTCATAGCTGTTTTAAATAATGCCGCTTTGTTACCAAGAATGATTTATGCAAAAAGTTAACCTATTGAAGGAATGCGGAAGTTGTGCAAAGAACTGACATAGTTGGATTCCCTGTACCTTCATAACAATTTGGCATGGCTGATTAGGGTGCTGAACCTGCATTTGGATATAAAGTCGAACAGAGTTTGTTACAGGAATATAATATACGAGGAAAAATTTTCCAATGCAATTAGAAATTTTAATTTCCAGTACAGCCTACTTTCAGGAATTTCCAAGTAAATCGTTATTCTATTACAGATAATAGCAGGATGGTAATGAGATGTGATATGTAGGCAACAGACCATGGATACAGTGCTTCAGAAGATAAAAAACTTTTAGCACTTTCTTGACTTGAAGTTCGATGACAAAATCAAAGATAAAGCAACAGAAAAATTTTGTGATACAGTGGGTTGAAGTTGAACCTTTCAATACACATCAACTTCTCTTCTCTCTATCTACCTTGTCATAAGCATCAAAAGCTCTGATTATCTGTCACAGGGATCAAAGTATAAGCCGCAATGGACATGCTTTCAAGGTTCACCGATGGTGCTGACCCATATCAATATCCTGATCATGTTATTGTCTTACTTTGATGGAATTTCATGTTCATTCAGACCTCCTATGTAACAACCAGAATTCCTGAAGGCTTTGAGACCAGATCTACTTTAGCTGCTTCCACTATCCTTCAGTATTTAAATCTTACGAGAGTTTACCTTCAAAGTGGATCTCAAAGTATCTAAATTCGCTGCTTGCCTATCTTTCCGTACATCTTAGATTTTGACTAATAACATGAAACTTAATGGATTTCTAGGACTCATTTCAGAAATTTTTCATGCAGTATTTGTCTGTGGTTTCCTTCTTCTGCACCACGAGTTCGTATGTCCTGCAACATACAGGAGGAGCATCTGCACACTGGACTTAAGGCTAATTTCCATCATTCACCATGATGAACGGCAGTATGAATATTTAGTGGATTGGAAAGGGCCTTTGCGTAACTGTATAGCCTTCATGTATTATGATGATCGTCATAATATCTTCATAGTTGCCAAGTCGCCATGATGATTTTGAGAAGTACCTCTAAACTCAGCAGAACATAGTGATTAATACAAACGCATCGTACAGAATTTTGGGTAATCTGAGGCTTACCAACTAAAACTTCTTAGCGTAAAATACATGATGAGGAGAAAGCAGCAGTATATTTGAGCTAGACCTTAACCAAATGAACATGATACACGAACCTCTCAATACCGACGAGTATTACAGGACCGAAGTTTCCTGACTGGAGTACTACCACGAATCGAAGGTCTTATATTTCATTCAACTGAACACCAACACCTTTCTACCGGTTTGAACTTTAGTTTCCCATCAAAAGAAAGGAAACTCCAAATCTAATTCATGAAAATCGTCATGAATTATTCCACCTGAAATCCCTCATTCTTACCACCATAGTATGTAGAACCTTGACCTATTTGGCTATTTATTTCCAAAATGTTTTGGCAACAAAAGCCTATTTCCTCATTTTCCTTCAGCCGTTGAATAAACTCATAAAAGTAGTGGCACAAAAAACAGTAGAAAACCAGGAACTTGAGGCACTAAGAAAACACGAGTACAGTGCGTCGAAATCACAAACTGAAGCAGGCAAAAATGCACATCAAAAGCTTCAAATAAGCACTGAATTAGTACGCTAAAGCTTCAACACAACATACTCGTGTCGACGCACACCAGTTTGGTCGTAAGAGAAACAAAAGAAAGGACAGAGAGAGGAAAACGTGAGAAAGGAACATTACCCACCGCGCACTAATGATGATACAAACATGAACCGCCATTGACGAGTCCACCTTCCCAAATTACAGAAAAAACTATCGTTCTTCCAGCGTAGAGAGAAAGAGAGGATTACCTGGCACGGAGAAAGAGACGGAGAAAGGCGCTGGCCATAGAAGGAATTAGAGAGAGAAAGGGAAGATATGGAGAGCTGTAGAGCAGCCATGGCTGACATGGTTGGATTTGCCGCTCTGTGCTGGAACTTCACCACGAGTATGAATACAATCTGAAACGTTTAACCAGATGACGTTCTGATAGGAGAGAGTCTCTTTCGCTTTTACTTTCTCTCCTCAAGTTTTATCCTCTGTGTGTGTGTGTGTGGAGAGTTTCTTTCGCTTTTACTTTCTCCCCTTAAGTTTTATCCTGTGTGTGTGTGTGGCTGATTGAATTTCTTATAAGATGTCAGTGGATCGGATAGAAACCCGAATTCGGTTAGTCGGATTTGGTAATATAAAACATAATTCACACAAAGAGCAATCGCTCACCTCGCGACGAAGTTAACTCACTCATTGAAGACGATGAGTTCGATACCTGGGACATGCGTCGAGCTTCAGCCTCCCCATTGTACAAAAGAGAGTGAAAAACTAATTCAATAAAACATTAAGACAGATTCAGATTCGGTTCAAGATTTGTTCTTTCTCAATTGACTTTAAGACAGAGTTAATAGATAATCAATGAATTAGAATTTTTTGATGGAATAGTGCTACGATCCAAGCCTTGTCCCCAGTTTGAAAGCTAAGGACGAGCCATGTGTGTTCGACTCACCTTGTCTCATGAAGCCTCGCCAAAAGAGACGGGCAGTTTGTGAACTCTGGCTCATTGTAAACTCTCAAAGTTATATGAACTCCTGGTGTTGTTTAAGCTTCAACAGTTACAATAGGTCATTTACAGGTGAAATGTACATATTCCTGTATGCAATACCAGTGTACTGTTCTGAACACGAGCAGATCAAACACAACAATGACTTCGAATGAATTCACGAGTGTAAATCAGTTCAAACTCCGGTAATTGTAAATAACAAGCAGCTCACCAACATTTTCGAATATAAATTGTTCATAACTATGACTATGAAGCAGCTTGAATAGGAAATAAGCCAAACACGAGTTGGGTGAGAAATTACGCCCGATGCGAGATAATGGTGGAGCTTGGGTGAAGGGCCACGACTTCAACATTTTGCTCCTTCATCGGCTTACTCATGGAAAAAAACACAAACTAATTGAAATTATTTGGATTGAAACTGAATGCGAAGAATGTCATAATCTCCTATGGTTTCCTTAGGAGACTGGAGAATATCTGTAAAGCCAGCTTCTAAAGGGGGCGACCAGAAGCTGGAGTCATTTTAACAAGCCGCAGTCGCAGTGGGGAGCCAGGCCTTTGCTCAGTTTATAGTTCCAAACTCGCATTCCAGCACTAAGCTGGTTACTACGACAACCACTCAACAACTCTAGGCCGAAAAGGACATGGTTTTGTACCGTGACACAAACCAAGCCAAGAATATGCAAATCCAAGTCAAAACCAGGCCACAAGGATCCTCAACCTGGGCTTAGGAAAACCGATTCTATCATCTCAAAAGTGTAGCTGGCCTTCTTTTTTCGACAGACTTCCAGCTTAATGCGTTTCGACGCTTACAGTTTCGGCTAATATGAGCCGTCCAGATGAATGCCAAGTATGCAACAGAACAACATGAACCGAAGTAAGACGCTGTCCATCATATGCCGCATGATGCAGTCTTCTCTGGAAAACATCACAGAAAGTTAAGATACAGGTCAGTAGATTGAGGAAAGGTCAACTGTCATTCAAATCTTTACACACAAGTAGTATGTTAGCTACTCGTACCGTTTAAGTCTAACAAGATTAATATACAAAAAGAGAAAAATAAAAACAGAAAAGAGAGACTGTTACAATTGTAGAACAGAGAGGAGATTAGGCAACAATATCAACTCCCATACTCTGGAAGTATAATTTACCTACAAATGCTTTTCTTTTACTCTCACGCAATTTGGTATAAGAATCTATTGTGAAAGAAATAGTATAATCCCTTTAAACATTATCTCTGGGATCTGATAGGCTGTCCACTGATTCTTCTCTGTGCAGTACCCCATTCGGGATCGGGGATTCTAGGGGGCTCATCTCTATAGCAGTTTCCTCCATTGTAAAAGACATTGATGATATATGCCTCTTGCTATGCTTGGTGATCCGAGACAGGGCCTGGACGATGTCCCTCATCCACGGCCGCTTCCTGGGCATCTTGTTCATGCATTTATGTGGGAGAAATGCCAAACAGTTCAGTTCTTGAAGATCATGCTTCCCATCCAGCCGTGGATCAACAATTTCCTCCCAACCCTCTTTCCCATCTGCACTCATTGCAGCCTGTGCATGAAGAAAGAAACCATGGAATTACAGAAACAGTTGACTGGAGCCTCATTCTTCAATACCGTTATTGGAAAGAAAAGCATCTGAAACAGAAGAATTATGATGCTTCTGGCAATGAATGAATTGGGCATTCAGTGAATGAAATATCTGCTGCAGATAAAGTGAGTATTTTCTTGTTATCACACGTGTTTGATTAAATATTTAACAGTGAGCCACTTCATATGAAGTTCCAGCAGCAAGGTATGGTTTCAGCAATCTACATGCAATACAGTACAAAACATGCCACATTCAAAAATCTCTACAATTGTCCTTAATATTTAGCCAAAGCAACTCATACATGAGCTGATTGAATCAAACTTTGCAAGAAAATCTCCAATCTTAGCTTTTAGATAGAGTAACATCTACAAGAAAACAGTAAACAAGAAAAGAAGATTGAAGGTTTTTTGCTTTTTATCCAAAAGGAATCGGCAGTATGGTTTAGATCCCACATGCACTATATCTTGCTGACATTAGCATATGCCCTGCAGAAGAAGGCCCTCACCAGGGGCTTCATGCCTACAGAGATGCAACTGAGGTTCACCCCCAAGGTTTGGTGTCCATATTATGACAAATCTGTGGAAAATAGAAAGGATATATGAAAGAAGCATTACAAGTTCTATTAGTTCAAGAAGCCCCTGGTTGGGGTTTTTGCCAGTGATCAACTCAAAGAGCATCACTCCGAAGCTGTACACATCACTCTTCTTGGTGTAGGACCTTGTTGATATGTAATCAGGGTCAAGATATCCTAATGTTCCACGGATATCATTGCCCTGTTGACTGATTACTTCCTCTTTTGAAAGCCCAAAGTCAGCAACCTGGTCAAGAACACATAACAACTCACCTCAGAACATAATCACTTCTTAATAATCCACATAAATAGCAACTCAGGCAAGACTAAACTGCTTAAGTTTACGTTTCAATTTCATTTCCTGACAGAGGGAGTAAATTATAAGTTAAATTGATATAGAAGCTCTCCCAGTCCTATGCATCGACATTTTTACTTATGGAACAAAAGAAAAAGGGATTTCTCATCTTAGGGAAAAATTCTTGTCTCTAGACCTTGCTGAAGGAAAATACACCAAGTTTCTCCAAGAGTAGCACTAACTTCTCAACAAATAGCATCAGTAAAAGCTGCCTTTGGCAGAAACTCCATGTTTAAATGTTTTTTCAACAATAAGTGTCTCTACCGTCCCAAAAGTTTTCCACTTTCTCTCAAACAAGAAAGATGGTTATGATGCATAGGCAAATATTAACATCATTGAAGTGCTGGGTTGGCAAGTTTTTCAACCAGAAAGTTCAATACATACGGTTACTTTTTCATGTCGCTACTTTTCCTCAACTGCTGAGGCAAATGATATTTTATTTCAATTATATTTTCAATAATTATGGAAGTCGTTTACATAGGAGAGAACATTCATAGTGGTATCTCTACCAAGTGTGCTTGATATTAAGATTTATTCCATTAAATGACTCCCAAAATTACTCCATACACTCAATTAATCACCAAGTTGAAGACCAGACCAAAGATCAGAAACCCTCGGTTATTTATAACACAATTACGCTCCTAAGCACAACTTGAAAAGATGGATATACAATTGAGAACTAAGTAAATCCTTCAAGATCAACAGAAGTTTCATACTCTGGCTCTCATGGAATTGTCCAGCAGTATGTTGGCAGATTTTATATCCCGGTGCAAAACTGGAGGTACAGCCTGAACAAAGGTTAAAATTTCAAAATAATAAGGATAACTCAAATCATTGCATCCATTCAACTAATAAAGCAAATGCTCACCCCATCATGAAGGTACTCTAAGCCCCTTGCAACATCTTGTGCTATAAGTACCCTCAGATACCAGCACAACGGTTTACGTTTTTCATCTGCGCATGCAAAAATGGCCGAACAAAATTGGGAGGATTATTATGAATACTTTTGCTGAATCATGACAAGAAAACAATGTTTTTGAAGTTTTCCAGGGACTTTGAGTTGACAATATTTGTTAAAATATTGTTAACAAGTCAGTATGCTGAAACAGAGGCCCTGCTGCTACCTTTTGTTTGAGCATCACAAGTTGCTACATTGTGCAGATACGCAGGCAATAGGAAGTAGTTCTATGACAACCGGCTGAAGGGAAACGAGGAAATTTCAATTTGAGATTTTTAGTTTATAATTTTTTACATCAAAGTGCCTGAACTAGAGAGGATAGGTTTATCTTCCAACATTCGGGAAATTGCACATAGTCCCTAAGCATGTATACTTCAGGTACCACAAATAGACCCTGTACAACAGAACGCTCCCAACAAACTGAAGCAAACATGCAGGGAACAATTCAAATTCCGCACATCATGTCAAAAGGCAGTCAAATTGCATAAATTTTCTCTCAAAATCTGAGTGACGACAAGATTTAACAAAAGAAGAGTAATTCAGATTAATTTGATTTCATAAGACCAGACAGGCATGCTTATATCTTGATGTTGGAGTTGGTATTTCTACTTACCATATAGATGAGAAGCAAGACTTCCATTACTCATATAGACATATATAAGAATGTTCTGGCCCTTCTCGTTACAGTATCCAACCAAATTGACCAGGTTCCTATGATGTAACCTCCCAAGAAGTACAACCTACCAATCAAAGAATAATATTGACCATGAGAAAGCAATTATAACAATCATGAAATTGACATAATGAATGACAAAGACTAGAAATAAGTTAAACTGGGGACTGTACCAATAACTTATGAAAATTAAACCCAGAGGTCAGTTGTCTTTGAAATAAAAAAGCAGGTCTTTCTAGAAACGACAAACCCCACCACCATCACCACCAAGAATTTTAAACCCAAGTTATAAAATATGAATTTAAAAGAGAGATATCTAAAATCATGCTTTAATGGCAGGTTCTCAACATGCATGAAGTGAAAGTAGGACACCAGTAATCCACACATAGACCATACATTCAGTGGCAAACTTATTAAAGCTACAAATATGAGTTTCAAGTTTCAAAAGATCTCTCGTTACCTCTGTCTGAAACTCCCGTTCACCTTGCTTAGAATTTTTTGCCAGTACCTTAACTGCAACTGTCTCCCCACTTGGCATCTCCGCTCTGTAGACAGAGCCAAATGCACCCTGCCCTATTAGTTTTGTGAAATTATGTGTAGCCTTCTGAAGATCCCTGTTAATAGTTCATTGAGAAAGATCAATTGATGGAACTCTTCCAAATTGAGAATATAAGAGTGGATGCATGAAAAAACCGACTGCATCCTCCAATTGCTTGTCCACTGGCAATTATTAGATAATTATTTTATAGAAACTAAAAGAGAAAGCATAATGATGAGATTGAGACTTTGTATGTTGGGGTCAACGAGACCAATTTCAGAGAAAAGCATACTCATAGATAGTGAATACCTGTAAGAATATTTGGGTATCCCTGACATGGAAACTAAATCTTTGCTTTTAGAACCCTTAAACCATGATGATATGCCATTTGCTTCTGAATGTATAGGTGACTCCTGACTGAAGTTCGAATCAGACATTATTGTACTACTATCAACACCATTGACCCGAATAGGAATGGTAGAAGTTCTTCTTGAAGTGCTGGTACCAATCTGTGCATTTTTCCTCCGAAAGCGGATGCAAAGAAGAGCAAATACAGCGATCAATAGTCCTGTCATAAGTCCTATGGTAATTCCAAATATCAATCCCCATGATGATTGCATTGCTACACAAAGAAATACTCCAGGTTCGATATTCTACCCATGTAAATTCCTGCAGAAAGGGATGACCATCAGCAGGGACAAGAAGCTAACACCAAGGCTATAACACCAAAGAAAATATTAAATAACTTTTATATTATGTCAAAACTTCCACAGAGAGCAAACATCCCTGCATGCATTTTTGAGGGAACTGACCCAAATAGCCAAATTCTGCTAATGTATTCCAATAATGACTGTGATGTTACTAAAATTCTGTGTTAGCCTTTCCACCATTTAATCCTCACCCATAAGACAAATGTCTTCTGTACCCATTATGCACAGACATTATTTTAGATACACAAAGGAAGCTGTGATCATTGTGAACTGATTTTGTGGATGGTAAATTCATCAAATAACAAAGTTGGTACAATAAGTAGGTCACAGATGAAAGAAAATTCTGAAACATCAAAGAAACATTTAGGTCACAGTTTCAAAACTTGGCTATTTTCATCCTTTTCACCATTTTGCAGGACAAATAGACATGAATAAAATATGATAACAACGTTAAATAAGTCATGCACTATTCCTTAACAAATTACGAACTATTCCCACTGTAATATATATGTAATCAAATAACTAGCATAGTTTGGATATCCAAATCTTTATATTAAGATATAAAATTAACAAGCTGATTTCTGGATGTGTAGCTCTAATTTCTTCAAGCAATAACAAGTCAAATGTTGGAAACCATACACAATGCAACTGAGACACAATCACAACATATGCTTTTTTATCAGAATAACGCTATGGTGTATAGAAAACAAAATGAATAAAACAAGAGGTATTCTAATGATATTCAGCAGTTTGTGTTGATCAGATTCACCAAGGCAATACCATATTCTTCGTTACACAGCATGTAAAAGTATCAATCCTCCAGCGCAATATTAAGCTCTCCAAGATCAATCAACCAATCAATTAATCTTTAACCAAAAGATCCATTATATTGAACTTCTCTGCTTTTAATGGATTACTTTTTTGACATGCTTTGACCATTATCACAACAGGAATGACTGAAATGATGGCAAAACCACAGCATCATAACAGAGATATTTATTAGTTGAAAACCAAGAGGCTAACCTCAGTTTGAATATCAAAAGCGACAAACCTTCTCTCACACTAGGTGAGGTCAGATACATGGACTCTTAGTTCCATTGTGCTTGACCTCGTCTATTATAGCATTTCACTTCAAAAACATAATATCATATTGTTTTCTTCCAACACTTCCTCAAAAACATAACAACATGCACCCTATCACTTTAGCCAACCTACCTTAATTTATGCATGACATCTCCATCAATTATTTTATTGTATTGAGAACTGATCAAAGTATTTGAAATTATCTTTTTGAGGGATGCAGTGTGTATCAATTTTAAGTTATGCATCGTTATGTTGATTCAAATATTGAACTTACACATAATATATGTTGTCTTCATTTACTAAGTCAGAAAGCATCTTGTTTCCAAGATTTTTCTCTATAATTAATTTTTTATTATTAATTATTCCCATGTATCATCCAACTAACACCATGTCAGCTACCAAAGTCCATTAATTCATTCATATCCAAGTGACATGGCTTTTATGGGGACTCTTTTGGTCTAATCTGATATTAACTTCAAAGATAAGATATCAACTCAATATGCACACAAAGAAACAAAAAAAATCTTCTTCTGTAGAAATTTCTTTTAATATTAAGTGAGTGACAATACACTTCATTTTAATACTTCTCATATATTATTTTTATCCATATCTTTCATTTTGCTTAAGACTCTTACAATAGTCAATTAATATTCTTCAGTTGCCAGGATATATTCCTATTCCCAACACAAGTTATGTGATTGAGGAAATATGGAAATATTCTCGAAATATTTAGAAAATATGCATCCTTGATACAATTGATGTATATAACATTATTTTTATTCTATATATTTTTACATTATGTTCTTTTGATAAGTCTAAGGCCTTCCTCATTTTCACTTATGTTTTAAAATATTTTGAGCCTTTTCAAGGGTTCCAGGATCACCCTGAGAAATTATCAAGAACGGTATCAGCAAGTATTCTTAATCAAGTCAACCTTTCTGAAGATTAACCTTCTCATCCTAGATATGGCTGCTCAAAGGTCAAGAAAAAGAATGTTTTCAATAACTTCAATGGGCAATCAAGGACAACCGTTAACTGCAATTGGCTATCCTTTATTATGATCATTGACAGATGGATGACAATAGAGTACACAAAATGCATATGAAGATAAAAACAACAAAAGGAGCACATATTCCTAGTATGGACACAAAATGTACTGCAATAGACCATCCTTGTAAATGAAATTGTTTGTTTTCTGTTCCTTATTTTGTATATTCTTCGGAAGCTGCCACTGAAGATAAGACCTATCCTTCAAGTCATTACTGATCCAACAGTCAAAAACTTATGATTGCAATGAAACATACCCACAAATGGAGTTACTGGATTCTGCAATTTGTTTAAACAGTCTGACACTTGGATTCCAACAAACCAAGCTCACCAAATGAAACAAAGAGTACACAGGATTCTTAAACATAGTTAACAGCTGCAACTTCGATTTGCATATTTGTACACCTAGTGTGCCAAGGTTAAAGTTTTCTCACTAAAGCAAGCTAACCTCAAAATTGAGAAAAGTCATTTGGACTTAACATGGATGGTAATTGATGAACCTTTTACAAGAATATGATCTTTTAAAATAACCACAGCTTCATTATCCAAGACCTTAAAAGCAGAACATTAGCGTACACATCTCAGAGGGAACCTAATATAATCAGCTGCTTATGAAGCCATCCAAACCATCAATGGCTTCACCAACGATCGCTAGATGCATGATTGAACTTCCGGTTTTACAGAAACAGACGGCAACTACTTTGAGAAACTATTCAAGGTAAAGAAAATTTCAGTGGATGACCTGTACGAGGCTTTGAGACATAAAGTCAAACAGAGAAAGCAGTCAAATTCAGAAAGAAAGCGTATCAGCAACGACGCTTAAACTTCTTAAGTTTAACGAAGTCAATAGCATCTAGCCTTGATGAAGTGGAATCACTAGTCCAAAAAGATGAAAGGTTAAATGGCTTCTGAGAGCAGTTAACGATGAACCCATTCTGACAATCGAACGGCTATAGAAACAGCCGTGTACTTGCTGTCTAATATCTTAACATAATTTCCAATTTCCTTCTCTTTGTCAAATCATTAGACCTAAATTAGTAAAGGGGCATATGAATGAAACATGAAGTACGTACGATTAACCGCAAAAAGCGGAAGTTTCTCATGCAAGCTAATCCGCGAGTGACAGCAATAATGATAAGAAATTCTACGCGTTCGCGAACTACAAGCAAGCGACGTACCTAAAAGCAGTCCTACTTTGGACCAGTACGCTATTACGATTCTCCGAGAGACGAAGACCAGATTCGGTAAAGACATGATCGTCAATCGGCCTGATGCCGACGCTCATCGGTAGGCCACCAAAATCCAGAAGCACAAGAAACCAGATAAGTAGAACCAAACCAAGAATGAACTATTCAATTTCAAAGAATTCGCCCGAGAATTCAAGCTAAAGCACCAAAGAAACAGTCGAACTAAAATCCGGCACGAAGATTACTCACAAAATTGAAGCCAAATCTGCTGGCACAAAGAGCAAACCGGATTTCTCATGATGAAACGAACTCCAGAGCGTGACCGTGTCCGGAACGGAACAGTAAAAGGAAGAAGGAGCGGAATCACTGGATCACGGCCGATCGGAGCCCGAGAATCCCGTCGAAGCAGAAACCCGGAGTTCGCTTCGCAAGAGTTGCGGAGGAGAATCCCGAGTGGCGGATGATCCACCGAAATTAGGGTTTATATGAGAGACGAGAGGGATTGAGGGAGACGATGATCAGAGAGGGAGAGAGACAGACAGGAAGTGGTTACCTCGCTCGTCGTAGAAATGGAGGACAATTTTTTATTGTTTCATTCTACACACCAACGCCGTGTGGGTCACCGACTCGCCGTTCGATCATTTACCGCGCGCACTTTGCTTTGCGCGCGGATGAGCAACTGAAATGTCCCGATTGTCCATGATCATTTCCCAGAATGGCTTGGTTGCCTGCTCATCCATGGTTGTCCCAGACTGGCCGCTTCCTATTTAGATTCGGTTCCAGGTCTAGCTAGTTTAGATACCGATGGATCCGATCCAGATCTGGGAATATCCTGAATCACAAACAAAGTAGTTGGACTCAGAGAGAAACACCGGACTCACTTGAATTCATATTTGGGTTTTGGATTGCCAGGACCTGATTAGTTGTTTGATTCAGTTTCAATTTCAATCTTTTTGTGTCCCGTTATGATCCAAGTGCGGTGAAGTTGGATCTAGATCTTGCTTGATCTTACCTCAATTCGATGTATTTACATCCTTAGATTTACCGTTTATACATTGGGCCTTTATTTGAGTCTAATTATGAGTCTGAATGCATCTGATGAAATACTGACGGGGCCAATCCAAGTTTGACATGGTGATGGTGGATGTCATATACTGTAGGAAACAAAGTAAAAGAAGTACAACTTTGGATTCAAAATGAATCTGAACACAAGTCTTGCAATACAATTTTGCTACTGTCTTGAACATGTATTTGGATTTCGTTTTCTATCAAGATCCAAGGAAGTCATGTCAAATCCAGATCTGGGTCTTATGCAGACCTGGACCTACTTGAGGGTGTGAAAATGAATTGGGTTGGAGCCCTATCTTTAAAACGATCTGGATTTACCAGCGTGACAAATACTTTGTCTGGATTTTCTGTATAATATGGAGACCACAATTTAGTTTCTGATTAGAGTAGATGTTTCCCAGATCCATTTACCTTACTGTCCTGGTTAAACATCTACACGAGTTTAGCTTTTTCGGGCTGGCTTCATCAAACCTAGACCCAATTCACAATTAAGCGTAAGTGTGTGTGTGTGTGTGTGTTGCACATAAAATTATTTTACTCTAAGCACCTGCTATTTTTGGATGATAGATGGATTTGGATCCAACTTCATTTTGGAGAGAATGATTCGGATATATTGTCCACATCAGGTAGCAGGATCCAATATTTTAATGCGTAGATCCATATTCATATCTCTGCAGCGTAATGCAGCATGCATCCATAATAAATGGGTTGGTTGAACCATTCAACAACGGAAGATTATCCCCTTCAGCACGTGTGGATCCGGGTCCCCAAATACTATCATGAATCTTGTGATTTTAAAATGTCATTGAAAGCACACCCAGGGCGTTAGCTCAACGGTTGGGTGCTCTAGTGCCCTTGCTGCTGGTGGGGTGTTCGATTTCACAGATGCTTGTGTGTGTGGGTGTTTTAGGCTTCGGCCTCCTCTACATGGGCACCATACCTTTCAAAATGAAGTCCACATTAAAAATAATAAATGACTTTTGTGGGAACATATTAAAAGTCAATAATGGTTGTCCAATAACTCTCTCACTCTCACACACACACTTTCATGCATGCATGCACGCACACACACACACAAAGGATTTCGGTAGGGTGACAATAGAAATAATCCAGCTATATACAGAACAACAAAACCAATTCAGATTCAGTATTGCTTGGATCCATCATTTTAACTTTTGCATCCGCAATCTTCACTGTCTAGAGATACTGCGTGTGTGCACGCACACATAGATAAGCGAGCTGTTGGCTTTCTAATATATACAGTGGGGAAGAACGTTTGATCCTTGGCTGTTAAATTCATTTTAACCCCTTACGTGCATTCAACACATGATTTATGAGGTTAACTCACTAACAAAGTGTTTTAGTAAAAAGAAATTAATTAAGAAAATTTATTTAATTTCTTTGATTTTTAGTTTCCTTGTTTTGCTACTGGGAAATGGTATTAACATGATGCCGAGATGGGCTCGAACCCGGGTAGTCGTCCGTACAGGTCTAAACTCAAAACTATTAGGATGCTTTTTTAGAATACCTAAATTAAAATAATTCTTCGATCCTCAGGAAATTTTCAATGGCCAAGGAGGGAACTGCGTGCAGTTCAGAGTTGAAAGAAACTGCTATAGCACGTAGGGCTCAACAGCTAAATTTTGATACCATGACATGAAGTTTCGTGGAAGCAAATACCCAACATATGCCGTAGGTCAAGGGTTCAAGCCTCAGAGTTTTACTCCGGTGGTTGGTTGTGTCACAATTGGATGCGGTGCGCTGTTTTCTTGAGCCACAATTGGAAAAAAAGAAATTAAAATCGGGGAAGTGAATTTTCAGATTATTTACCCGTTTTGTAGGAAAATTTGTATTTGAGAAGTATGATGGATCCAATGGTTGGTTGTGTTTAAGTGGTTCAGCGCTTGCTCCCTGAAGCAAGGTCTCAACTTCGAATCCTGTGAATGGACAAAACCAGCTCGGGAGAGCCGACCCCACTCGAACCGGATCAGGTAAGGGTCCATGTGGGCTTCTGGATGGTTTAGACCAAAAGAAAGCATGATGAAAAGAAGTGGCACCAAACTTGGATAAGCGTGGTTCTCTCAAGTGTCGAATGGCTTTATTTCATTCTTTATACTTATTCCAAATGATTAGCTTTGAGTTTTATAGTTGGTACGGCTAAACAATTGTTGGGAGGGATATATTATGAAATCATTGAATTCCATAGAAGCTCAACCATTCATTTAAACCAGCACTATTTTTGGACAATCCCATAAACTCATGCTCTTAATTATGTGTTATTGTGACATTTTAAACATTATATATATGGTACACATTATATGTTAGCAACATTACATGTTAGAATATCCAAACAAATCTCAATAATTCAATTTAAAAATAGATGATTCGTTGCATTCTCAATTAATTATATTTACAAAAAGTATAAGTGTATTTTTTGCTTTTAAAATTCAAATTTCAACCATTCAACTAACTTTTAAACTACATTTATGTGATTATAAGTCTGTTCCTGTGTGTTGCTTATTTGCATGGAGTCGTGCATCAAAAAGTGTTTCCTTTTTCGAATATTTTCTGAGACTACCAAAAGGAGGTTTATAAAGATACTGCCCACGAAACTAAGCCAGTTATTAGCGGTGTCAATGCAAACAAGCTCTGCTTGGCCACAATCCTGCTGGACTGGGCCGGTCTACATTTTTCATGGCTCATACATAAATACATACACATACACCAGCCCGGCCCAGTATGGCTCGGCCACCAAGGGCAAATGGGCCAGGAACTCTTGGCCGGCAAACCTGTTTTCCATGGCTGGGAGGGCTGGCCCCCTTGGCCAGTCCCATGTTGACACCTTTATGGGCCACCTAATGCTCAAATTGAAAAGGAAAAAACTAACAATAGTGAAAGCATAAGAGGGGTAATTAATTAATCATGTATGATACAATCAACACAGTAATTTCTTATTCTACAGTGTAGAAACTGCCGGCCATAGGAGCGTAATAATTTAAGCATGTTTGGTTGCAAAATGACATATCTTAGTCCATAAACTCTTTCAATATGAAAGTGACAGCGTTCCTTGTTGAAATCTATTAGTGTTGGTGCCCTACTAAGTCATATTAATGTCTTAATTAGAAAACAAACTGCGGCAATCTATCGATGGATCAACTGCTGCTTCTTTTTCTAAACCACGGCCGGAAGCCCATAAGGACCAGAACTAATTGGGTTCGAACATCACCCCAACACTGGTTTTCTCCATTCACAAGACTTGAACTCGAGACCTTGCTTAAGAGGAACACGCGGTGAACCAACCAAGCGTCACGTTTAGGTGAAAGAATAAGCAAAAACAATCACGGAAACAATGGGAAAGTGCCAAGTTTATTGCTTAAGCATCATCGTTAATTAAATCCCTATCATGCATCATGGTGGCTTCAGGTCACACCCACCAAATGAAATAGGAATAAAATACTCAATTAATTTTTATTAAAAAAAGAATGGTTCAATTAGTGTGGAGCAGAAACCGGGTTCTTTGGCTTCTCGGTCAACAAGAAGAAAACATTCTTTACGGAATGAGATTTTTGTGCCCCTCTGAAAGCTTTAAAACCCACTTTTGATGCGTTATTTAATTCAAGGTCGAAGAATATAAAACCAATGCGCAAGGATTTTTTTTCCTTTGGTATAATGGGAGGCTGAAGCCAGATGCACACCCCGAATATTGAACTCGTGACCTTCAATTTGTGAACCCTAACCAGGTGAATTATTGCTCATTGTGCGACCCGCTAATCAATCAGAGAATTGGTGTGTTGGGCCAGGCAGTGAACCTGGCCAGTTCAGGGTAAGTTGAGACGGCCGGTTTCAACCATTTATGTTTTCACCAAAACCTGGAACAAGAACCGAGTCGGTCTCATCTTGTTCCGATTTGATTTCTGCCTCCTTTGAAAGTTTCATGAGACAAAGTTGAGATTTCAAAGATGGAATAAAAAAACCAACTTGGAACTTCCCATAAAAGTTCCAGAATCAATATGTACATACCCTTTTTATTATCCAGCATAAACTCCTTTTATTAATGTGATTTTGATTTTACTCACGTTAAAATAAAAAAAAAATTACTCTCATATTCTTGTATGTATGAATCTTTTTTTTGTGTGTGTTCTTTTCTCACTGTTGACCATTTCATACTATTTTTTCAATGACCCATGTCGTGAAGATCGATCCAATGCAAGATATTCAACTATTCACCATCTCATAGTTGCCTCACATCAGATCAAAAAAGAAAAAAAAGAAAAGAGAGAGAAGAGAATCGATTCGGGAAAGGTTTTAATGATTTGGTGGACATTTGGTTGATTTGAAGTATTTTTTATTATTTATTTGATGTATTAATTTCATGATTGAAATTAAAGCGAAATAACGAGGTAAAGTTCTCGACGTTGGGAAGACGCACTGCATTTCAAGTAAAAAACTTGACATCGTTTTTTATTTTTTATTTTTTTGGTATGTTTTTTATTCTTTGTTCTTTTTTTTTATTTTTAATATTATTGTTGTTTTTCTTTTTCTTATTATTGATTTTACTTTTGTTTTATTTTTTGCTTTTAATTTTTTTCCAATGAGATCCATAAGAATATACATTGTTTAGCTGCGAAGAAGACAACAACACTAAATAAAATGTGGGTTGCTTGAGTAAAGAGAAAGTTCAGATTCGGTTCCTTGATGGGTGACTCCTCTACTGGTAGGGATGTCAAATGGTCAGACTCATATCAGATCTTAGCACCACATAATGTGACTTAATCGGACCCGTGATTGAATCCTTATACCTTTTTTCACGAGACGAAAGTGAACCTGATTGTAAGATTTAAATCTAATAACAAATCTGAATCCGACCATACTGAGAAAAAGAAAAACGCCGAGCTAGCATTTCTAGTTTTTGAGCTGCACCTATAGAAACTGGAATTGGCTACACAGCCCACCAACGTAAGCTTGTGGTGTTCTCTTTGTGGGTGGCCTGGGGTTGAGGTGCCATTCCATTTAATAATACTTAGATTGATTTGATTGCACCCAAAGCGTTAGCTCAATGGGCAGGATGCTCTAGCGTCATTACAAAAATAAAACATTAGATTGATTTAATTAGGTTTGTGTACTTAAATTTCAGTACTCCAATTTGACAAACTTCAATTAAAACACTTCTAACCTAATTTTCCGTGATTACATCATAATTTTACCTCTAAAAGAAGGTGAAGAAATAATATATTTTATTTGTTGCTTGATTTAAGGGATTACTCTTACATTTTCGATAAAGGAGGAGGGTTGTGTCAGGCTTTCAACTATTGTTGTTTGTATTTATTGCTTGATATTTGATTGGAGTTAGGTCATGGGCGTTGGAGAAAGTAATAACATATATTGAGTGCTTTAGAGTGAGATTCACGTAACCAAACTTTGAGAGACGCTTCTTTGAGGAAAATTCAAAGTCTGATGCGTTGCACTTGAAAATATGTAACCTTAGTAACTAAATTAATATATGCATGAGATAGTCACATTTTTACATTTACTTTAGCTTTCAAATGACAATAGGTGAACCGTTTCCTTCTACAAGTCAAGTGGTTGCACTTTTAACTTCTGCTTTCAAATGCCAATGGGATTATTAGGGTTCAATCACTCATATATATATATATATGTATGTATGTATATACTATGAGAGTATATACTCCTAAATGTGGATCATCATATCACTTTTGATGGGCAATCCCTACGTGGTGCCACCAAAATGCCATCCTCAAGGGTGATGGAATGGTCCACATTTGTGAAGATCTCCTCCAAGAGGACTTTAACATTTCTACTATATATGAAAACCCAATCTTGTCAACTTTTGACATATGTTCTGATGTTGATTCATTACTTTTTTTTTGTAAAGTAAAATTTAAAAAGTTTAAAGTTTAAAAAAAAAATCATGAAGGACAAAGTTTAATAACTTGTGTTCCCAAAAAGTAATGGTTAGATAAGATCTTCCCTCTCTCTCTCTCTCTCTATATATATATATATATATATGTGTGTGTGTGAGAGAGAGAGGATAACAGGGAACGCACTCCACAGAGACGTATCAACATATTTGTCTTCAGTTCACCAACTTAGATATGTTTAACGAAATCATACTTGAACATGAAAATGATGCTCTTCGTTAGACCAAATTAATGCATATTTCACCATCTTATGTCTGTGCGAGAAGAGTGACCTAACTACTTATTCCTCGAGGCCCTCTATCACAATTACGCTTGTTCTTGCATTCGATTCATTGTCTTGAATGATTGTAAACGCGAGGTAGGGATGGCAACTTGGAGGATCCCATCAAAACCAATAATTAAAGGTTCGACTCACAAAATTGAACATGACCGAATAATCAACTAGTTTACAGTTCAAATGTTGCGATCTGGTGTAGATTCAGATTTATATTCCAGCTTATACGCAAAGAATGAAGATTGAATCCACTTATGTAAGCTACGTCCTCAGAATCAAGCTCACTGATAATCGAGTCTCATACTTGACAAATTATCGTGTTTTATGTTCTCCCCATTTATCTTCTGTCTGGTGCATCTGTTCGAACGCATCACTTCAATAGCTAGTACATACTATCACTGGTAGATGTCCATGACGCTTTACCTTCGACACTCAGTTTTATGAACTTTAACTACTCGATCGATCGTGATACCTAAGCTGAATTATATTGTTAGTTCTTACTTCATGCATGCTACTCTGATTTGTATGTATAATGTACTTGTTTGATAAATGTAGATGGTTTGATGATGTAATACAACTCATATGGTGACAATTTTCACAGTAGATGACTGCAATTTTGATTCCCACATGCACAATAAATGGAGAGTAAGAAACGGGAGACGCTAGACACCCTCTCCTACCATACTTCAATAGACTATTTGTGTTGTTCATGTGATGTATGGATGCATAAATTGACTTACCCATCAACATTGGTACGAGGTTTGAGACATATGGATGCATTAAATGATACTCAAGATGGGTGCTTTGATCACCAATATTCTATTGGCCTTCAAAATGGTGGTGATAATGAGGTAGTACTTAGTACGAGAGGTTTTCTAACAACTCTCACTCTCTTTATATATGTATATATGTGTGTGGATTTCTTTGGTTGCTAAAATGCTAGTTTAAATCAGCACAATCCCAAAATTAGATGCTACACAGCTGTGGCCAAGATGGTTCAAAATGTGACAAAGTAAAATAAGCATCCCCAAAGCGTTAGCACAACGCTTTGATAACCTTTCTCGTGGGGGGGAGTTCCATTTCAGGTGGTACAGTATTTGTGTGTTGAGCCTCCCTCTGTAAGCAAAAAACGAAAAAGAAAAGCATCCACTTAAGTCATATTTATGTGTAGGTTTTAGCAAACTTGTACCATTTAGAACTTAATAGTAATGATTCTACCAAGCAACTAATCCCCTTGAATTGGAAAACATTCTTCTCTACCTTGTTGAACCATTTTAAAGTTTGAAGCTCACTTATTGTTGTTCATGGAGAAAATGAGCAGAATCATATGACTGAATTTCAACTTCTAATAGTCCACAAATGATTTCAAAGTAAGTGATAACATTAATGCACAAATTATTTATAAACATGTACACCTTAGGGTCGTTTCTAGCCTCAGCCTCAACCTCAAACCAAACCATGCATAATTGACTCTTGATTTTTTAGAATACCAAACCATTATAATACATAGTGATCCAGTTTGGCTTGGTTCCAAACTACAGTTATATAATTTTATCATCTCACTTCAACAAAACTCATAGTTAAAAGAGGAAGAGGAAGAGGAAGAGAAAGAGAAAGACCACAAAAGTATTGGAAGAAAATAACGAAGAATTATTTAGCTCATGTTGAGTTAATTATTAGTATAACATATGATTGAGCTATGTGAAAACAAAGAATCCATGTAAACAATTCCATCTCGCACGGGAAAGGCTTAATTGTTTTTCTACTTCAACAAAATCAGTGACACGAAGGTAACGGAGGAAGTTGAAGTTCACTGGTCAGCCTCTGTCACCTCAACTTCCTTAGTGCACTCGTATATCTCTTATCTATGCTCTTCCTTCCCACCTAAGGGTCATAGCCAGCACCAACATATTTTCCATAGGACATCATATGGGTTCAGGATTTTGTTGTAGTATCTAGGGGTTGATAGGTGCTTTCTGACAGAGACTCAAGATGTTTTCTGACGAGACCGGCACCTCAAGAGCTCAAGTTTCGTGGAAGAGAAAAGGGGAGAGGGAAATTAATGGAGACACGAAAAGAGTTGGGGTTTAGGAAAAGTTTGTTAAGAAATTGAAATGTAGGTTTAGAAAGGGTTATTCAGGCTGTCCAGATCTACCTTAGGATTTTTCAATATAAATTTGCATGCAACCGGTTATATAAACAAATGTTTGTGGCACTGAGAGTGTTAGCTCAATCGAAGGGCACTCTAACATTGTTGCTGTTGGTGGAGGGTACGTGTTGTTGGATTTAATGACTAGTTAAATTAAACTCATGTAACATTAATTGCATTTAGCTCATGTTAAGTATTTCGTTAAGTATTTCTAAATACTCATTTGATATACCTAATTAAGATGAAAGTCTAAAAGTCTAAGTCACATGTGAGTAAGGGACTTGTGCATGTAAATACCATTTAATACTATATTAATGGCATGTGTCGTTTTATATAGATGATAGCTAATGAACCTTAGTTGAAAAAGCTTGGAGAAGACATAGATGACCACACACACTCGTGTCAAGCAAGACCCAAATTCAATAATTGTCTTCACCGTTCGATATTCTTTTACATTTCTTTTTTAATCTAACGGTTAAATGAATCCTTTTATGAAGAGATGCAAGGTGAACCTGAGGAGGTACAACTGTTGGAGTGGATCCGAGATCCACTGGCTTTATTATAAAAGATCCACTGGCTTTATTATAAAATCTAATTAGGACTCACTAGTTAGTATAGTTAACAAAACTCTATGCACACTCTCTCTTCTTCTCCATCTTCTCTGTGTTTTGTTGTTCCCTTCAATCAGCAAGATGATTGAGACTTAATTGAAAGCAACTGAGTCTAGGTGCGTGCTCTCACCTGTGGTGATTAATTTATCTTGGGAGAATGGTGTTGGTGCCTATCAGTATCTTATCGCAAGGCACTTTTTTTTTTAAGACAATTCCGTAAAAGGTGGCTCGATCAGATAAGTTTGCTACTGATTTTCGTTTTGCTTTGCTTGCTTCCTGCATTGTTTGCTTATAAATTTTCAATGGTCTATTGTTTATGCATGTATCCCTACGGTTGTATCCAATACATGTATGAGTGTTATGTGTATGCGTCATGATGGATTAGTCTTGTTCTGATGGAATGGTTCCAACCTTCACATTGCAAACCAAACTGCATAACAAAAGGAACCGAACCAAAACGTCGGTTTGGTTCGGTATAGTTGGCTCCTCCTTAAACAAACCCAAGTTAAATGGATATCATAGAGCCTTGTGATTCAGTTATAAGTCAAGACGGTAGCATTTAACCCGATGGAGAGCTATATATATGCAACGAATGGCGTATAAAGTTGCGTAAGTATTGGAATGAGTGTGGGAGGAAATATTGTCGTCCCTCCCACACACACATGCACGTACACACAAACACAAACTCATGCAGACACACACACACACACTCACCTTACACATACATTGATGCATTCAATGTTGAACAATATGTAATGCACAGTACAACATGCATGTACATCCACCAACAATCGCAATTTCACCAAATTTGACAACTTTAAATAGTTTTTTAGCATTATTAATTCAATAATATGTAACATACATTTTGTGTTGATCTTAATGAATGTCCATGTCGTTATGTTTTCTATTGTTAAGCTTAAAAGGTTTCCATAGTCGTTTAAACGCGTGTTGCTTCGTGTCGCTATTAACATACCCTGCCAAAGGACTTGTGGCATTGATGAGCTGGGCCAGCATGTGGGTGGTCGGTCTGAATTGAACAGTGAAGCTGACAAGAAATTGGGCATGCCAACAAGGAACTGGACACTGCATGTTGACTTCCCGAATGGGGGTTGAGAAGATTTTGTCAAATAAGAAATTTGGGTCCTACCAAAAGTTTCCGAGTCCTTAAGGAAGAATATGGACCTTTAATTAAATAATGCCTGACAGGTTGAATATCTCCAAATCTTATTCTTTGTTCTATATAATTTGCTATATCACTAGGTTATATATATAATATTTTTACTGTTTGATTTTTTATATGATAAAATACTTTGATTTAATGTATATGATATATTAAATGCAAAGTACAAAACTACAATAATATTTTTAAAACCAAATCACCATCATTTATCTTTATACAAAATTAGGTACTAAAAGCCCTTATCCATTTAGCATTATATATATATATATATATATATATATATATATATATATATATATATATATATATATATATAGAGAGAGAGAGAGAGAGAGAGAGAGAGAGAGAGAGAGAAAGCATTCGATGCATTTCTTAGGTTGCACGTGACGCTGCCGACAGGGGATTGCAATAGTCAAACTTCATGTGAAAACTTGAAGATGGAGATCTAACAGCCACCAGCATTCATTAAGAGATTCAAGCACACACCATGTATGGCGATTTTCAAAGATATTAATTTCCACACTTTTCGAGTAAACGAGGACAATTGGGAAGAAAGATAAAAAGGTACTTTAGTCTTACTTTAGCATAAAAATGGTACGAATATCCTTTACTTCTACAGCATCGTAACTGGTTGGAATTATGTAAAGCATTTTTATTGGCAAGAAAGCTTCAAACCATGTTTACCAATACCGATAGAATAAACCAAAGTTTGGTGGACTTCATTTTTCTTTTAGCTATATACGACACCTTCTATGGTTGATTTACCGGCTGTAATTGCTTGTCAATTCAAAAGAACGACTACGAAGCTATTGCTTTGATTGATGGTTAGCTTCTATGTGGTGCCCTTGTAAGGTGGGTGGTTTCATCTCTTGTTTTGTTTATTATCACGTACTGTAAACTTTTATATTTTTTTACTATATAAGAGCTTCTTTTCTTCGTTTATATTGTGTTCTTTGACGGTATTCTGCTCTATGAAGCCTCCTTGTGATTTTTTCTTCATTAAATATAGTTTCTATCTTTTGATTAAAGGAAATCGTTTATGCTAACCAACAAGTTCAATACGAGCAGTCATGATAATGACTGATAGTGTCAATTTAATAATTGGTCAAGCTATCCAAATGCAAATTTTCTTTAACAGCATGCATCATGATGCCAGTTAGGTCAAATATAAACTACACAGATTATGATTAGGTCAAGATTAATTGCCATATCAAATTGAATACCTGTTAGGATCAAAGCCAGATTTTTTTTTTGGCATCGAGTATTTGACCCTACTACTTATACGCAACCCAGATCTTGATCCAAAATTTCGATAGAACTATGCATAAATTTTGAACATTTTTATAAGTATTTTGCTGCTTATTAGGCCTGGTAAATGAGCCGGGCACAATGAAAAGCCCTCTTTTGTTGCTTGGTTCATTCGTATATGAATAAACCCGAGCGAACCATTAGCCAAACAGTCCCCATGCTAACTTTGTGGAACGGTTCGTTATTCTTTTATCAGCAGAGATGAACTGAGTTGAGAGAGAGAGAGAGAGAGAGAAAGGGGTTTCCTTAGATACCCTAAATAAAGAGCTCTTCAATCTTCCTATGTGAAAAAGTTGAAACAATGGAAAACCCTTCATTTACCATAAATCTCTTAGTATAGTTACCTGGAGATCATGTGTTGATATAATACAATCTAAAATTCATCATTTAACGAGCTTTTGCAATCCCGTATTGAACTGAACAGTTCATGTTCAGCTCGTATGGTTGGACAAACTGAACACAAACATGCTAAGGACAAACCAAACTGAGTCGAACCATCAGTGGCAGATGTACGCAGAAGGCTGGAAGGAGGGCCGCCCCTCCTGAAATTTTGTGATTTCAATGTAAAAGATGCATTTTTACAGTTGAATACAAGATTGAGATACATGCTTCACTCTCCCTAACACAATGAAATACCGAAGGCATCTCTTGTAATTTTTAGTATAAGATTCAGGTATGTCTAGACTCAATAGGACATGAATATCGATCCGGTCTGCAACTAGCTCCCCATTTCTGAATCGGGCTTGAATGATCTGGGTCAGGAGAAGATCCGATTCGTTTGAAGATCCCTAATCAAAATTGGCAACTCCGAATGCAATCCAGAACGTCTTCTTCGTCGGGAACCTGATGCCACTCGGATCCATCACTCACCCGAAGTCCATATTTATTCACATGAAGAACATGGAAGAAATTGACGGTCCATATGCGTTCTTAAGTAGGAACGAATCTTAGCCGTCTTCCACTACCCAGGGGATGAGAAGGAAGCGAAAAAGAAAGTGCGACGTAGGACAAAGTCAATAGTCAAAGCCTTTCATGTCAAACAGCTCCCAGTTGGCTACGGGGGGGGGGTCACTGTTTTCCGGGTCGTGAGTTTTCGAAAGATCTCGTTTTATCTTGTTCGTGATTATCGGTGACTGACTTTCCTCTTAAAATCACGAACTCTTTTTATCAACATGGTCGGGTTTTCCCGAGAAAACGTGAAAACATGTCGTTATTTAGACCGTTTCGTCATATTCAGAGTAGTATTGCTTGTTTTTTCTTTTTGACTTTGAAAATTCCTAACAATAACATGGAGCTAACTGGAAACTTTGGAAACCGCTTGAACTCCTTTTTTTTTTTTGGTGTGTGCGACTCAAATTCCCCGTTCAACACTCTACATTTCAATCAATCAATGTGATTATGAACCCAAATGTTGAATAGGAAAAATCTGAATTTGGACCCGACCCTAAAATTGAATGGGGAGCTTTCTGACTTGATCATCGCTTCAAAGTTAACAAGCGACTCACTTGTGGCTCGGTCCGTAGATTGGATCTGGTTCGAACCCGTACGGCGAAAGTTAGACCCGAGTCTGAACGACAGGAGCCAAAGCACTCACCGGAAAACAACTTCAGCATGTGTAAGGAACTAATTTAAAGCCGATACGGTATCATAATAAAAGAAAACCAAAACCGATACGGTAACGTTGTACAAAAATAGAATCAGGAACGCGTGTGATTGGCGGGCGCCGTCATATTCTCCCTTGAACCGTACCGTCAAAGACGCGGACTCTCTCTCCGTGTGGACGTGGACGTCTCTTAACGCCGTTAATTCTCTCTCTACGTCTCCTTTGCTACTTCGTTATATAAGCGGGAGCAGCGCATTTCTAGCGTCTTCGGTCTCCTGAAGGAGAGAGAGAGAGAGAAAGAAAGTTAGAGGAAAAGCAGGAAAGCAAGTGCCCGAAGATTTTGAAAAGTACAAGAAGAAGAAGAGAGGGGAAGTTTGGAAAAGGATCTTGTAAGTTCTTCGACTTTCTTGGTGATGATTTGCCATTGAATATATTCTGATTCCTCTTCGAAGTTTGGCTTTACTTTCTTTCGTTTTAGGATTTCGTTCTTTGGATCTTATGCTGGTACTGCCTGTATGTTTCTTATGGTTCGTCTGCTTCGTCCCTTTTCTGTTGTCTTTCTTCCGAGACTAGTTTGCTATCAGCTAGGCGTCTTTTATTTAAGGGGTGAAGGTTAGAGGAAGAGATTTTCTCCTCGACTTCATCGTAGCAGGAAGTTTTTTCGAAGGGTCGTTTCTCTCGGTTTGGGCATTGCTTCTTTCGATAGTAATCTATTGGTAGGTTCATGTTCTACGTTGGTCTTGGGCACACAAAGATGTATTGGCAGAAATGAAGATATGGCGGTGGATGTGTTCATGAGGAAATACCAAATCGGTCTCACCAACAAAATATAATTCGTTCAAAGTAGTTTTGATGTATGAATGGATTACCATCTGTGCAAAAGTGCTTTTAGTGTGAAAATTCAAGAAATTGAGGATTTGCACCACAAAAGTGCTTGATTGAGGAAGGCTTAAAAGGTGCTGAAAGGTAATCATATAAAGTATGATCATCACTTCTAGACTTAACTGCAGGCATCACCCAAGATAGATCAGATGCACCGGACTTTGTTTAGTGAGGGAAAAGGCGCCTATCTGTGTTTGGCTTTGAATTTCATTGTGTTGGTTATGTAGCCCATCCCACGTAGTGCAAAAGAAAAGGCTTTTTCTCTTTTCTGGTTGTTTCTCCTACATTGTGATGGAAGAGAGAGAGAGAGAGAGCGGGGGGTACAAATTTCAGAAGGAACACCAAGTGATTTTTTTTATGAATTGCTTCTTTTAGGAAAGCCACGCGGTATATGTGCTGAAACAATCCTTTTGTTGGTCTCAGTATGCCTATAGTAGAAGTCTTAGTGCTTCTGATGTTCTACAGCCGTAAAGTATTACATGTTACTGAGGTTCATGTTAGATTTGAGGCTGGTTGATGACAAGAAATAAAAGAAATGGGACTGCCAAGAGGTTTTCACAAGAATCATTTGGATTTGCTTAATGCTAACATGCTACAGTATCATTGTTTCTTGAATGACATGTTTGGTTATTTCAAAGCAGGAAATGAATGCTTAACTGCTGTGATGCTACTGAAACCTATTTCAGATGATTTGCTCTATTTTTCGTTGAAACAGTTTTAGTCCATCGGACTTCTGGTTTAATATGTAAACCTCAAAAACTGGTTTGTGTCTGAAAGGAGTCCGTCTTATTGATCCAGTTGCTCTTTGTTGTACCATCTAAGATAAGTTCTATGCAGTTACTCTGTGCTTATCAATGTAAAATATTAGAAATTCAAGGACCCTCAGCGCTTGGGTGTTGATAAAATGCTTTTGAGTAGAAGTTAGTACCTTACGAGCAGCTGGACAATATGCGAATCATAGAGGTCACCACCTTATCAGCACCTTTATTGAATATACAGGTTAATGCATATCAGTTAAATACGTTTATGCTTTACCTCCACCGAGACTTCTCTGCTTTTGAGAAATCAATTTGTTTAATGATTTGCACTATGCTAACTGCATTTTTTATTAACCTGCCATAATTTTAGCATACCTTAAGCTTTTTTACCATGACATGTATGTCTGCCCATGGGAGGACTGTTCTTTCTTGTTTTATACTTAATTTATATTTTGATGAATTAGAGTTCCTACTCAATATTGCATGTCTGAATGGATTCTACGTTCTCTTTCACATCTCAAGTATTGTATGTTCCCTGTTATGCAGTGATTAGTACCATACCAATCGAGCTCGTGAACTTCGTGTTGGCAACCTGTTGTACTTTGGACATAATTTAATTTCTGGATATGTTCTAAAAGGATTTATTTTCTCCAATGGGCCATCTGCATGGTTCATGACTAATCCATGTTTTCTAATGAGCATGGATCCCCGGAATCTTATGGGATATGGTGTGCCTCTTGCTTCCAGTTCTTCTACTCTGCCAAGCTGGATTCTTGAGGCTATGAAAGTTACCTTCAGCAATTCACCTGACTCGCCTCTATCAGCCCCATTTGATGGTGATAACTTTTCTGCCTTGAGCAACAACCAAGAACAGTACAGCTCTACCGAAAATCTCTCTGTGATTAGTTCTTCCTATAATTCACCCTTGGAGTCGGATAGTTTCCAGAGGTCACCAACAACCATCCAAGCAAATCTACAGGTTCAATTTGGTGATTATTTCTGGCATGTTTCTGATGCGGATTATGGTTCAAGAATGATGAACAAACTACAAGAAATAGAGACCGTTCTGATGGCTCCTGATGTCGATGAAACAAGCCATCAGGGAGATGTTCATGAAGAAAATAGTACACCTGAGAATTCAAAACGGAAAAGAGAATCTTGGGGTGATGAATTTACGTACGGATCGCAAAAGCTTGTCCCTGGGATATATTCAGGTAACAAGTATAGAAGAACAGACCAAGAGTTGCTGAAGAAACGGCTCAATCCATTACAGAGTCTGCATTGTCATGGAGTGCAACATGGAAATCTGAGGCAGTTATTGATCCAATGTGCAGACGCACTGTGGCAAAATAAAGAAGATGAATTTGACAAGTTGGTAGCAGATGCTAGATGTATGGTAGCTATTAATGGCGAACCAATCCAGCGGCTGGGGGCTTACATGATAGAAGGCCTGGTAGCACGTAAGGAGGCGTCTGGTTCCAACATTTATAAAGCCTTGAAATGTAAGGAGCCAGAGAGCAAAGACCTACTCTCTTACATGCATATCCTTTATGAAATATGCCCATATTTCAAGTTTGGATACATGGCGGCAAATGGTGCCATGGCAGAGGCGTTCAAGAATGAGGACCGGGTTCATGTAATTGACTTCCAGATTGCACAGGGAACTCAATGGATAACTCTTTTACAGGCATTAGCTGCAAGGCCAGGTGGGCCACCACATGTGAGAATCACTGGAATCGATGATCCGGTTTCAAAGTATGCCCGTGGTGAAGGTTTGGAAGCTGTGGGGAGGAGGCTGGCAGCTATTTCAGAGAAGTATAAGATTCCGGTAATTTTCCATGCGTTGCCTGAATTTGGTCGGGACGTGAAGCCTGAAATGCTGAACATCCACCCAGGAGAAGCACTCGCTGTCAACTTCACTTTCCAGCTTCATCATACACCGGATGAGAGTGTTGATGTTAATAACCCACGTGATGGGCTATTGAGAATGGTCAAGGCTTTGTCACCCAAGGTAACAACACTTGTCGAGCAGGAGTCAAACACCAACACTGCTCCATTCTTTGCCAGATTCGTGGAGACTCTAGATTACTATTCAGCTATGTTTGAGTCGATCGATGTCAGATTACCAAGGGACAACAAGGACAGGATCAACGTAGAGCAGCATTGTTTGGCAAGAGACATTGTCAACATCATCGCATGTGAAGGGAAGGAAAGGGTGGAGAGACATGAGTTGCTCGGGAAGTGGAAGTCAAGACTGACAATGGCGGGTTTCCGGCCATACCCATTGAGTTTCTATGTGAATTCTGTGTTGAGATCGCTGCTGAGGTCCTACTCGGAGCACTACACTCTTCTGGAGAAAGACGAGGCTCTTCTTCTTGGGTGGAAGAACAGAAATTTGGTATCTGCATCAGCATGGTGTTGAAGAGTTATGTTGAGCCTAAGAGGAGAATCTTTCTGTATTCTTATGTATCTGAAACATCCATGCGGTTCCTCCTCGAAAGGGTACATTGCAACCTGAATGCTGCTTTGCGGAGGACCATAATCAAGCTGAGAGTAAAGATGAATGGGAGATTTTCTGGTGGAATTCCCCCATGAGAGTTTTGCTCTTACTGTGAACTTTGCTGTTATGGCTTTTCTTTAATTCTTATCTGTCAGGTGTTGTTCCGCTTTTCTATTTTTCGTTCTTGTGATATACAATGCCATTCCTGCATGGTCTTCCTGTTCTTTACAGACGCCTCTCATGCAACCTTCTGATCGGTCGGTAGATGCTAAGAAAATGATAAAAAATATTAGAAGGAAACTAATAGTGCTTTGTATCTTTTCCTTGAATGGCTGAATAGCTAAGAATACAAAGCTAATACGACACGAGACCGATCTCTTTGGTAACTAAGAATGCTTGGTTTTGGTTTTGGTTTTGCTAGTTTATAAAGGGGATATTTTTTCATAAAAAATAATAGAACCGAAACTTATTTTTCACCTTAAGCAGTTACCTTCCATTCTCCAGTGTGAGGTCGATTCAATTGAGCTCGACCACATGAAAACAGCTTGCCCGTTTTAGGATAGGGCTGAACTTACTAATACATTTCCATAAATGACAAATTTGTGTAGTGTATCCTGATCAGATCCATCAGAGAAGAAAACTGCATCTCACTACACAAATATTTCAAATATAGGATTGATCGGTCCATGGTTCGCAAGTCTACAACTGTGGTCGGAGACCAAAATTGAGCTTGCGTTCTAACTAACTTTCGCGTGAGAAATGTGTTCGGATCCTTTATTACTGATCCCATTCCACATAATATTCGAATCGTGGTTTCAAACCTCCATTGGTGGAGCTTAATTGCTGGATTTTTGTACTAATCGAGCCCGAGTATGATGGGTTTGCAGAATTGTGGAAGTTGAAAAACTCTGGTGACATAATTGATCGAGAAATCAGCAAGGACTTGGAATAGGTCAAATTTTGCTGCATCATTAAATCCTGATAAACTAAATTTCTCTGCTGAGATTCAGATTAAGATCGAACGCAGATCCACATAGTTAATTCTATATCTTATTTACATAAGCAGTTGCAGTTATAGCCTGGTTGGCATATTAGTTTCTTCATCTGTTAGAACTGCCTGCCATCAGGTCTGCCTAACAAACTGGGTGCAACTGATCTAGGTTTAGTACATCCCATCTTGAGGTATAGCTGGGAAGGTGTCAGTGCGTCGCGTTGTGCTAAGATACATCTGGGCCCGGAGTACTCTCTCTCTCTCTCTCTCTCTCTCTCTCTCTCTCTCTCTCTCTCTCCCTCTCTTACATATTTATACATATGTGTATATAAATATATACATTATATACACGCATGTATATGTGTATATATATATTATATAGGTATGCATATATATAATGTACATATATAAACATATACATAAACTTATATTTTTTAAAGTTCACACCGAACTGGAACTCAATAATTCAGTTCGGTTCAGTTATTCGGTTATATCCGAATAATGCTCACTCTTATGCTTCACCCAAGTTATGAAGCCTTATTTTTCTTCCGTTACAAGAGGAGGCAGAAACCTAACGGACACTCACACATGCACTCTTTGGGAGTCGAACCTCACCACCAGCAACCGCGCTAGGTTGCTGGTGGTGAGGAGGCAGAAACCTAACGGACACTCACACATGCACTCTTTGGGAGTCGAACCTCACCACCAGCAACCGCGCTAGAGCGCCCGGTTGTTGAGGCGACGCTCTGGTGCTACACAGCCCTATTAACCCCTATCAATCAACTAACGAGCTTCCAATGATAAAAACAAGGGGCATCCATTAAAAGACGATGACGGTTGATTTCTGAACTTTCACAAAGTGCCCCACGTTAATTAATTACAGTTTGGATTATATATCCTTACTGTGCATCACAATTACCCGAAGAGCCGTTTATCACAATTACCGTGTATCATTTGAGAGAGAGAGAGTAACCAGGCAAAAGCATTGAACAACTTGAAGCGGTTACGCAAATCGTCATGTTTATAGCATTTCTACGTCTTGTGCGATGACATAATAGAGTGATATCGTTGATGTTCAAGTTGGTATGCAATATCCACATTGTGCAGAAAACGACTAGAAAGGAACACGCACTGCGTTTCAGAGATGAGGTAACCAGAAACACAGCAAGAAGAAACACCCACAAACTGAATCTTATTAAGCAAAATCTCTCTCTCTCTGTGTGTCTGGACAGACAGGCTGATTCTCAAAGGAAGGAACGTTCTGACAACTTCGACAAGAAGGAATGGAAGCACTCACAGCTTCTGCAGAAACGAAGTGGATTCTGACATCTGCAAAACCTGCTCCACTGAGACTATGCACTCTCCGGCATCAAGAAGCTGCTTCTGCATTTCCGCCGATGTCACGAGAATGTGGAGAAGTCGCTGACGGGAGACGTAATCGAACTCGGATATTCCGCCGTTGGTGAGGGACGATGGCGACGTAAAGAGAGTGATCGACGGCCAGGACAACACCGGCATGGATCGGAGGACCGTGACCTGAGCCTGGAGGAACTTAACGTACTTGAACGCGCGCTCCAGCATCGTAGCGATGTCCATCTTCGTGGACCAAGGCATCAGCCGCTCGAGAGCCCGGGTTCGCTCGCTGATCTTCCTCCGGCGGATCCTTGCCGCCTCACGTGAAGTCTGAGCCCGACGGAACACCGAAAAGCGAGGCAGCACGCTCTTCGGTGAGCATAGAGGGTGCGGATCTTTGAAGAAACCCATCTCGGGGTTCCCAAGTCTCGTCCTGACGTCCTTGAACGTATAGAACGACGAAGATGACGAGAATTCCCGGCATATAACAGACGGGTTCGGCAGGAAAGGATCTGGCGTACTCTCCAGAAAGTACTTCGGGTAGTTCTGCAAAGAGCGGGTATCGCCGTCTGGGAGATACGGGAGCAAGTCACTGTATAGATCAGAATCACCTTGATCAGCAGGAACTCCGCCGGGATGGAATAGTTTTACCGCTGTAATCGTCGGAAATGGAACCAGAAAATCGTATCCTGCCTGAAAATCGGTCGGAGGAAGTACTTCCATGAGATTCCCGGTGTGATCTTCCCCGGGCATCTTCCGAAGGTTCGAGTGTGGAAAGTGGAGAGGGAGGGAGTCCATGTCGGAGAATGGCCCTTTTGTAAGAACATCCGATGTGGCATTCATACGGACACGTGGCGTGGAACGTGCGCCTGCCGCCTTCTCTTGCTCTTCGAAAGAGGCGTTTCTTAAAATGAATTCTTTTTATTTGAGATTTACGCACGCGACGGGAAGCAACGCGTGCGTGGGCTTCTTCACACCTTCACATGTGCGACGTGCATATCAACAATGACGAAATCAGCCCAAAAGAGAGGGTAGGCCGGTCACTTCAACTAGGGTGGGTCAGGGTAGGTGTAAAAGAATGGGCCGAGATAGGTTCGGGTTCGGGCCAAAGGCCAGCTGGTGAAAGATGTAAAAAGGTTGCCACCGGTTCAGTTTTGGGTTGGGTCAAAAAGAGTATCGTTTCTTCTTCCACGCGTAAAAGAAGAGGAAAAACCCTTTTCAGCTTAGTGCTAAATCAATCACAATTAACCACAGATGCCAGCAGGTCGGATTCGGGCCAGGTCTTACAAACGCAGAATCCAAACCAACAGGGTTCTGCATGATCAGATATGGGTTATACAATTCAATACTGAAACAGGTCTGGCAGGTTGCAGGTCATGAATTCGATACTCACACACATATATATAGCTTGGCGGTTTGGTTTGGTTTGGTTCTACATGAAAAAGCCTAGCAGTTTGGTTCGTATTTTCAGTGGTGGAACCAAACCATGAGCACTATATGTATAAAGTTTATATACATATAGATATAAATCTTTATAAGTTTATAGGTTTGGTGTTTATAACCTTATAACATATAACATGTGAATATATATAGTTCATAAACTTATATGGATATAATTCTTGACAAGTTCATATATATATATATGAGTTTTATAACCTCATATACATATAAAATGTGGACCATAAATCCAAATAATCTGATAGCATAATACATTGTATTCAGCAAAACCCTCAAATAAATAGAACCGTGGTTCAAAACTGAACCAAACTGAAACCGATGTCTTGGTTATGTTCAGTTTTGGTTATAGTACAATTCGGTTCAATTCTCTAAAAGTTAAGGACCGAAACTAACAGTTTGGTTCAAGGTTGAAGCTAGAACTGAATGTGAACACCCCTATCCCGACCATGCATACCCTAGCTTCAGCCAGCTCGCTTTAACCAAAACGAAGTCACTCTTAAGGTAGGACAGAATCTGAAAGTTGCAAGTTTCTCAATGCAAAAGAATTTATTCAAAAGAAGGTCTTTAATATAGTAAGCTTTTTTTTACAGTGGTGTTATAATGTAATAAATTTGAAATGTCTGAAAAGGTGCTTAAAACCCTAAAGTGGAAATCTTTTACATTGAAAAGGTGAAAAATAACATATCTAGACCTAGAATATGGACTCTGATGTTGCCAAATCAACAAAACTTGGGACTAGTCCGAGAGCCCAACTTGAAGGCCCCTCCATCTTTGTACATTTTCAGAAAGTGATTCTATGCCCAGCCTGAGGAAGTAGCTTAAAACTGTCCTCGACAAGTTTGAAGTCCGAATGAATGGAAAAATAAATCGCACCTGCTAGAAGGGGTGGCCAGGGCCCATTCTTCGAGCGGAGCCCGAAACAAACGAGAAATTTATAAGAGAGTTACGGGGCAAAGGAGTTGATAGAGTTGCATCGAGAGGCTCCATACCTTCTTGATCGACTCAATTGTGTGGCTTTTACACTTGAGTCACAGTTCAAATCGTTCCGATAATTAGTCTGATCTGCTTTACCGGGAAGGTCTATCTTTCGACTCCAATTGTAAACTCATTGCTAGCCCTTTGTAAAAAAGAAAGGATTTTAATCATCCCCATTCATACTCCTCTGTACCTGAAGTATATAAATCTCACAATCGCTCAATCAGCAAGTATTTTTTATTTTTGGTACAAAAAGGAGGCGGAAACAAGATGAACGCCCTGATCATGGAACTCGGGCCTCTCAACTTGAGTTTACCATACAATTAAGACACTTCATATAAAAGAACTAACAGAATTTCGTGGGAAAGTAATATGGACTTCGTATAAGAAATCTTCGTGCTATAAGTTGAAAGATGTAAACCGCAAACTAGATCAAAACCATTTTTTAACCATCTCTTGATTGCCCCGTACTGTTCATCTCTTTTTGTTTTCAAATCTCAACTATTCATCCCAAACAAGACTTTGCAAACGAGAGGTTTGCAACCTCCACCTTCTCATACAGTGAACTATTTGAATTGAATTTGGGTAGACATCCAAGGGTGACAAGTTTGTCTAGGACTCTTGACGATGAGAGAGCAACACGATGTACATTGTGCTAACCTGTATGCAACCTCCTTCGCTTAATCTCGCAAACCTTCAAAAAGATTCTAATGAAGCTTGATTTTGACTCCGGAGGACATTGAAAATGCAAAGATTCGAACTCCAAACATCCTCCACATACAAAACTCATAATTGACAAGACCGATTAACTGGAACCAGTTCCCAAAACCAAAACCAGGACCTATACTGGCAGTTTTTCCAAAATCCCTCATTTGCAGAGACTCGAACTCCAAACATCCTCAACTTACATAACTTGGTCTTCTAGGAAAGCCAGTAGAAAAGGACAACCAGCAAGTGGTATATAACTAGATATATACTGGCAAGAGAAACAAGAGATGACCTCGAAGGGATTAGATTATAATAAATCCTGAAATCCTCATCAGAGCTACAGAACAAATTTTACTCCAAAACGATTACTATGAACCAGATGAGCCATGTAGCAATAGGAAAGACATCTTGATGAAACAAGACAAACAAAGAACACTAAACTGAGCGTCTAGTAACTATATAGTTCAAGATGAACCATCTGAAAAACATAACCGAAACTGAAAGCATAGGGAAAGATGCAGAACTACAGCGTAAGAAGAGAGCAGATTATTTTTTCTCCTCCTTTTCCGCTTCAGCGGCCTTCTTCAATCTAGCTCCGACATGTCGCTCGTTCATCCGTTCAACCCGAAGCTTGTTGTATGCCTTGAACGACTTCATTTCATCCGTGACCTTCATAAACTCAACAACCGGTTTCTCACGTTCAATTGGCATGTATTCTCCTTGAGACTGTGTTGCAGTTGCCAGCTCTTCAGCTGAAGAATCACCAGCCTGTCGCGCGGAAGAAAAGTAGTTCAGAAGAAGAGCTTGGAATACGATAATACGAATGGTCAAACAAGTTGGGGTTGGGAACTGACCTTGAAATGGCGTGCTCGCCTTGGGAAGATGACCAACTTGGCCTTGTAAGTCTTCAGCCTCTGGACATTAGCCTGCAGTCCCTCCAAAGAGCGGTTTCTGCGACGGTGATCAACTGCGATACCGATTGTAGGAGCGAGTTTCTTTGAGATTCCAGCAGCCTGCAAGGAGGAGCTTGCGATGAGAAAACTTGCTAGAAAAAATCACCAAATTTCAGAGCTAGAGGGCATAATTCATTGGAAGCATGTTTCTAGCAAGACCGTTGCTTCTAGTGTTACAATTTTAAAATTTTCAAGTTCACGATTAAACAAATCAGAGAACGATGAAGCTGTAGAAAGCCAGCATGCAGGCCAACCAACATACTGACAAATTGAGAAACGAAAACAAAGTCATTCATTGTGAAAGTAGACGACTCAAAGTTATCAAAATGGGGAGAAAATTATCTTTTACTTCCAAATGGATAAGCTGAAGTTCACCAAACTTTCAAATAAAGGAGATTCCGAAAGACAGAGAGAGACTGGTTGAACAGAGGATAGTCAAAATAACAAGAAAAGTTTTGCTTGAATTCCCATAAGCCATGAATGAAATCATAAATGCTGCAAAAAGAGTATGTGCTCCCATGGAAATTTTGCAAAGGACTGGAAACGTGTTTGAGAAAAACAAAGATGCAATATATCATCTCTGAACATCAATACTAATCAATTTTGATTTCTGACAAAAAAATCGCTGGTTCCTTCAAAACTGTTTAACAATAGCAGCTCTAACAACAATACTTCATAAAGGACAAACCTTGAGCTCCTCAAGAGAAAATCCTCTCCCAGCTCTAAGTTTCATATTGTATTTCAGAGTCTGTCCGTGAACAACCGGTCGAAGAGGTCCAGCAGTTGGCCGTGGGAAAATTTTTACCGCTTTCTTCTGTCGAGCTGAAGATGAAAAGTAGCATCCAGTATTTAGTGCAAATACAGAGGAAATCAAACACTAGAATACTGAAAATGCAGCAATCATGAACAAAGAACTGAAATATAATCATGACATAAAAGTAAAAGCAAGCAGAAAGGATATAAACATGTGTACCAATGCGGCGTCTTGTTTTACGCGCTGGTTGGTTGAACCATGTCTTCACATAATTCTGCCAGTGTTTCTTGAAATGCCCATTAGGCACGGCATTGTTGTGCTTAACCATCTCTTACCTAAAAATGACAGGATAATCATTATACAAAAGTAAGGTCAACCAATTCTTAACATCATATAATTGGAATTTAAAGAACAAAGAAATCACGCCATACTTTCCAAAAGTACAGGACAAAACAAGCAAGGAGTAATGAACCATCAACAACCAAGTAAAATTGGTTCAAGAGATTCTGAGGTCTAAGACATGGTACACTGTTTTGAATTTTCGACAGGTGTAGTAAAAAAAACACCAACAAACTATACTTTCCAAATCTTTAGTTAATTAATAATATAATTAAATAATAACAAAAGCAGATGTACATATACATAAATAGAGAGAGAGAGAAAAGGGGATGGGATCGCAAAGGAAACATGCAGATCCAGACGTCCAAAGATGCATCTTTGCGACTCTGACTCCAAATCAGTTTGCTCAATTTCATAATAAAAACCCTACTCTCCTTAGTTAAGATAGCTGTGAGAACATTAATACGTAAGCAATATTTACAGCTGCACAGATAATCGATAATGCACAGGAGAAAACAGAACTCGTTCAAACAGTAAAAATTCTTGTCCCAATCTCTTGGAGCGAAATAAAAAAGGGACCATGCAAGCAGTCCACTGATAAAGGATTAAGCATGGGTTCACGGGAGTCACAAATAAGGTATACCAGTTTAAACTTACTTCTGGAAAATTATAATAAACACATACAGTTTATGAAGGAAGAGAGAGAGAGAGAGAGAGAGAGAGAGAGAGAGAGAGAGAGAGAGAGAGAGAGAGAGAGAGAGAGAGATGGTAACTCAAAGTACCAAAGACCAACAACAACGATAAAATAACTAGAAGAGGTTCGGTAATATGACGGTCAATCATTCTCCCTTTCGGCCGTTCCCATGAACTGATGATTTCCAACTTCGACCAGAAATGCTACCCCCAACTTTACTTCTTCAGCCCCAACAGATAGTTCACCATTTTTGTGAAGGAAAATATTTGCACCATTATGAACCAACATCTGCATTATTTCCCTTATTCAACAAGAAAACAAAACAAAGCACCACAGAAGGAGATAAAAGTAGGCACATCTCCGACAACAAATGAGACTATTAAGCAACAGAAACCGACACATTTCGTCCATAGCGTTAATCTACAAAAGATTAGCAATAGACTCTATCCCATCATTCCAAGTTCCATTTCAATAAACGAAACAAAAAATAAGCAAAACAAGAAGAATAAAATACCCAATAGACAAAACGTTTCCAACCAACTATTTGCACCTTGAAAGATCAAGAGGGACGAACTTTATAACTAAATTTCAACAGAAAAGGAATCAATCTCCTGCAAACTTCAGTCCATGTTCTCTCACAAAACGAGAAAAAAAACTCCGCCCCACGATTTTTCCGGAGAAAAGCACCCCCACCAGGCCCTGGCTCGTTCCTACGTTATGACAGAAATCGGACCGGAAAGTAAGCCGCACCTTTGGGTCCTCTCGCCGGAGCTCCCACACCGATACACAGAAGCAGAGATTGCACAAAGAGAGCTCGACCGGGCCGCCTCATCCCTCTTCAATTAGGGTTTTCTCCCTGACAGCATTTTACATTTCTGCCCTTGAACCTGAATTTTACACGGGAAAAGGACACAAGGTTCGCTTCCTTGATGCGCATTAACTTTCGGCCCAAAATAAACTACTGAGACCTGAACTGGTAAGTGGGACTGGGGCCTGAACCGGTAAGTGGGTCCGGTTGACCGAACTCATTGGGCTCAGCCAAACCCATCAGGCGTTCGGGTTGGGTTAAAATATGAGGAGTGTCCTCATTTAAGGGCCTAACTCTGTTCACTTTCAATGTACCGCAACTGATCAGGGGTTGCTTGGTTCAAGTCCTTCGGCAATTGCTCCCCTTAAGCAAAGGTCTCGAGTTTGAGTCTTGTGATTGGAGAAAACCAGCACCTAGGAAAGCTTTACCCCATATTCAGCAGACCCACCTCGAGCCCATTAGGTTGGGTCCTTTGATCTTGCGGACCCGTGATATACTTTTAACACAATGAATTTTGCTTAAGAAGAAAGGTATACGCATGCAGGGAATCGAACTCACCACATGCATTGTAGAGTTGAGAGCCTTGCCAGGTGGACTACGCCCCGAGTATTTATTGTATTTTCTTATCCAATAATTACTCTACACAATCAATCCAATACCAAGAAAAACTAATGTCAAAAGTTCAACCCATTATCTAATCTTTTTTTGTAGAAAGGGATACTGAAGCCAGATGCAGGCCTGGTTATCGAACTGATGACCTTCCACTTGTTAGTCCACCCCCTAGACAGGTAAGCTATTGCTCTTTGTGCTCAGTTAATCAAATATATCTAGTACAATATACAATGGGCTCTCGACTCCTATACTGCAGTTGGGAGTTCGAATCTTAGGGGATGCATTTGTGTGGATGTTGGGCTTCGGCCTCCTTCAGTAATAAAATAAATAAATAAAACATAAATTATGTACTTTGTGCTTTTGTCTAGCATTTGGAGAAGGCTTGACCTTAGTGTGTGTGCAGGAACGCGTGCATGTGCATATCACTCATATGTCTTGCCAACTAGAGAAACTACCAAGTCGGATTCACGTGGTACAGAAGGCTGGTCCAGGTTGAAGCTAACCCATTTACAACCCTGTTGGTTAGGGGTGAGCCTTATTTGATCATAACCCATCCGGACCGAACCAAAGTTTCCAATTTGGTCTGGTTATCTTACAAATCAGTTCGGTATCAGTTTCAATTTCTTAATATAATTCAGCATTCAGTAAGGCTTCCGTTCTCATTGATCCAAAACCAAACCTATCAAATAATCAATTTCGCTTAACCTAAACATGAGCAAAATCCCTTGTGTCTCTCTGGCTCAAGTTTGCTGCCTTAATCAAAAGAGCAGTGAGCTCTCTCTCTTTTCCTCTGTCACCTACACAACCCCCCCTGCCCACGTTTGCTATCCTAAGAAGGTTGAAACGGTGACAGTACCAAGCTTGTTTCCTTAATTGAGCAAGGGCCCAGGACTCTTCCAAGCACGAGAAGAGGACGAAAGGTTAACATATCTTCCACTTCTCAATTTCTTGATCTTGACAAAACTGAAAAACCAAACTGTACTTGCAACAAATTTGAGTTAGGTTCAATTTAGTCTATTTCAAAAATTAGGTTTGGTTTCGGTTTCCATGGAAAGTTTGGTTTTTGGTTATTTTGGGTCAGTTTGGTTAGTGAACCGAATTGACCGATGCTCACCCTTACTGCTCTGCTTGTTGAATCTTTCGTTTAAAGTCATGGTCTCGCATCTCTCCCAGTGACTGGAGAGGCTTTCCTGTGCTGTTTTGGCGTGGCCAAGGTCATAAAATTGAATTTCAGACCCGAAAGTGAAGACAATAAGCTCAAATATCTCTCTATTATTGGCAACAATTTTGAACCAAAAAACAAAATAAATGATCATATATTACATTTTTCTCATAAATGTAGCAAGAGAAGGTTTACCACCACGGTAGGGTATTGTTTTAAGGGAAAATCATGCACCTCTCAAATGGAACAGGTCTATTAGCCAATATGTACTCTCGGGCCAAAACTCTATAGGCGAATCGATGTTGTTGATTTCTGGCACCAACTCAGGTTAGGCATTGCCTGCCAAGGCTGAGCTCACATCGCCCCTTAATCATGTTGGCTCAGGCCAGGAATTGCCAGGTCCAAAAGCATTGAGAACATGCCATTGGATGCCATGATGTAGAGGTTTTATTCTCTTTCTTTGGTTTGAATGTCAGTCAATAAAAGGATTAGAAGGATGGTAGCAATTTAAGACTTGTAATTCCACATTCATTCAATAGTTATTTCTCTTGTCGTGCAAGCCAGGATCATGCACGCTCCATGTATCGACCTCTGGACCTTCATCATAGAGGTTCTTTCAAGTCACCACCTAGCCAGGAGAGCGGTTGCCTCTTGTGCCATTCATTTGATAGTTAATAATTTACTGTCTTGTGAAACAAGCATACACTACTATAAGAGGAGTGCTTATAGTCGTAGGTCAGGAACAAATTCTAGTAATTTTTTTCATCATCATCATCAGAAGAGCTTAACTTTCTAAGAGACCCACAATAGAGAAACAAAAGATTTATTTTCACATTAAACAGGAGAAGAGCCCGTCCAGCAGAGATGCTGCTGTCCTCATTCCCCTCGGCTGGTCTCTTGTGGCTTTTACATTATCCGCTTATCCTTTTGAAATTCAATTGTATATAGATAGATTCAATTAAGCAAAATTAGCTAAGTTGAGAATTGAAAAAATCGTGAAGGTAAGGGTCTGCCTGCCAACACTTGCCTTTTGAAAAAGCGTCTTACAGTCACTGCAACATGTTCTACTAACATGGCGTTTGGTTTGTTGAAGCTTTTGGCACCATGGTACTGACCTTATGACGAATGACTGGGCTGCCGGTTACACAACCATCTGGGTTGTGGTGCAAGACAGCAATTTAACTGTCCAAATCAGGATAGGGTCATCTGCCTGGGAGAATACAGATTAGATTCATTCCGTCCGAGTCTTCTCGGAAAAGGGCTCTAAGGGAGAGACGGACTTGGAGAGTTCATCAACAAAAGGAACCAGACTCAAGAGTGGAGATATAAGGAGAGGGCATTACGAAAAGAGGGGATCAATTCCAAGATGCCTATGATAAAATTTTGTTCAGTCATCCATCTGACGGGTGGATCACAGACACACATGCACACAATATATATATGTATTCTCCCAGGCAGATGACCCTATCCTGATTTGGACAGTTAAATTGCTGTCTTGCACCACAAGTGTGTGTGTGTGTGTGTTAAAAGACTCACTTGTTTCTTTTTCTGTGGCCAGGGAAACCTCACTGGCTAGAATGGTTCTCTGATTGTAAGCTCAGGCGTACAATACCAGAGGATTGTATATAGTAGGAAGTTGCCTTACCCAGCACAGCTATCAACAAAAACAGACGTCCCTTTATTTGCCATATAAGCATCAGGAAGGTTCTTTATGTGCTCTTGAGAGAAAACTCCTTGAGGTTCTCTTGTTCAATTTACAAAAACAGCCCGTCATTAGGAGCTTAGGATCAATATAAATCTGGTCGCTGGGATTAAATTGGTACAAAAGAAAGTTAGCTCTACTCTACCCATTTTTAATAGTTTTTCAACTTATTCATCTAACAGAATCTTATCAATTTCGAATTTGCCAAGGCAGGATGATAACTTGATAAGATTTAATCCACCTGGTTTTCCAAATCTCTTTGAAAACAATCCCTTCAATACAATGAACCTTGCATTTTGGGTACAACTGACGAGTACATTGGACAAAAGTCGCCACATTCTGTACCTTGGCTAGCAAGAATCAGAAATTCCTCTGCGGAGAGAGATTATTGTGGCTGCTTTCACATAAAACAAATGTGACATTAGAGAAATGATCCTGAGATCAAGGTTGATGACTTGGGAAGAAATCATGGCAGTGAATCAGTTAGATTGAGTTACCGCCTCACTATGAAACCGACAGAAAGTGTACGAGACACGTGCCTATGCATATTCTGTGTGGTAATTATAGATATGTTAATTGTATATCCATTGGTACCTTAACGTTTCAGCATTTAAACAAAAATGAAAGGAAGAGCAGTTCAAGAGGAAACTACCATTGACACAATAGTTGTTGATTGCCAACCATGGTCAAATCTGTAGTGCTATTTTCCAATTTGGTACACAATTGGGAGGCAAAAGAAAGGTGCACGCCCCAGGTATCAAATTCATGACCTTCAACTTGCGGTGCTCTTTTTTGCAAGCTGTAGTGCTAATTTGGTTATCAACTTGAAATGAAGAGTTAGCTGACAGGAGCATCTATGAAACCATGAAAGGAAACTATCAAGTGGGACTACGATGCAAAGTGATATACAGTGCAGGGAATCCTCGTGACTAAATATAAATTTCCAATTACGAAAAACAGTATCACTTTCTATTGCATATGATCTTTGTATTATTCCTGTATTGTGCATATTATATAATATGAGAGTAGGTATACGTATCTAACAAAACTCCATATCAAACAACACTCTTTAGATGGACATGAGAGCATGTTACGTGCATATCTTTTTCTTGGGGCCTACAGAAGCCGTTCAACCTGAGTCCACCTACTCATACGTAGGTACAGTTTTTCTTTTCCAAAATGACCTCTGATAGTAATCTAGTGTAGAACTATTGCTTGATGCCTAACTAGGAAAATAAGAACATTTTTATGCGCAAATTTTATGTTGGCATCTCTCAGATATGAAGCCTTGTCAAAAGATATCAGAACCAATGGTACGAATTGCTCAGTCCTCTGGAAGCCAAATGAAGAAAGGAGTCAAATCGAAAGAGATGAAGAATGATGATAAAGGTAAATCAACATAATAGTATGATACACATGAACACCGAGTGGTTGCTACTAAAACACTGGGAACACCTGCCAATATTCATCATGAGATATGATCGTGATTTAGTTTAGGAGTTTGTGTTCAAAATGAGGCATCGATATGCATAAGCAGGATAGTGAAAGTAATTTACGGATGAAGCTGTTAGAATAGTAGAATTTTCATTCTGGTCAGATCTTTCACATGAATAGAAATTTAACATCCTTAGCCCACAGATGCAGACCTCAAGGTTTATGTCGTAAATCAACAAACCAGCAGATTTTGCTTGGAAAAATCAATTAGGGGGGGGGGGGGCTACCACAGGTTTGGATTCAGGTTAGACAAGATCCAGTGCAACTGCAATTTATTCAATCTCTCAATAGAGGAGCTAAGATAAATCTATTTCAGAAAGGTTAATTCTAGTTAAATGTGATAAATGGTGATAAGCATGTCAGAAGTTTCACGGAATTATGAAGGAACAAAACAACAACATTTATCCCAGAGAAGACTTTGCGCAATAAGTAGAGTAGCCAATAGATGACGTCCTTAACATTATACACAATGACAAGTTGAGAAACAGCGTTAAAAGATAAGGTTGACTGAGCATCTATCACAAAGTAAAATGACATGGACCCCGTCTCCAATTTGTGTTAGCAGAAGGACTACCGCTGCCACCTGCTGCCGCCTGCCATTGCAGCCAGCCAACAGGTAAGCATACTAGCCATTGGGTGCTGACCCTTTTTCTTTATCTCCTTCCTACTTCCTACTCTCCCTTCCTATTGTATTCTACTCTTGTTCATAAATATCTCCAATTCCCTCGTGTAACATCAAGCCGTGGGGGCTTTACTTTGATTATAAAGTGTTTGTTGTTCAAGTGTTTGTGTTATGCAATTTGGTGTTAAGGCACAGTTGGGCTGATTTTTGGTGATGTGCGTGAGGCATTTCATATGGCTATTGAGATTGGGTGAGGTTGATGTGCATTACATGGAATCAAAGTCTCGTCAATGATGATTGATTGAAAAAGGTGATCTCGAAAAGCATGCTAAAAAGGCCTTAATCCAACGGACTGCTCGTCTTTTCAAGTAAGACATTTGTTCATTATTTGTTTTTGATAATGGAAGATAAAGGGTTTTGTTTCCGCCTGACAAACACCAACTATAAGACATGGGCACAAACCATGAAAAATTATCTATATTTCAAGAAACTATGGGATTATATTAGTGAAACAAAAACAAAACCTTTCACTTTGTAGCTCACAAAATGGGTCTCAAAGATAAAGTTATGACCATAAAACAAGGAGATAAGAACATTAGTTAATTTTATTAATTAATTTTACATGCAGTTTTGTAACATTTGGAATCAACTTCATGGATATGAGAAAAAGTTCATACATTGTTTTGATATAAGGCAATACAAATAAAATGAAGACTTTTTTTATCAATTTCTTAGAAGTTTGAGAGAAGAATTTGAAGGAGTGAGAGTTAGTTTTATTAATAGAAAACCAAACAACAACAAACAAACAACAACTCAGCCTTTTCCCATACTAGACGGGGTCGGCTACATGGATTCTTTGTTTCCACATATCCCTATCGTGTGCCATGTTAGCAGTTAACTCACAATAAGCTAGATCATTCTTTATTGTTTCTTTCCAACACTTTTGTGGTCGTCCTCTACCTCTTTTAATACTTTCCAAATTTAGTTTTTCATACCTTCTTATAGGTTCTTCTTTTGATCTTCTTTATATATGTCCAAACCATCTTAAACGATAGTCTCTTATTTTATCCTCTATTGGTGTCACTCCTAATTTGTTTCTAATAACCTCATTATGTATACGGTCTTTTTTTGTATGACCACTCATCCATCTCAACATCTTCATTTCTGTCACAAACATCTTTTGTACATGTTGATGATTAACTACCCAACCTAATTGTTACTCTATAATATTTACCTTTTAACTTTAATGGTATCTTCTTATCACAAAGAATACCTCATGCTCCTCTCCATTTTAACCAACCAGCATTAATTCTATGCGTAACATCTCCATCAATTCTTCCATCACTCTGAAAATTTGACCCTAGGTATTTAAAACTTTCCTTTTGGGGGATGCAATGTATGCCAATTTTAATTTCTATGTCCTCTGAGATAACCAAATGATCAAACTTACATTCCATATATTCTGTCTTTGTTCTACTAAGTCGGAGGCCTTTGCTTTCTAATGTTTCTCTCAATAGTTTCAATTTTCTATTAACTTTTTCCTTAGACTCCACTAATACAATGTCATCTGCAAATAACATACAACAAGGTACTTCATCTTGAATATGTTTTGTTAACTCATCAATTAACAACAACAACAACAACTAAGCCTTTTCCCATACTAGACGGGGTCGGCTACATGGATTCTTTGTTTCCACAGATCTCTATCGTGTGCCATGTTAGCAGTTAACTCCCAATAAGCTAGATCATTCTTTATTGTTTCTTTCCAATACTTTTGTGGTCGTCCTCTACCTCTTTTAATACTTTCCAAATTTAGGTTTTCTAACCTTCTTACAGGTTCTTCTTTTGATCTTCTTTCTATATGTCCAAACCATCTTAAACGATGTTCTCTCATTTTATCCTCTATTGGTGCCACTCCTAATTTGTTTCTAATAACCTCATTATGTATACGGTCTTTTCTTGTATGACCACTCATCCATCTCAACATCTTCATTTCTGTCATAGACATCTTTTGTACATGTTGATGATTAACTGCCCAACACTCAGAACCATAAAACATGGCAGGCCTAACTGCTGCTCTATAATATTTACCTTTTAATTTTAATGGTATCTTCTTGTCACAAAGAATACCTGATGCTCCTCTCCATTTTAACCAACCAGCATTAATTCTATGTGTAACATCTCCATCAATTCTTCCATCACTTTGAAAAATTGACCCTAGGTATTTAAAACTTTCCTTTTGGGGAATGCAATGTGTGCCAATTTTAATTTCTATGTCCTCTGAAGTAGCCAAATGATCAAACTTACATTCCATATATTCTGTCTTTGTTCTACTAAGTCGGAGGCCTTTGTTTTCTAATGTTTCTCTCCATAGTTCCAATTTTCTATTAACTTTTTCCTTAGACTCCTCCACTAATACAATGTCATCTGCAAATAACATACACCAAGGTACTTCATCTTGAATATGTTTTGTTAACTCATCCATCACCATTATAAATAAGTATGGACTTAAAGTTGATCCTTGATGTAACCCAATATTAACTTCAAAGAAGTCTGTCGTTCCTTCATGAGTCCTCACACATGTTTTTGCACCATCATACATGTCTCTTATAAGGTTAATATATGTCAATGGGATACCTCTTTTTCCAAAGTTCTCCAAAGAACCTCCCTCGGTACCCTATCATAAGCTTTTTCTAGATCAATAAATATCATGTGAAGGTCTTTCTTTTTTGCTCTAAAATGTTTCATAAGACGTCTCAAAAGGTGAATCGCTTCAATAGTAGATCTACCAGGCATAAATCCAAATTGGTTCTCTGTTGTACTTGATACTTGTCTTAACCTACGTTCAATAATTCTTTCCCATAATTTCATAGTATGACTCATTAACTTGATACCTCGATAATTCGCACAATTTTGAATGTCTCCCTTGTTTTTATATATAGGTATAAGTGTACTTGCTCTCCATTCCTCGGGCATCTTTTGGTTTTTCCATATTTCATTAAATAGTCTTGTGAGCCAAGTGATTCCTATTTCTCCTAGTATTTTCCAAACTTCTATAGGAATATTATCTGGTCCTACCGATTTACCACTCTTCATATGTTTAAGAGCCTCTTTGACTTCATTCTTTTGAATACGTCGGTAGAAATTGTGGTTTATATACTTTTCTGACTTGGCTAAATCTCCTAAACTAATACTAAAATCTTTATTTTCATTAAAAAGATTATAAAAAATAGTTTTTCCATCTATTTCTTATATCATCATTTGCCACTAGAATTTTTTCATCCTCGTCTTTTATGCATCTAACATAATTAAGATCTTTAGTTTTCTTATCTCTAGCCCTAGCTATCCTAAAAATGTCTCTTTCACCCTCTTTTGAGTTGAGTTTTTTATATAAGTCCTCCCAAATCTTAGCTTTTGCTTCACTAACGGCCTTTTTTGCTTCCTTCTTTGCTTTCTTATAAGCTTCTAAAGTTTCACTAGTTTTCTTAGCATAATGTAATTTGTAACATGCCCTCTTTGCCTTGATTTTGTTTTGTACTACTTCACTCCACCACCAAGCTTCTTTTTGTGCCGGTACACCTCCCTTAGATACCCCTAACACATCTTCGCCACTTCCCTAATATGTATAGCCATATTGTTCCACATATCAGAGGGTGTGCCAACATAATTCCAAACATCTCCTTGAAGGACTTTTTGTTTAAATATATCTTCTTTCTCACTTTTGAGGTTCCACCATTTAGTCCGAATAGCTCGATGCACTCTTTTCTTCTTTGTCCATTTTTTTATTTGTAAATCCATAACTAAAAGTCGATGTTGGGTGGTTAAGCTTTCTCCTGGAATTACCTTACAATCTTTACAACACGCTCTATCTTTTTTTCTACAAATAAAGTAATCAATTTGTGTTTGTGATAAGCCACTCTTATAAGTAATTAAATGTTCATCTCGTTTTTTGAAGATTGTATTGACTATAAAGAGATCAAATGACATAGCAAAATTTAAAATCTCCCTACCTTCCTCGTTTATATCCCCATAACCAAAGTTTTCATGAATCCCTTGATATCCTAATGCCTCTTTACCGACATGTCCATTTAAATCTCCTCCTAAACAAATCATCTCCCTTTGTGGAATCTTTTGAAACACCTTATCTAACTCTTCCCAAAAAACTGTCTTTATACTATCTTCTAGTCCTACTTGGGGTGCGTAAGCACAAACTATATTCAAAACCTCTACTCCTAACACTAATTTCAATGTCATGATTCGGTCACCATATCGTTGTATGTCTACTACACTCTCCTTTAAATCTTTATTTATGATAATACCAACTCCGTTTCGGGCCTTTTCTTTACCTGAGTACCATAATTTAAAACCTGTATCCTCTATCTCCTTTGCTTTTTCTCCAACCCATTTTGTCTCTTGTAAACATAGAATATGAATCTTTCTCCGAATCATAGTATCTACCACCTCCATTAGCTTACCCGATAATGTTCCGATATTCCAAGAACCAATACGAATCTTATTATCTAGGACTAGCTTCCTTACCCCCCACATCCGTCCATAATCATAATGAAAATTTTTCACTACATTCGGGCGGCAATGTAGCGGGACTAACTTCTTTACCCACACCCGTCCATGATGTGGGAACCCTCTCTGCAATTGATTCACTACATTCGGGCGAAAATGTAGTGGCCCTTGCTTACTTCTTACTGCATTCGGGCTCTGCAGCACGTCGCTAGGTGGGAACGCCCCAAAGCAATGCTCATAATTTTTGTAATCCATGTTGTAGAAATCCGACGAAGTTTTACGCTGGCTGTCGGAAGCCTAACACAACCCTCCTCCTTTATCCGGGCTTGGGACCGGCAATGCAGGGGTAATCCCTTACATGGGCGGAGTTAAACTCATCAATTACCATTATAAATAAGTATGGACTTAAAGTTAATCCTTGATGTAACCCAATATTAACTTCAAAGAAGTTTGACATTCCTTCATGAGTCCTCACACATGGTTTTACACCATCATACTATTAAGAAAACTGAAAATATTATTTACTGATAAATCAAATCCACTTCCAGTATATGGCAGATTGGAGGCATTCCTCCAATCTGCCCCAAGAACAGCGGCTGACGGCTGCACACTTGGCCGTTTTCTTGACTCCCATAATCCACACAATTTAACCCTAATCTTAATTTATATCTGATCTAATTTGAATGATAAAACTACCCCTAATTATACTTAACTATTACTAAGTGAATCAAATCTATACTGAGACCCAAGATGAGATCCAAATAAGACTTAAACTAATGAGACTTAAACTAATGGCCGGTAAGACTTAACCTAAAGACAGTTTATCTAACACTCCCCCTCAACTTGTGTGAAAGATATTGAGAACACCCAACTTAAATAACGTGTCTTTGAGTTGTTTGCTAGCAGTAGCTTTAGTAAAAAAATCAGCTCTCTGATTCGCTGATTTAACATACTCCATTTTGAACTCTTGATGTGCTATCTTTTCTCTGATGAAGTGACAGTCAATCTCTATATGTTTGGCTCTCTCATGGTATACTGGGTTGGAAGCCATCTGAATTGCAGCACTGCTATCACAATACAATGGTATAGGATGAATAGGAGTATATCCAAGTTCACTGATTAAAGAGGATACCCATTTTTCCTTCACACATTGTTTGAGTTATTGCCCTATATTCAGCTTCAACTGTAGATCAAGAAACACATGTTTGTTTCTTGCTTTTCCATGATATGATGTTTTCACCAAGTAATGTAACATATCCCTTTTCTCAAATAAGCTTTTAATCTTTCAAATAATTTAAAATTTTGAACACCAAATCCTCACACAAAAGCCCACTCCTAATAAAATTTTCAAGAATTTTAGAGTCGTGTAACAACTTAAATAAAATAGAGGAAGATCGGATAAATTTAGAGTCAAGTCTGCACAGCCTATATTTCCTGTAATAGAGGTTGGATAATCTTTTCATAACTTTATTTGCGGTGAGTCAAATCGGTTGAAGCTAGTCTCATTGGAAAGTTGATATACATAGATTTCCAACAATACTAAATTCATAAAAATCGGAGCTCTTTGCACTGAAATACAAAAGTTTCTTTAGACCTCTGTATTTTTGTAACAGAACATTCTGAAAGCCTGAGCAGAGGCATTTCTTAGATTTAATTCTGTAAAATCACAGTGCATAAAAATAAAATAAAAATAGTTACAGGATCTCCACATTCTTTTGTTCATACTGTAAAATTTTTGTGAATTTTGGAGATCCTGAAACTGTTTAAAAAGATCAAGAAACAACCTCTGAAAACAGAACCACTTTCTGTTTTTCAGAGTTTTGAAAGCTTTTCATTCCTTAGATTAAGTGCACGTTTTGGTTGATGAAAAATGATTGAAAAGTAAATTTTAGAAACACATACCTGGTTTAAATCAATTCTTAAAGCATCTAGGCTGACCCTTGAGCATTGGTTTAAGAAAGCGTAAGACGAAAAAATCTCGCTTCCTCACAATCGCTGCCCGAAGTCAGAAAATACAACTTAGCTAGTGTAAGTAAAACTAGCTAGCATGTTCGCACAAAAATGAAGTAGATTGAAAAACTTATTTTAAGTCTCTACATAGGCTTTGAATTAAAATTTTCATATCTACAGAATTGGCATGCCAAGTGGGACTCAGGTCTTTGAGGATTGATTAAGGTTGGTGTCGATTTCTCCAAAATTACTCATTTTGAAAAATTTTGGTGTTTAATCCATCTTTTCTACATAGGTTTATTCTTTTCTTCAAATAATGTCAAGATTGGAAAGTTCATATGAGGTCTCAAGCCGAGTCTCATGCTCTACAAGTCGAATTTTGAAATGGATTTCAAAACATATTTTAAAAACCGAGATGATTTGCTTCTTTCCCTGAGAATGGAACTCAAAAACATAGAGAAAAAAATTGCCGCTCTAAGCCAAGAGGCCAAGGCGGTTGAATCTTGTTCCTCTCATAGAAAACAAGCGAGGGCTCATAAAAGACTTCCTCATGTGAGAAAAACCAAAATGGCCTCTAGGTTGGAGGAGGAACCAGAGTCGGAGTCATTTACCATTAAGGATAGGAAAACCTTACAATAATTTCTAAAAGGACAAGCTAAAGAGAAAAGAGCTTATGCACTATCGGACTTTTTACCTTCCGATTATCAAACCAATAGTGACGATGAAATACTAAATTTTTATCGGTATGATGTTGGAAAAAGGTTGAAAGATGCTACATTGAATGGTGTGCCATCATTTTCTTGGTATGGAATTGGTAGCTGGAACTGTTTGCTTCATATTGAGAAGGGAAGAAGGCCTGGGAATGGAGCATAAGAGGAATTAGGATTTTCTGGTTGTGGATAGGATGAAATTTCCGATTTTTATCATTGAAGGAGTGGAGTCTTCGTTCATGAATTCATGGAGAGCATGACGATTCTTCATTGTAGACTTTATAGAATTTCATTAGAATTGTATCCGGTATAGCAAGTGCAATCAACAATGGTTACAACTCTTGGGGACCCCTGTTTGGCAAGTTCTTCTTTGCTATCTGGGTCATTGTTGATCTCTATTCTATCCTGAAAGGTTTGATGGGCAAGCAGAACAGTACTCCTACCATTGTCGTGGTTTAGTCTATTCTTCTGGCTTCTATTTTCTCACTTGTGTGGGTGAGGGTCAATCCATTTGTGAGCAGATCAACAGGACCTGTACTAGAAATATGTGGACTGGATTGTGACTACAACTAGTACAGTCTGTCATCGGCTGGGCTTTCTGTAAGTAGGGGGTCGGCCAGCTGCAAAGAGGAAGATTTGCATCATAAACGGCACAACAGATTGAAGCTGCAGAAGCCTGTGTAGATAATCATATTGAGGCTACATCGATCAAATGAGTGCTCTAAGAAGGAACATGTACCATTAGCCTGTTACAGTATGTAGAGGGGCTCCACAATGCAGCTACGTAGTTCCAGCTTGGGTTGAAGAAGGAAGGCTATTAGTTGCCTAAAGTGAATGGACCATCCTTTCTCAAAGTAGTTACACACTAATCTGAAAAGCAAGATTTGAATTTTTTAGAAAGGTAATTTCATTTCAATTTTTTGAATTTCAAATACTGGAAATGGAAGTTCAGATTATTTTTTCCTAATTTTGTGGAAAGTAAACCAGAAAGGTAGATATGGAAAGTACTTTTCTGATTTTGTGGGAAAGTTAACCAGAAATAGTTATAGAAATTAATTTCCTGATTTGGTGGAAATGATAAGGAAAAGAAATCAAGATAAGGATGAGTCCCACGTTTTTTTTTTAGGAAAGAAAAGGTAACTTCTACCCATCATCTGCAAAAAGAAAGTGAATGCAAGAAAAGGAATGTGGTTGATTATAGCAGGTGAATAATCACATGTATGGAAGTGGAGCAGCAATCCAAATCTAATTTATAATGTATGAATGAGCTCACTAGACAAGGCAGATTTGAGGAAGTAGAACAACTATATGATCGATTGTTGGAAGATGGTTTAGCCCCCGATCTCATAATATACAATCTAATGATTCATGCTCACTCAAAATTTGGTGATATACAAAAAGCATCCCGGTTGCAGGTAGATATGATAAAGGATGGAATAGGTATCAACAAGATGACTTACTCGAGTCAGATAGTGAGATTGTGCCGGGAAGGAAAGTTGCAGATAAACTCTTGATGCAGTTGAAGGATAAAGGGTTGGTGAATAGCAGTGTTATGTATCTCTTATTGATTGGCACTGCAAGTCACACGACTACCATGGAGCTTACCACTTGAGCAGAGAAATGGCCGGAAAGGGGTTCTGTCTTGAGAACTCCCTATGTGATGTACTAGTTGATGGCCTCAAGAAGGAGGGCAGAGTGCATGATGCCGAGCTTCTTATTGTTGAGATGGAAAGGAGAAATGAATAGTTATTGCCTCAAGTTGAATTGAGATTACCTTGTTGACATCCATTTTTGTTTGAACTCTCAATCCTCCACCCAGACTTTTATATTTTGAATCCCAATTTTCCCTCTCACGCAACTTCGTGCTATAACTTGCAAGAGTCAGAGAAGGGCAAAAGAGAGTTCACATTTCTAAGATGGGAGTAAATTCTGGAAAAACCTTTGCATCAAGAGTTCATATTCTCAAGTGAGTTCTTGAGAAATTATCCAAAGTGAAAAGTTGTGGTGATGGTTCACAGATGGTTGCTTGAGTTCTCTAGCACCTGGCAGATCAGTTTTCTTTGATATTTCATAGTTGATGTAAGCTAGGAACAACGGTAGAGAAATCCTTCAGATCTCGGTGCTTGATGGATGATTGCAGAGGACGTTTTGCATGACTTTGGGTAGGTATGGACACTATATATGTATATATAGGAAGAGATGCGTCTTCCCAGTCATGTAGCGTGATGTCTGCAGCAAATCATTCCAACTATTCCCTTTATGGAAGACGGTGATTACTATGTGCTACTTACCTGCAAGTATGAAGAGGTGTATGTTCCTGCACTTGAAGACTTTGTCATCATTTCTGACAGAACTCGTGTATGATAATGATATATCAAAACATCATCGTTGTGATGGATGCGCAATATGCAGACCTGGTGGCTGTGAGTAATTTTACTTATTATTTCAAGTTCAGTTATGTTAGAACTTGAAAGACATGTTATCGTTGCTAGGGCAGAATATGAAACAAGAATGAGGTCCATCGAAGAGAATGGCAAAAATAGATGATGTCATTGCAGATGAGTAGATTGCAGCTAAGAAGGCCGATAAAAGTGTGTTGCAGCCATGAAAGTTGATGAAAGTTAATTTGCGGCAATGAAAGATGCTGAAGATGAATAGCTAAGAAGGCTAAGTTGAAGAAGATTACAATCATGAAGGTTACTAAAGTGTTGCAGCAAAGAAAATTGCTTAGAAAATGGACATACAAGGGGCTAAAAAATTAAGAAGAATACAGAAAATCAGTCTTCTTTCACTACATATGCATGAAAAAATTAAATCATTGAAGAGACCAGAGGAATTTGTTGATATAGAATGTGGCAGTATCACCAAAAAGCATGAAATTTAAAACCTTGAGTTGCTGAAGTAAACAGCCAGGAGGGCTGGGAAAGCAGCTGCAGTCACTATGTGAAGAGGTGCAGACCGACTAGTATGAGCAGATGTCTGTATTCTGCTATTTTAGTGGTAGAGAGAGGGCAATTAACCAACACACCGGCTACAGCCACCATGTGAAGGGGCACAGGAAAAGCCGTGTGGAGTGTATATGGTGGAGTAGTACCTCCTATCACAAAAGATCAGCTTGTTTGAAGTGTAGCTGCTGAATCCCTTTATGGAGAAAAAAAAAGAGAGGGAGTAACCGACACCCATAGAAGGGTCGCGTGCTACCCATGTGTTCTTCATTGTTCCAGTTGTTTTACAGAAGCCTTAAAGAGATCACTCGTGCACTTGTGGTGAAGAAAGAACCAGTTTTTTTTCAAGTTTGGAGTTCGAAGTATCTCACTCCCAACTTGAGGGGGGTGTTAAAGAATATGAGTTTTGGACTTAGTTTTAGTAAGGTTGATGTCTTAGGATAGTAAATTTGATGTTTTAGGTATTATTATAATTGTTCGAAGTCATAAAGGCATTTTGGTAATTTTCTGTATTAGGGGTATTTTAGTTATTTTATATTTTACAGTTCCTTGTATAAGGGCTGAGAGGTTGTATTAGGTTTTAAGTTGCTGGGATTAAGAAAGAGAGAGAAAGAGGGGGGGCGGCCTCCATTGGAGGTCCGCCCCTCCTCCGATCTCCAATATGATCTTTTTCTTTTCCACTGCGCAATCTCGTTTTCAACAATAAGAACTTCCAGGTCTTCTGTCACTTGCAATTGAGGATCTGAGTCAGGGAAAATCTCTTTGGTAAGTTGATGTTGAGTAGTGTCTTCTTGGGGATAAACAAATTTTCTTGGTCCTCTCTTATACATCAAAGTCTCTTTTGGTTCATCTACCTCTTCTTCATAATCATGTAGGAACTAGAGGAAGAACATATGGAGAATTATGCTCAGATATAATTGGCTCCTCCTGGGAAGGATAATATGGAGTAGACTCAGTGAAGGTAACATCCATGGATATATATAGTTTCTTAAGAATGAGATCATAACATTTATAGCCTTTATGAGAATTTGAATAACCCAGAAAAATACACTTGTCAGATCTAAGATCAAGTTTATCACGATTAGGTAAATAAACATGTACAAAACATGAGCAACCAAAGATTTGAGGGACGAGATGAAAAGGTTTTGAATTTTTGTAAGACATTTTATTGAACTTTTACCTTTGAGAACATTACTAAGCATCCTATTAATCAAGTGAACAATAATAAGGACAGTTTCTCCCTAATAATATTTAGGAACATTGTTTTGGAGTAATAGGGTCCTGGCTACGATTCACATCATTTTACTAAGGAGTATAGGAACAAGAAGTTTGATGAATAATACCATGTGTATGTAAATATTCTTTTAACTGTTTGCCAATGTATCCATTATGAGAACGTAAAATTTTCACTGGGTAAGAATAAATTTATGTACAACTGGAAAAATAACAGAGACTTCAGACTTTGATTTCATTAAATAAATGATCGTAAAACGAGTACAATCGTCAATAAAAGAAACAAAGTATTTCTAACCAAACAATGAAGTAACTGGACTAGGACCCCATATATCATAATGAAGGAGTTCAAAAGGTTGAGATCTTCTTGAGTCACTTAAGGATAAGAGGCTCTTTGATGTTTTTCAAGCTGACATACGTCACATTCAAGATGTGATTTATTTGACTCGACTCTAAGATGAGGTAGAACATATTGAAGTTTTGATACTGGTAAATGACCAAGACGACAATGCCATAGTCAAATTTCTGCATCCTGAACTTTTGGAGCTGAAGCATTATAAGATGTTATCTGCTGCAAGTGATCTTCCAGGATGTATCATCCCCTTTGTAGTTTATCATGACCAAAGATTTTTTCCGTCTTCAGATCCTAAAATACATATTCAGTAGAATCAAAAGTTACACTACAGTTCATAGTACGAGTTAATGACTGACGGAAAATAGATTTATAGGAAAACAAGAAACATGATAGACTAATTTTAAGTCTGAGAAACTTATGGGTACACTTTCCTGTCCAATAATATAAGTATAAGATCCGTCTGGCAACTTAATAGGCTCCTGTTTTTTAAGAGATCTGTATTCTGAAAAGTATGATAAATCTCCCACCATGTAATCTCTATCCCCTGAATCAATAACCCAAGTTCTTCAATTAGAAGGAAATGAGTTATTACCCTTCACAGTGTGAGTTGCTTGTACTACTGTAGCCTGAGAAGAGGATGGTTAAGAATGTTCGGATAATTTTGTTTCCAGTCCTTCTATCCTTTTAATAATCTCTTGAATACCATCTATACTAGGAGTAGAAGTCTCGGCAGAGTTAGCTGAGTAGTTTCGATTTCTGTAAAAATCTGGTCTCCCATTTAATTCCCAACAATTTTCTCTAGAATGTCTTGATTTGCCGCAATGAGAGCATAAAAGTTTATCCTTATCATCAGAATTAAATCTTCCACGTCCACGTCCTCTACTTTATTGTCCACCTCTTCCACAATAATATGTGTTGTCTCTTCGTGTTTGAAGTGCGTGTTGATCTATAACGGTAATACTATCTTTCTCAAGATTTCTGTGATCTTCTCTGATTAATAAAGAATATACTGTGCTAAGTGAAAGAAGTTCTTCTCTGCCCAAGATATTGAGTTTTATTGACTCGAACTCTGAATTTACACCCAAGAGTAAGTCAAATACTTTCTTCTTTTCAATTTCAATATTTCTTTTAACGTAACAAGAACACTTTATATTAGTAAAGTAAAGTTCATCCCAAAGTCCTTGTAGATTTGCATAATACTCACTGATAGATCGTGACTCTTTGTTTATATTTTTTTATTTTCTCCAGTATCTTGTATTCCTTTGCAACATTTTTCTTTCTAGAATAAGCTTCAAAAACTGCACACCAAATTTCATGAGTGGATTCTAGAAACATAAAAGTCTTTGCAATTGATGGATCATTGATTGAAGTAGCCAGGAAGTAATTAATGCATCTTCCCTTCTCCAAACAGAGTATTCTGCATCAAGTGGATTTGGATTTCGAATTTCACCCATTAGGTGAGCCCATCTCCCCCTTGCAATAATAGCCAGTTCCATAGATCAAGACCACCCTAATCTTAATTTATATCTGATCTAATTTGAATGACAAAACTACCCCTAACTATACTTAACCATTACTAAGTGAATCAAATCTATATTGAGACCCAAGACAAGATCCAAATAAGACTTAAACAAATGACAGGTAAGACTTAACCTAAAGACAGTCTATCTAACACATACATGTCTCTTATAAGGTTAATGTATGTCAATGGGATACCTCTTTTTTCCAAAGTTCTCTAAAGAACCTCCCTCGGTACTCTATCATAAGCTTTTTCTAGATCAATAAATATCATATGAAGGTCATAGGAATAGTATCTCTCATCACTCAAGTTTTGCTTTTCGGGATTGTTCAACAATGACTTCGTTCATTATTTTCAAGTGGCTTAAAACTTTTTATATAAATTGATATGTCATAAATATTAGGATTGATAGATCAGATAAATTTTATCAATTGGTATCATCAAAGCCAATGTTCTTAATCACTGATTATGACTATCAATTTGTGTTTATTATGAAGTTTTAAAAATTTAAGAAACACGAAATCTTAATATATGTGATGTTTAATTCAATTTTTTTAAATCAATTTCAAAAATAAAGTTAGGGCTTTTGTATATTGGGTTGTTTGAGTTCAGAAACATGTTTATTATATTTTTGATATTGTGAATTTATAAATAATTTTATTCAAACTTCATGGAACCCTAAAGTTGCAATTTTTTTGTGATTTGTTTTCCTTTTGGAGATTTTTCAAGAAATTGATTTAGGGCTATTGTAGATCTCTTTTTTGAATCTAACAACGTTTGGATCATGAGTTTTGGTTGAGAAACAATCTCAATTTTTGAGAAATCCATTCGCGGCGTGCCTTTCATGTCGTTTTTTGAGAAAACCTAGTTTTTTTGTTGTTTTTTCTCACGGAAATTAACTTAGGGACAATTGTAGAGATCCGATTTTGAATCTTTGAATCTGCACAAAGAACTTGAAATTTGGTGGGTTTTGGTGTTAAAGGATAAAATCAGTAGCAACCCGAAATTTCTAGTCGGGGAAACAGCCGGGTTGCGCGACTGTTTTTAAAGAAACGGGTGAGGAAGATGAATCTTCCTCCAACGCCATGACACCCTGCTCGCGTTCGGTGGCGCGTGGCGCGTGTGGAGCACGGCATAACGAAAAGTTTTTAACTACGTTTTTGTGTTGTGCTCCACGCGCCTCTTTACTAATTTTTGGTGATTTTTTTATTTTATTTTTTTAATTCGGGTTTACTATTTATTTCAAAATTTCTAGTGATTAAAATTATTAAAAATATATGCTATTCTCTTCTTTTTACGAAAATTTTTGTGTATTATTGTGATGTTGTTGGGTATGATATATATTACGCTCTCAAAGTTGATGCTATTTGTTTGGTCGACTGAAATAATTTTTTGGTGTTATTTTGTGTATAAATTGATATATAATATTTTGAAAACTATTTGTTTTGTTGTTATTTATGTGATTTAATTATGAGAGTTGTTGTATTAAAGTATTGTTTTAGTATTCATGATTGTGAGCTCGCTTGTGCGGGACCAATTATGTTAAGATGTCATTTTGTTAATATTTTGTTAATAATGTTGCATTTGAGATTATATTAATATCTGTAACACACTATCGGTTTGCCTTTATTGATGTAATTTTTGATGATTTGTTAAAGTGATACTATTTTGGGCACTTTTCATCATTGTGAGCTTACCTTCCGGGACCAATTGTTATAAGGTTTATTTTGTTGATAAAAATATTGTTATGTTGTGGCTTTAGGGATTATATATTCATAATGCGCTTACCACTATCAGTTTGCTTTATTAATGTGATTTCGATGATTTGTTAAAGCATTAAGATTCGGACCTTAGAGTTCCTCAAGTATCCTTTCGATTTAGCTTTAGGGACATGATTTTTGATGTTTGTGGTAAGTCACTCATGTGTTGTAATTCGGGACCTTGGCGGGATTACAATTGCATGGAAAAACTCCATTATGGTTATTTTCTCGAGATGTTGTACATGTTGATATGCTTGACAAAATCTCCTTTTAATGTATCGATTACAACTTCATCAATGCAAATGAGTGCTATAACGAAATTGAATGACTAATTTTGAGGGTACAGGTGGATATGCTTGAAAAATCTTGATGTCTCTAATGTTGATCTTCTTCCGGCTTCATCGATGCAACCTCGAGAGACCCTTGAAATTGAATGTACTCCATTTTTGAGGCATAAAGGTGGAGTTCAATGAAAAATTTGTTTGATGACTCTAATGTTGAAGTATAGCATGGGAAAAGACTATTAAGGATGAGAGCATTCTGAGAACAAATAATGCTAAAAGAGTTTCCAAGTCTATTGGTGAGAAAGAAGTTTAATAAAGGTGGAAAAGGCCTATAAAGTTTGTCCTTGATGACCATGAAGTATAGCATGGAAATGACTATGTAAAGTGGTGTTCGTGAACATGTTTTAAAGCTTTTGGTACAACAAGTTGATTGGTCCAGAAATTCGTGGAGCGAAAAGGAGAGGATTTCTTTATTGACAAAGTACAGCGAGTGGTGTTCGTGAGTCCTGTTTTGACTAGCTTGTGAGCTGGTAGTTACATGTTTTGAAGTTGAGGTCCAATGAAAGTGGAGTTGGGAGAGGATTTCACAGTGCAGCGTAGGTGTTTGAGTCTCTTCCAGGCTAGTTTTGATGTCTTGAGAACCAACAGGCTCAAAGGAGAAGTGGAGCATTGATGAAATAATATATGTTCTTACTCAAGAGGAGCATACCATGAACAAAGGGCAAGATCCAGTAATGCGGTTTAGTTTGTTTCTGAGAATGGTGATAAGAAGAAGAGCAATTTGCTAAAGGAAGAGCAAGCCTCGATTTAAGAAAAAGTGGAACAATAAGCTTGGATATTCTTCTAAAAGCCATCTTACTGGTCTTGGTGAGTCTTACGGCGTTAAGCCCCGAATATCATTTTTAATGGAAATTGTAAGTTTTGTGATATATGGGCATGATGGATTGTTTGAAGTTTAAGAGCTGGCTTGAGAAAAAGAAAGGTAATCCCTTAGCTCTAGTATGTTTGAAGTATTTAGTTGATATTCTTTCAAAGGCTGGTGGTTAGATATTAGTGCAATTATTCAGTGTTAAAATTCAAAGGTACGAAGCGAGGAGGAAACAAGTGAGGGGAAGTGAAAAGTGGGGAATTGATGATGTAAAAAATAGACTAAAGTCAAAGTAGAACATATAAGTGGTTTCTTTAAAATTATGTATACGGACATGATTTAGTTTTGAAAGATATTTATGTGCAAATTCATGAGGAGAAATTTGATTTCAATTTTGTTTTGGATGGTTGTGAAGGGGATTGATTTTCATCTTAGGAAATGCAAAAGTTTCTTTATATTATGATTGGTTTCATTGTTGGTTCTGAGTCTTGTTTAATGGTTTATACGTGTTGGATGTTGATTCTTTTCTATTGATTAATGAGATTGAATATCAATTAATGTTGTTGGAGCAAAGCGTGGTAGAGTTCTTTGAAAACTTTCCATATGTTGTGGTATGCACAAACGTTTAGGACACATCTCTAAGGAGAGAATGGAGATGTTGATCAAGGATGAATATTTTTCATGATCTGGATTTGTTGATTTTTGATACTTGTGTCGATTGTATAATGTTGTTGGAAACAAAAGCGTGGTAAAGGATTCTTCTGAAAAATCTTTTATGTTGGCTTGACACGAATGAGTTAGGAGAATAGCTCTACGGAGGAGAGAATGGAGAAGAGTCATGATCTGGTTACCATAGAGTGAAGGAACTCACACGTTGGAGCCTGCAGTTGATTCATACATATATTTGTGGGCCTATTACTCCATTGCTATGGGTGGTTTTAGGTACTTTATCACCTTTATTGATGACTTCTCTAGATACGGGTGGATTGATTTGCTTTGCGTGAGAAATCGATTCTTTAGATGCCTTTAAAGCATTCAAAGTCATTGTTGAATTGAAATTTAGTAAGAAAATCAAATGTGTGAGGTGCGATAGAGGTGGTGAGTATTATAGTAGGTATGATGAAACTATTAGAAATCTTGGACCTTTTGCTAGGTTCTTACAAGATTTTGTAGTATTGAGGCACAATATACCATGTTTGGCACTCCTGAAAAAATGGAGTTGTAGAAAGATGAAATCGTACTCTTATGGATATGGTGAGATGTATGCTTAGTCATTTCTACTCTTCGAGAATTCTTATGGGGAGATACCTTGAAAACTTATATATTGAATGCCATATTGAGTAATGGTGAATGCTGCTTGAAGACTCTATGAGCTATGAGGAAAATGGAGATACCTTGAAGAAAGGCATTTCGTGTTTGGGGTTGTAGGGCGAGGAGGTGAGACCTTATAACCCACATTTAAAAAGCTTTGATCCAAAACCATCGGTGGTTTCTTCATTGACTATTGTATTGTCAAGAGGTTTTAGGTGAGACCTTATATTGCATCTTAAACAATCTACTACTAGAGTTTTGAATCGATTGACTATCTATTTTGAAGGGGATTTAGAACATTGTGGAACTCGGGACTACGCGTGTTGTTGATTTCGAGTGATCGGGAGAGCATATTATTGTTCCTATTCTGTTGATCCATTTCCGGGAGGATAATGTCATCTCCTTTGATCATAATGATGATGTTGTTGATCACTATTGATGTTGTTGATATAATGTCATCTCGACAAGTCAAAAATAATGTATAAATCACGATGTTATTTGATCTGTGAGATGTTGTTCTTATATCCTTTGAGTCTAAAAATAAGTATGTGACTCCTTGAGAATATAAGCGCGGGTTGAGTCTACTAGATTAGGGACTATGTTGTGTACTTACAAGAGTATAAGTTTAATTCGGTTGAGGATTATGATCTATTTCTTTTCAAGAGGCCATTGTTAGTCCCCGATGGTGCACAATGGCTAGTGGCTATGGAGGATGAGTTGACTTCTATGAGAAAGAATAATGAGAATTAGTAGAGTTACCTGCTTGGTTGTAAAGCATTGTTGGTTGTAAATGGGTCTTTAAGACTAAACATGATGCTAAAGGTGAAATTGAGAGGTATAAGGCCGGACTTGTTGTTAAGGGATATAATCGGATAGAAGACATTGATTATAAGGAGACTTTATCATTGGTCTTCACTAAAGACTCTTTTCGTGTTGTGATGACATTGATTGCTCATTTTGATATGGAGTTAATCAAATGAATGCTAAAATCAACACAGTGGTTTTGTTGAAGATGGTAAAGATTACTTCTAAATGGTGATTTGTATGAGGATCCATTATATGGATTAACCTAATGGCTTTATTGAAAATGGTTGGTACTTGAAATTTGATTTTATTGTTGGCTCTCTTGGCTTTAAAGAAAATACTATTGACCAATGCATTTATATGAAGTTTAGTGGGAGCAAATTCACCATTCTTGATTTATATGTTGATGATATATTGTTGGCTGATAATGATGTTGATTTTCTGATATGAGACTAAGGAAATGATGACAACACATTTTGATATGAAAGATCTTGTCTGGCGCTTAGTTAGATAGCTTGTTGCCTCTCCCAAGTTTGGGCTCATCGGTGCTCAGAAGAAGGACTTTTTCATATCTCGCAGGTATCTTCGAGGCATTATCTTGTCAGAGTCTCTTAAGAAACCGTCTGCACCATCCTGTGTCAGTTACAAGTGCCTACTCGACATGCTCGATCATACAAAGTTGACTCTCACCGATCGTGGAAGTCTACTCGACCGATTATCTTGTATGATTTTGGAAGTGATTCTCTCATTTCTTGGAAAGAGCGTTAAGACAGACAATACAGCTACTTACCATAATCCGTAGGATGCCGCTTCACTATGTATGCCTACTTGTCAAGCTACAGAGATAAAATTTAATCGCTTTACATTGGTAGATAGTAGCAGTTTTTATCTTCAGACTTACTCCTGATATTATAGACGACAACTGTGAGTTCTATTTAGATTGCCTACAACTCGTGTTTCCATGAGCGAACAAAGTACATTGAAATAGATTATCACTATATTTGAGAAGAACATCTATGAGAAAATCTTCATCTTCAATATGAGCGAACAAAGTACATTGAAATAGATTATCACTATATTCGAGAAGAACATCTATGAGGAAATCTTCATCTTCAATATGTTCAGACAGAATATCAACTTGCTGATATATTCAATAAAGCTCTTCCAACACGTCGGTTTCAAGAACTTATGGGCAAACTCTCAGTTGTTTCTATGTTAGTTTAAAGGGGGTATTAGAAGGACTACTGCCGCCACCAGCCACCACTTATTGCTGCCTGCTGCCACCATTTGCTGCTACCTGCCGTTGCAGCCAGCAAGCCAGCAGGCAGACAAGCATCCAACGGACAGCACACTAGCCATTGGGTGCTGGCCCTTCTTCTTTATCTCTCCTACTTCCTACTCTCCCTTCCTATTGTATTCTACCTACTCTTCTGGTAACATCAAGCCATGGGACTTTGCTATGATTATAAAGTGTTTGCTGTTCAAAGTATTTGTGTTATGCAATTTGGTGCTTAAGGCACAGTTGGACTGATTCTTGGTGAAGTGCATGAGGCATTTCGTGTGGCTATCGAGATTGGGTGAGGTCGATCTTCACTACAATTTGATCAAGGAAACTTGCTACGGATAAACAATCAAAGCACTTAAACTGTGGTAGCATGCAATAAGAATCAAATATTGGAACGCTACCAACATTTATTTTGGCCTCCTGTCATGTAGCTATTTAGGGAACAGGGAAAAGACCAACTCGTTAGCATACGTTTGCCTGAGATTCAAGTCACTACCTTTTCCTTCTTGGGTCACATTTGAAGATGAATGTATGCTTTGCAGGAAACACCACAGTGGTGAACTAGTTGTAGCTTCATACACAATAAAACTGCTTATAGGCAGCCCATACATCTCCTTCCTTTTCCTTATTCATCATGTGAGACATGATCTTGATCTAGTATAGGAGTTTATGTGGGAGCTACCATAAGCATTCCAAGCTAACAAGGATACGATTATAGGTCTTTGTGGCTGAAAAGGTTTGCATTCTGGATACACAAAATCTACTGCAAATGCAAACTATGAAATCTCCTAATACAGAAGAGCTATGATAATCCTGTTTCAAAAAGGTAAATTCTGGTAGAATGTGATCAGTGGTGATAAACATGTCAAAAGTTTCGTTGAAGGTGATATATTGAAGACACAATGACAACGATGATGACGACCACAGAGGGAAATTCTGACAAAGAGCTTGTGTAAATAGGAAGACCAGCCAATAGATAATGACAAGCTGAGAAGCTTGGTAAGGATAAAATGAATCAGGAAACATGATGTCCCTGTCTTCTATTTGATCTAGGAAACATGTGAAGGACAAATGATGAAAGCACTTAGCAGAAACTGTGAATAGCATGCAACAAGAATCAAACGTTGGAAGAATACCAGCATTTATGTGGCTTCCTTTAGACGCCACTATTTGGGGAACAGGAAAAAGAACGACTCATTAGAAGATGTTTGTTAACATTGAGACAAGTCATTGCCTTTTCTTTCTTGGGACACGTTTAAAGATGAATTTAAACATTATCAGGAATTATCACTATGGTGAACTTATTGCAACTTCATATACAATAAAACTGCTTACAGACACCCCATACATCTCTCTCCTTTTCTTTTCTTTTTTTTTCTAGTTTGAGGTGCAGCAATATTTAGCCCTCTTAGATTTATTCCTATGGAGGAAAGGATGACTAATTACTACCTGTACTGGAAATGCGATCATGAGACCTCTAACAGCTGCCTCACCAACCTATCATATAGACTTCAAACTTCAACTTCAGCACAGGTGTAGGCCTGTCTGCACTTGATTGGTGACCTAGCCCCTATATAGCAAGCGGGATTACTGGCATGTTATCCTTCTGCCCCATAGGCATTTCTATACTGTTTGGTGAGGTGCGTGCTCCTTCCATATGCTCCACATTATCACCTCCGTACTTTTTCTCCTTCCCATTTCCAGTCTCAATCCTTTCACCTATGAATATCCACATTGGCGCCTTGTATGCAATGAAAATCATGCAAACGTCCGTGATGTTATGGAAACTATTCCTTCATTGGAACTTCTCCACTGCTGTGGCATCTGGCTTCTTCAGCATCACCAAATCACCAAGAACTAGGATTTAATTGCTCTCAATGGCGATCCACCATCATCAAGCACCGGTTGCGCCATAGTTTACCATGTGCTCAGCCTAAACATTTTCAATCTGCGGCTGATGTTTACTTCAATATCTTCCTCAATGCCGTTGCTGATGTGCCAGCATATACCATAAACAACATTCCTCTTGAGGACTCTAGGGAGGCGATTCTTAACCAATAATGTGAATGTGCACTAGTAGGCATTTTCCTTTATGAGCTGCCTGGTGGTGAAAACAAAGCCATAAGGTTGCAAGATTGATTTCTAGGATGAGGGGCATCTTTGGTATCAGGGGAACCCAAAAATCTAGTACTCACATACACAACAGAGTTTTTTCCTAAATCCCTACTCTGATGAGGAATACATCATTGGGCTATACTACACAAGCTAGAGGTTTGGGGCAATATTGGCACCATTCCTGGCGGTAATGGAAACTAGTGCTGCAATTATGGTGCTTGGGAGATGCAGGTTTGCGGGAGGACTACTCAAATTGTATTTTTGCAGAAATTATGAACCAATCATTTTATGAAAATGGCTAGAAGAGAAGGCAGTTTAGAAAAGGGAAATGTATCAGTTTGCAGGAAGAATTGAAGGCTGTGGTGATTGAGGGAAGTAGCACTGGAGAGGCACACAACTCTCGTACCTTGCTTTGCATTCTGTAACTTGTTTGGAAAGTCGAAGTGATAAAAGAAAAACCATAGAATAGGAACCTTGTAATTCATCACTTGGGTGTTTGTAAAATTTGAACTCTGGTGGTTTAACATCGCAAGGTAAATTATGTAATTTGATCTCTATGCATGTGTGTGTGTGAGAGAGAGAGAGAGAGCAGTTGAATTTTTCCATTTGCTCATAAGGAAACTAAATCAAAGGGTTCAACCATGTTTAACGTGGAAATCTGATGTGAACGGTGTTCATGTTGAAAGATCAAGCAACAACATTCTTTACTATAAAAAATTGACCACTAGAATTGACACAGGATCCTTTTAGCACAAATAAATTTTGTAGGACAGTTAGGATCTGATTGTAAATATTCGTCAATGAACGAAGATTGATATTGCACGTATCAAGTCCACCAAGTCGCCAAGAATCAAATGGTATTCAAGTATGAATGTCAATCTTCAAGAATAACAAACACGAGAGCGGAAGCACATACAAACAAGTCAAAAAGCAGTGCAAAGACTTCATACTTTATTGAGGATTGAATGGCCTATTTATAGGCATTACACTTATTGAAAATAAGGGAGCAAAAGAGAGAACAAGGGAAGCTAGTGCTGGCTGGTTGTTGGGGCCCCAATGGTCCTAGCCAGGGCCATAGTGGCCCTGACCCCCTTTCACCATGGTGGCACGGGCCCTAAAGGCCCGTGCTCCTATTAAATTAACACGGAAAGTTGTCGCGCAAAAACAAAAACCAAGGAGCTGAAAGGGATTTGGTGAAGAAGTCTGCAAGTTGTTGTACATAGCAAAGTGAAATCTTCTTATTCAGACACTCTTTACGAACAAAGTGGCAATCCATCTCGATATGCTTTGTTCTCTCATGAAAAGTGTTGTCGGAGGTAATGTACATGGCGCTTTTGTTGTCGCAATACATGATGACAATGCGTTGTACAGTGACTCCCATGTCTGCTAGAATGGTTGTGATCCAAGAGATCTCCATCGCCGCTGTAGCCATGGCTCGATATTCGGCCTTCGTGGATGAAAGGGACACCTTGTGTTGTTTTTTGCACTTCCAGGAAATAAGAGATTCACCTAAAACACACAAAACCCAGTCGTAGAGTGTCTATCGTTGACATCTCCACCCCAATCAGCATCCGTATATAAAGATAAGTCAAAATATGAAGAAGTTAAGAGGACCCCCTTGTAGGTCCTATCTCTAATATATCGAATAATGGGCAAGACATCACTCATATGAACAGAAGTGGGTGCCTGTTGAAATTGACTTGTTGTGTGTATTAGATGAGAAATATCTGGTCTAGTAATGGTGAGATAAGTAAGTGCACCTATGAGCTGTCAATAAGGGGTGGGGTCATCTAATTTCTCACCATCAGTGGATCATAGTTTGGTGCCTACGACTTCCGGTGTGTCAACAACCTTAGTATCTATGAGACCAGATCTGTCAATAATATCATTAGCAAACTTTGTTTGAGACATAATGTATCTACACTTATTTTTGGTTATCTCAATACCTAAAAAGTAATTCAGCAAGCCCAAGTCTTTCATATCAAATTCATGATGAAGGTTAAATTTAACTTCAGCAATTCCTGTTTCATTACTTCCTGTGATTATCATGTCATCTACATACAAAAGCAAGATAACAATACTAGATTTTGTTTTTCGTACAAACAATACAGTATCAGTATAGCAACAACAATAACTAAGCTTTTTCCCATACTAGACGGGGTCGGCTACATGGATTCTTTGTTTCCACAGATCCCTATCGTGTGCCATGTTAGCAGTTAACTCCCAATAAGCTAGATCATTCTTTATTGTTTCTTTCCAACACTTTTGTGGTCGTCCTCTACCTCTTTTAATACTTTCCAAATTTAGTTTTTCTAACCTTCTTACAGGTTCTTCTTTTGATCTTCTTTCTATATGTCCAAACCATCTTAAACGATGTTCTCTCATTTTATCAGTATAGCAAGTCACAAAATTATGCAAATGCATAAATTTTTCAAATCGGTCAAACCAAGCTTTAGGAGCTTGTTTCAGACCATACAAAACCTTTCGCAATTTAAGAGCATGACCAGGAAGAATGTTGATACCAAGAAGAGGACTCATGTAGACTTCTTTATTCAAGTAGTCGTTCAAAACGGCATTCTTGACATCAAGTTGGTATATATTTCATTGTTTAATTGCAGTAATGGTTATGAGGATTCTAATCGTAGTCATCTTAGCTACAGGGGCAAAAGTTTTATCATAATCAATTTCATATTCTTGGGCATAACCTTTAGCAACTAGTCTGGCCTTATATCTTTCAATGTAACCATTGCTATAAGTTTTAATTTTGTACACCCATCGACATCCAATGGTTTTCTTGTCCTTGGGTATAGGTGTAATTATCCATGTTTAAGCCTTGTTTAGGGTGTTAAGTTCATCCTTCATAGCATCTTCTCATTCTGGAATGCCTTTAGCTTGATGATAAAACCTAGGTTCCTTAACTTGTCGAAGGGTGGCAATCAAATTCTTTCTTTGTAGTTCAAAAGATTCATAAGACACAAATCGCTGAGGAGGTCATGAGATCTTGGGTTCTAATCTTGTATTATCAGATTATATATGGTTATCAATAATTTCTCTAGGACGTCTTGTATAATATGAGGGGAAGGGTTCAACAATTGAATGAGTATTGACGGTTGTGTGTGAAGTGTCGTTGTCTTTAAGAGAGTTTTCTTGAATAGCTTGATGATCTTCTGAGTCACAATCGTCTTCATCTAAGACAAAGAAATCTTCAGGAAACACACATTCAGAGTTCTTCAAGGGTTTGGTCTCATAATAAATATCATTCTAAAAAAAATTTAACATCCTTAGACACGTATAGTTTGTCGTCTATAGGATCAAAGCACCTATAATCTTTCTTATCAATACGATACCCGAGGAATACACACTTAATGGCTCTTGATGATAATTTATCATTCTTTTCTGTATAAACAAAACACCTACAACCAAAAACTTTAAGTCTTTCATAGTATGGAGGAAGATTATACAATTTTTCAAAAGGTGAAATATTTTCAAGGTTAGACGAAGGCATTCTATTTATGAGATATACTGCAGTAAGAATGGCTTCGGCCCATAGATATTTAGGAACCTTACTTGTAATTAGTATGGTTCTACAAGTTTCAATAATATGTCTATGTTTTCTTTCCGCTAGACCATTTTGTTGAGGGGTTTTAGTGCATGATTTTTTATGAATAATTCCATGTGTTTCAATAAATTTTTGAAATTCATTACACATATATTCTCCCCCCGAATCGGATCTAAAAATTTTAATGGTGGCTCCAAATTGGTTTTTGATCATATTACAAAATACGACAAATTTTTCAAATACTTCGGATTTATGTTTTAATAGGTATATCCATGTAAAACGAGTAAAGTCATCCACAAAAATTATATAGTATTGAACTCATCCTTTAGAGGCAATGGGAGCAGGGCCCCAAACATCCGAATGTATTAGATCAAAAGCCTTTTTTGGTACATAATTCCTTTCTTTAAAAGGAAGATGATGCATTTTTCCAAGAATACAATCCTTACATTCAAACTTTTTTCTCTAATCATTTTCATCAAGAGAATATTACATAATTTTTGAGAATCCAAGTGTCAAGTCTTTTATGCCAAAGAGTAGCATCTTGGGGTACATTACAAAACTCAAAATTTGGCATAAAAGATAGTCCATTTTGTATAGTCCACTTTCTCTATGACCTTGACCAATCACCTTCTTCGATAGGTGATCCTGCACCACACAATGTTTGGATGAGAAAGTGACTATACAGTTATTATCACATATTTGTGCAACCGAAAGCAAGTTCAAATTAAGTTTAGGTATTAGGTTCACATTTGAATTTTAAAGTTTTCTTTTTCAAAATTTCCAATCTTTTTTATTTGGAGTTTTGTTCCATCGGCCGTAAACACATGTTTTCCAATAGTCTCACAAAAATCAATCAAAACATCTTCACTATAAGTCATATGAAAAGATGCACCGAAATCCAAAAAACAAGACATACATTGAGAAGTAGATAGAGCACTTCCAGAGATGCTTGCTTTTTCTTTAAAATTTCTTCTATATAAGCTTTGATGTTGTTGGGCAAGACACCTCCTTCCATGGCTCCCACGTTTCCACTCCTTTTCTGAAGTAGAAGACAAGTGGTTTTAATGTGTTCACTTTCCTTACAATAATGATAAATAGTATCCTTGTTGGGCCATGGTCCCATGGGCTTCTTGGATGTGCCTTCATTGTTCTTGGCATGTAGATGCTTGTAAGTCTTCAAGTTTGCTCCAGGTCTTGATGCGGCAAGCACGGCTTCTTTGGCCACATTCTATTCTTTAATCTTTTCCTCCATAATAAGATCGGCTAAAAAGGAATCCCCTCTAGGTCTAGGTTTTCTATGTATAAGGTTTGATCTAATGTTTTCAAATTCGTCTCTTAATCCATGCATGAACAAGAAAAAATATTGATTGTCCAAAAATTCTTGAAATTCGTCTAATTTGTGAAGTTTTCCAAATTTGTAAAAACTTCTTAATTGAGTCCATAGTTCCGAAAAATCATTATGATAATCCCTAATGCTTAGATTCTCTTGTTTGAGCATAATCATTCTTTCCATTACATCGATTTAAAAAACAAAATCGTCTTGAGAATGAAGCTTTTTCAAATATTACCAAGTTTCAAACGTATTTTCAAAAGCATTAATCCTATTCCTAAGTTTTTCATCAACATTTTGATAAATAATTCATGTGATTTTTGCATTCATCTTTTCCCACAATTTCAAATCTAGCTTGTATTTTTCATGTGCTTTGATGATTTCATCATCATCCAAGCCATCAACGTTCAAAATTGGTTCTTTTATGGTTTTATCAATGTAATCCCAAAAATCATTCGATAAAAAATATTTTTTCATTTTTCTAGCCCAACTTTGATAACACTTTAGGTCTAGAATACATCTAAAGGACTCATTTTTACCTTTCATTTTTGTGCAAAAATGAAGATCTTGAACTAACCTCAAGTTTGATGCAATTCTTCAACTTTTGCACTTGTGACACGCTTCCCAATATACTCGATTTCTTCACTCCGAGGCTCTGATACCATGTAAATATTCGTCAATGAACGAAGGCTAATATTGCACGAATCAAGTCCACCAAGTCGTCAAGAATCAAATGGTATTCAAGTATTAATGCTGATCTTCAAGAATAACCAGTGTTGTCCGTACGTATCGTATCGATACGGGGCCCCATATCGCAGGTGCGGGCGTATCACACTGTATCGTGCAATACAGCCCGTATCGCACGCCCTGGGACCCTTATAAAGGGTCCCGGCCCGAGAGAAACCCGCGATTTTTCGCGGGTTTCCTCTCCTTTTGGATTCTTCAAGCTCCCTAAGAGTCGGTTTTTGCCTCCTTGGTGTTCAAAGCTCTAAAATTGTGCCCTATGGTATCCATCCAAGCCACCAAACTCGGATTTAGGTATATTTTTAATGTTTTTTTTAATTTTTTTTATATTTATTGTTTTTTATGTTATTTCGGTTTTTTTTTTGAATGACCAAATATGAAGTTATTAAGTGTGTGTATACGATTTTTATTGCATTCATAAAGTGGGAGACACTCGATTTGAGTGTTATTTGAAGATTGGGAGATTTACGAAGTTCTTTTATTTTCAGGTTTTTGTTTGAATTAAAGTACTCCATTGAGATGGCAGGAAGGGGTGGTAGAGACTCTCATTCAAAGTCTAATGATCCGGCGGTATACCAGTTGAGGGTTCAAGGTTAAAAATCATATGTTTATTTTGTGAAAATGTGGTTAGTGGTGGAATTTCAAAGTTGAAACACCACCTAGCAATAACCAGAAAAGAAGTTGCTCCATGCACAGGCAGAGTTAGAAGTGTGCCAGAAGGTATTAAATGGCAATGCTTGCAGATGATTGAGAGCATACAGGAAAGGAGACAACAAAATGATGATTTTCAGATGTGTGAAGAAGTTGATGATGCTACTGCCACTAGAGTTGGATTCACTGATAGTTTGCCTTCAGATGTTAGAACAGATATTGGTAGTAGCAGTTCGCGAGCACCTAGTAGGAGAAAGAGGGTTGCAGCTGAAGACTTTAGAGGTGGCAGAAGAGGAAGTTCAGGAAGGAGTAGAGGAAGAGCTTCTTCTTCTAGCATACATTCGTTCTTTCCTCCTTCCACTACACCTGGTGCTCAGCCAGGAATTCGTGTTGCTATGGCTTCAGAACAACTGCACGATCAAGCAGACCTTGCAGTGGGCAGATGGTTTTATGATGCATGCATTCCATTTAATGCAGCAAACAGTTTTCATTTTCAAGCAATGGCAGATGCAATTGCTAACATTGGTCCAGGATACAAGATGCCCTCTTATCAGAAGTTGAGAGGGAAGATATTAGATCAGACCGTGATTGAAGTGCAGTAATATTGTTCGACTTTAAGACAATCGTGGAAGGAAACAGGATGCGCTATCATGGCAGATGGATGGACCGATAGGCGAGGAAGAACACTGCTAAACTTTCTTGTATATTGTCCTAAAGGACTCATGTTTTTGAGATCTCTAGATATGTCAGAGGAGAGGCACATTGCAGAGATCCTACGACAGGAATTTGATAAGGTTATACAGGAGGTTGGACTAGAGAATGAAGTCCAATTGATTACAGATAATACAGCTAACAACAAAGCAGTTGGGAAGGAGTTGATATTTATGGGACTTTCTACTGGACACCATGTGCAGCCCATTGTTTAGATCTCATCCTCGAGGACATTGGTGAGATGGATGAAATAAAGGCAGCAACTGAGTGTTGCCAAGATATTATAAAATTCATTTTCAACCATGCATTTGTTTTGTGTATGATGAGGAGATACACAGAAGGTGCAGAGCTTCTTCGCACAGCTGCAACTCGGTTCGCAACAAACTTCTTATCTATACAGAGTATTATGAGACAGAAGCAAGCTTTGAAGAGAATGTTCTCCTCAGATGAGTGGCAACAATTTGCAGAGTTGCCACAAAATAGAAGGAACAGAAAGTTAAATGAGATTGCAGAAACAATTTTTAGAAGTTCATTTTGGAATGCATGTATCAGATTATTGAAAATTACTTGTCCTTTAGTGAAAGTTTTGAGATTGGTTGACAGCGAGGAGAAACCATCTATGGGCTACCTTTATGAAGTCATGGACAGGGCAAAAGAAGCGATCAGAAATAACTTTAATGAAAAAAAAAGAGATTATGTGCCCGTGTGGAAAATAATTGATAGTAGATGGAATAAACAATTGCATCAGCCTATTCATGTAGCAGCCTACTATCTAAACCCATCATTGAGGTACTCAGCAACCTTCAAAAGGGACGGTGAGGTTAATCAAGGAATCATTGAATGCATCGACAGATTAGTCCCTGATGAGAGCATAGTAGATGCGATACATCGAGACATGGAGATATATGATAATGCTCTTCACTTGATGGGTTTGCCTGTTGCAATTCGCAACCACTCTACGATGCATCTAGGTACATTGTTTATTTTCATATTTAAGTTGCATCTTACATTACTGTGGATTATTATATCTTTAATGTTTATATTTTTTTTACAGATGTTTGGTGGAACAGGTTTGGAAGTGATTGTCCAAACCTTAGAGATTTTGCAGTTAGAGTCTTAAGCCAAACCTATAGTGCAACAGGTTGTGAAAGAAATTGAAGTATTTTTCAACACATCCATACAAAAAAGCGCAACAGGTTGGAACACAAAAGGCTTAATGATTTGGTTTATATTCGTTGTAACATGCGCCTTCGTGAAAGGTAATGTTGTATTACTTTCAAATTTTCAATTCGATATTATTTAACTTCAGTTTTCAATTGTTAATATTACTTATTAATTGTTTATCTTTGTTTGTGTCGTAGGCAATTAAAAAAAGTAAATAGAGAAGAAAGTCAATTCGATCCAATAAGTTTGGATAATTTTGAGATATTAGAAGATTGGGTTATGGAAGACGCTGAAGAAAATGCCCTCCTAACAGAAGAAGACGTTGCCTGGATTAATTTGGAAGGAGCGCAACAACATTATGGAGATGAAGAATTTGATTTTGAAGAAGAAGGTGTGGGCATGGCTGATGATGATGAGGATCTGCAACAAGGAGATGATGAAGATTATTTAGTTGATGATCCTGATTACAATTTGTAAAATGTAACATTATATGTAATTGTAGTGTACTGTAAAGTGTAAAGTGTAAGCTGTGTGTATTTTATTTTTTGGATTCAAAATATGTAAATTTGGATGCAATTGTTCAATGCTGAATGCTCAATCTGTACTAAACTTACATTATATGAATTTAAAGCAATTATCAGATTTTTCTTGATTTTTTCCTGATTTTTTTTTATTTTTTACTATTTTTTATTAATTTTTAATTAATTTTTAATTAATTTTTGTATTATTTTAATATTAAAGTATGATACGATACGATACGATACGCCCGTATCGTGGAGCCCAACGATACACGATACGATACGCGTCAGACAACACTGAGAATAACAAACACGAGAGGGAAGGACATACAAACAAGTCAAAAAGCAGTGCAAAGACTGCATACTTTATTGAGGATTGAATGGCCTATTTATAGGCATTACACTTATTGAAAATAAGGGAGCAAAAGAGAAAGCAAGGGAAGCTAGTGCTGGCCAGCCAGCACTAGCCGTTGGGGCCCCCAACGGTCCTGACCAGAGCCATAGTGGCCCTGGCCCCCTTTCACCATGGTGGCACGGGCCCTAAAGGCCCGTGCTCCTATTACATTAACATTGATGTGAGATGTCCACCATCATTAGTCAGTTGTTAGAAAAAAGGGTACACCAATGTTTGCTTGCTGGCATTTGATGCAAGCGATTCCTTGATATATAATAGTCTCATTATAGACATACTTGGTTTCTAATTTTGTTAGTCAATTAAGAGATGTGAACAAGGGAATTGACTGACCCATGACAAACATCTGTCGTATATTTTTATCAGGTCCCCAAAACCAGCCAATGACTTCCTCCACATAAGAGGCCCAGAAGACGGATGCTGCTTGGTAGTATTTATAAAGGATCCACTTGCTTGGCAGTTGGCATAAGAGGGAAGTAACTGGTGATAATAATTAGATGTCTAGTTATTTCAGAAAAAAAGAAATTAGAATATGCAACGGTTGAGTCATCCAGTTACAAGTTTCATCTCTACGACTAAAAGATCAATCCCAGAGCCAGAGGCATGAATAAGGTGAAATTGGTGATCACTGCATGAAGAACAAAGTGATGCGCACTTGCTATTGTACTAACTCTAATGGTAACGGTTGTAAATGTTAACTTTATAGGTCAGTAGAATGTATGATAGGTTGAAATGCTCGTGAAAGACTGCCTTCAAAGTGAATTAGTAAGAGACATCAAAAACTGAAACATGGTATACAGTTGCAAAAAGTAAAATCACATCACAAAGATGGCCACTTAGCTCAAGCAGATTTCCTTTTTGGTTTCAGCATGACATAGCCAATAAACATCGATAGGAAGCTAAGAAAGGCAACACCAGCAAAAATGGGTATGATCAGCGCATATTCTTGAGGCAGGAAGTATCCATGGATGAAGTGATCACTATCAACAAATGGCTGCGAGAAGCAAGAAGAAGCATAAGGGAGAGGGGAGGAAACACGAATAAGGGAAAGTACGCTTCATAAGAAAATGTAAACGAAAACCAAAAAGCCTGTCTACTACAGCAACCAACCAGAATGATGACCCAAAATGTGTAGTAACTGAAGATGGACAAACTGATGATAGACAAAATCAAACCCACAGCCTTGTCTGCCAGTTCCATCAGTTTCAACGGTGTCCTGATGAAAATGCAAGATTCTCGAAATTCAAAAAATAAGGAGAAGAGTGAAAGAATCCATATACTTGCGAAATCAAAATGAGAAATATCTAGTCAAGAATTAAGCTCATTTGCAACCAACACCATATAAGGAGGAAACAGTGGAGATGTACACAAAAGCAGCATCAAGAACCACCAAATTTCAAACCTCCATGGAACATAACAACAAATTAAGCAAGTCATTCTTGCACATCCTGTATGATACAGAAATCTTACTATCAATCTCGTATCAGGTAATGAGATCTTATCAATGAAATAGAGTATCCAATCTATCCCAATTATTGAATTCACATCCTCTGTGAAACTTTCAATAGCCTAAAAAAAGCAACATATGATACGGGCATACCCATATCCTGTGCCTGACATGCACTTATAACATTGCAAACAACCAGCAACTTATAAATGATGGTGATCACAGGAACTGATTCGTATTCAAGTGTAACAATGGACATTGGGAACAAGTGAACATACAGTTGCAGCACATGAAACATAACTATGCTTGTTGAGGGGCTTCGACAAATACTTTGCAGGCTTACCATGGAACATCCATAGTGATGATGACTCCATATAAAACCATCCAAAATGGACAAAGAACCAAAGCAAATGATCCTGTTTCTTCCTTCCGCCACTCCCAGTTACTCCAAATATTTAGGTTTCATCCGACAAGAAGCATGAAAAACACCAAAAAATAACAGCTCCGACAAGAACCAGAAAACAATTATTGGAAGAATGACCACCAAATCAAGGTTTGGGATCCCAAACAAATCAGAATCTCAAATAGCAATAAAAAAGAGCTGGCTTAAGAGTGCATAACAAAACCATAGGTGGATGGATGAGATTACCGATTATATGGACTTACATTGACAATGATCACCGTTTTTTACGACAAAAAATAACAACCAAGCCTTTTACCATACTAGATGGGGTCGGCTACATGGATTCTTTGTTTCCATAGAGCTCAATCTTATGCCATGCTAATAGTTAACTCAATATAATCTAGATCTTTCTTTATCGTTTCCTCAACATAAGCTAAATCTTTCTTTATTGTTTCCTTCTAACACTTTTGTGGTCTTCTTCATCTTAAAGGATTTTCTCTCCTTTTACCATCTATTGGTGCTACTCCCTATTTTTTTAATAACTTCATTAAGAATTCAGTCTTTTCATGTGTGACCACATATCCATTTCAGTAGATTCATTTTGAACAAAGACATCTTTTGTACATGTAGACGATTAATCGCCTAACTCCGCCTATGTAAGGAATCACCCTTGCATGGCCGGTCCAAAGCCCGGAAAAAGGAGGAGGGTTGTGTTAGGCTTCCGACAACCAGCATAAAACTTTGTCGGACTTAACATGGATTCTACCAAAAAAAAAAACAAAGAATCCATGTAGCTGACCCCATCTAGTATGGGAAAAGGCTTAGTTGTAGTTGTAGTTGTAGTAGTAATTATACCTCTTCATTTTAATCAACCTGCATTAATTCAATGTGTAACATCTCCCATCAATTTTGCTGTCATTTGAAAAATTGATTTTAAGTACTTAAAACTTTCCTTATAAGAGATGCAATATGTGTTAATCTTAATTTATGTGTCAACTGAAGTAACCAAATGATCAAATTCGCATTCAATATATTTTGTCTTTGTTCTACTAAGATAGAAGCCTTACTTAATGTTTCGTATAGTTCTAATTTGTTGTTAACTTTTTTCTTAGAATCATCTATAAACACAATGTCATCCACAAATAACATACACTAAAGAAGTATTGAATATGCTTTATTAACTCGTCAATAACCAAGCTAAAAATATATAAACTTAAAGATGATCCTTGATGTAATCCGATGTTAACTTCAAAACAATCCATCATTCCCTTCTCTAGCCTTAGTTTTCATATCTCGAACTATAGTGATTCTAAAATATCTCTTTCACCATCTTTTGAGTTAAGTTTTTATATAAAAACTCAAAAGTTTTTGTTTTTGCTTTAATGACGGTCTTTTTTGCTTCTTTCATTACCTTCTTATAGGCCTCTCAAGTTTCATCGGTCTTCCTGGTATAATGCAAGTTGTGGCATGCCCTCTTTGTCTTAATTTTATCTTCTACCGCTTCTCTCTACCACCAAGCTTCCTTTTGTGCCGGTATGCATCCTTTAGATTTACTTGACTCATTTTTTGCCTATGTTTGGCCATATTATTCTATATGTCACAAGTTACAACAACAACAACAACTAAGCCTTTTCCCATACTAGATGGTGTCGGCTACATGGATTCCTTGTTTTCACAGAGCCTTATCATGTGTCATGTTAGCAGTTAACTCACAATAAGCTAGATCATTCTTTGTTGTTTCTTTCCAACACTTTTGTGGCCATCCACTACCTCTTTTAATACTTTCAAAATCTAGTTTTTCATACCTTCTTACGGGTTCTTCTCTTGATCTTCTTTTTATATGTTCAAACCACCTTAAACGATATTCTCTCATTTTATCCTCTATTGGTGCCACACATAATTTATTTCCAATAACCTCATTATCATACGGTCTTTTCTTGTATGACCACTCATCCATCTCAACATCTTCATTTCTGTCACAAGTATTTTTGTTGATGATTAACTTACCAATACTCAGAACCATAAAACATGACAAGTCTAATTGATGCTCTATAATATTTACCTTTTAACTTTAATGGCATCTTCTTATCACAAAAAATAGCTGATGCTCCTCTCCATTTTAATCAGTCAACATTAATTCTATGCGTAACATCTCCATCAATTCTTCGTCACTATAAAAAATTGACCCTAGGTATTTAAAACTTTCCTTTTGGGGATGCAATATAGGCCAATTTTAATTTTTATGTCCTCTGAAGTAACCAAATGATCAAAACTTACATTCCATATATTCTCTCTTTGTTCTACTAAGTCGGAAGCCTTTACTTTCTAATGTTTCTATCCATAGTTCCAATTTTCTATTAACTTTTTCCTTAGACTCCTCCACTAACACAATGTCATCTGCAAATAACATACACCAAGGTACTTCATCTTGAATATGTTATGTTAATTCATCAATCACCATTATAAATAAGTATGGACTTAAAGTTGATCCTTGATGTAACCCAATATTAACTTCAAAGAAGTCTACTCACACATGTTTTTGCACCATTTTACATGTCTCTTATAAGGTTTAGGGATGTCAATGAGATACCTCTTTTTTCTAAGGTAACCTCCGTTAGTACCCTATCGTAAGTTTTTTCTAGATCAATAAATATCATGTGAAGGTCTTTCTTTTTTACTCTAAAATGTTCCATAAGATGTCTCAAAAGGTAAATCGCTTTAAGAATAGATCTGCCTGGCATGAATCCAAATTGGTTCTCTGTTGTACTCGATACATGCTTAACCTACGTTTAATAACTCTTTCCCACAATTTCTTAGTATTGCTCATCAACTTGATACCCTGATAATTCGTACAATTTCATATGATATTTTTAAGTCTCTTTGACTTCATTCTTTTGAATACGTCAGTAGAAATTGACGTTTATATACTTTTCTGATTTGGCTAACTCTCCTAAACTAATACTAGCATCTTTATTTTCATTAAAAAACATATAAAAATAGTTTTAATATCTATTTCTTATATCATCATTTGCTACTAGAATTTTTTCATTATAGTCTTTGATGCATTGCATTTAACATAATTAAGATCTTTAGTTTTCTTATCTCCTTCCGTAGCTATCCTATAAATATCTCTTTCACCCTCTATTGAGTTGAGTTTTTTATATAAATCCTCTAAAATTTTAGCTTTTTCTTCACTAACGGACTTTTTCGCTTTCTTCTTTGCTTTCTTATAAGCCTCTAAAGTTTCACTGGTTTTCTTAGCATAATGTAATTTGTAACATATTCTCTGTACCTTGATTTTATTTTGCACTACTTCACTCCACCACCAAGCTTTTTTTTTGTGCCGGTACACCTCTCTTTGTTCACCAAACACAACTTTCGCCACTTTCCTAATATGTATAGTCATATTGTTCAATATATCACAAGGTGTACGAACATAATTCCAAGCATCTCCTTGAAGAACTTTCTGTTTAAATATACCTTCTTTCTCGCTTTTGAAGCTCCACCATTTAGTCTAAATAGCTCGATGCACTCTTTTCTTCTTTGTCTATTTTTTTACTTATAAATCCATAACTAAAAGACGATGTTGGGTGGTTAAGCTTTCTCCTACAATTACCTTGCAATCTTCACAACACGCTCTATCTTTTTTTCTATAAATAAAATAATCAATTTATGTTTGTGATAAGCCACTCTTATAAGTAATTAAATGTTCATCTCGTTTTTTGAAGATTGTATTGACTATAAAGAGATCAAATGCCATAGCAAAATTTAAAATCTCCCTACATTCCTCATTTATATTCCCAAAACCAAGGTTTTGATGAATACCTTGATATCCTAATGCCTCTTTACCGACATGTTCATTTAAGTCTCCTCCTACACAAATCATCTCTATTTATGAAATTCTTTAAATCACCTTATCTAACTCTTCCCAAAAAGTCGTCTTTATACTATCTTCTAATCCTACTTAGGGTGTGTAAGCACAAACTATATTCAAAACCTCTACTCCTAATACTAATTTCAACATCATGATTCGGTCACCATATCATTGTATGTCTACTCCACTATCCTTTAAATCTTTATTTATAACAATAACAACTCTATTTCAAGACTTTTCCTTACCTATGTATCATAATTTAAAACTTGTGTCCTCAATCTCCTTTGCTTTTTCTCCAACCCACTTTGTCTCTTGGAAACTAGAATATGAATCCTTCTCTGAATCATAGTATCTACCACCTTCATTAGCTTACTGGATAATGTTCCGATATTTAAAAAACCAATATGAATCTTATTTTCTAGGACTAGCTTCCTTACCCCTCACATCCGTCCATGTTTAAAATGTGGAGACCCTTTGTGTAATTTATTCACTACATTCGGGCGACAATGTAACGGAATTAACTTCTTTACCGACACTCGTCCATGATGTGGGAACCCTCTGTGTAATTGATTCACTATATCCGGACGAAAATGTAGTTGCCCTTGCTTACTTTTCACTACATTTGGGCTTTACAATGCGTCACTAAGAGGGAACGCCCCAACGCAATGCTTATAATTTGTGTAATCCATGGTATAAAAATCTGATAAAGTTTTATGCTGGCTGTCGTAAGCCTAACACAACCCTCCTCCTTTATCTAGGCTTGGGACCGGTAGTGTAAGGGTGATCCCTTACATGAGCAGAGTTAAAAAAAATCAAAAAATATAAAAATTAAAATTAATGAACAAAACATATATAACATGAGAAGCATTTATACAACAACTAAGCCTTTTCCCATACTAGATGGGCTATGTCACACGGGTGCGGGTGCGGGATACGGCAAATTTCAAAAATTTTGGGTGCAGCGACACGACTAGGGTATATAATATTATATATTATATATAATATTTAAGCTACATAAATCAATCATAATACAACTAGTATTTGCTAATTTTAAGTGCACGTAGGTATCAATTAGCAAGTTCCCTCATAATGATTTGAAACTTAGAATGATTTTACGAGCTACAAAATATCAAGTTATGGATTCAAAGCGTTTCCAGATCTTTTGTAGGATATAGCATATACTAGTATTTGTGCTAGGATCCACTAGTGATGTCATACTCTTCTGTTCTATTGATCTGGCAATGTTCCTAGCCTTCAAATGTGTTTGGTGACAGAGATTATTCTGTGCAAAGACATACAGTATGGAGTCAAGAATCCAATCAGATTGATATATAAGAAACCAATTGTCCGCACCCAAAATCATTCAACCTAATATTATATACAGCTACAATAGCAAGTACACAACTTTATATTAAAGCAAAACACATAAATGGTAAACAACTACTAATTTCATCATAATACACAAAACAATCTTCATTATCTGGACCCATTTATCTGTGAGTTACAAAAAAAAATTGTGTTTTATTTTTGCCATGCCGCACCGACATGGTGTCGGTGTCGCACCAGTGTCGAGGTCGACACTCCACCCCTTAGAAGTGTCTCTGTGACTTAGTAGATGGGGTTGGCTACATGAATTCTTTGTTTCCATTGAGCCCTATCATAATTTGCAGAATTTATAGTAAATAAGTTTGACAAAGTTTTACGTTGGTTGTCGAAAGCTTAACGCAACCCTCTTACTTTATCTGGGCTTGGGACCGACCATGCAAGGGTGATCCCTTAAATAAGTCCAAGAAGCACTAACGCATTTCATATTATTATAAATTCATTACGCTAGTCCCTAATGCACCTATTTCAAAGAAACAATGATGTAATAGGACCTCCATGTCGGTCGGGGTCTCCTATGCAATTATCATATTGTATTGCTCAATACAGCAAGATAATTGTTCGATTATTATTTAATTCTTTAAAATAAAAAAGTTTTAAAAAGGGAAAATAAGAAAATTAGGAAATATTAAGAAAAACATCTAGAAATCCAATCTAACACAAAGAAAAAAAACCATATATCAATGTTGTAAAAACGTATCGGTGCCCGTATCACAGGGTACCACTACGGTTGTATTGTACCATATCGTACGGTATGGTATGATATAAAAGAATTTTTTTTAAAAAAAATCAAAAATTAAAATTAATGATGAAAACATGTATAACACAATGAAGAAGCATTCAAACTATAACAAAAACATCTCCATAGCAATGCTACAAGCATCCATATTCCATAAATAATATAATTCCATATTCCATGAATCCATAATCCATGATTCCATTTTCCATAATCCATAGAATCCATAATAATCCATGATTCCATTTTCCATATTCCATGAATCCACGAATTATCGAGGTATCAAGTTAATGAGTCATACTATGAAATTATGGGAAAGAATTATCGAACGTAGGTTAAGACAAGTATAAAGTACAATAGAGAACCAATTTGGATTCATGCCAGGTAGATCTACTATTGAAGCGATTCACCTTTTGAGACGTCTTATGGAACATTTTAGAGCAAAAATGAAAGACCTTCACATGATATTTGATCTAGAAAAAGCTTATGATAGAGTACCGAGGGAGGTTCTTTGGAGAACTTTGGAAAAAAGCGGTATCCCATTGACATATATTAACCTTATAAGAGACATGTATGATGGTGTAAAAACATGTGTGAGGACTCATGAAGGAACGACAAACTTCTTTGAAGTTAATATTGGGTTACATCAAGGATCAACTTTAAGTCCATACTTATTTATAATGGTGATGGATGAGTTAACAAAACATATTCAAGATCAAGTACCTTGGTGTACGTTATTTGACATTGTATTAGTGGAGGAGTCTAAGGAAAAGGTAATAGAAAATTGGAACTATGGAGAGAAACATTAGAAAGCAAAGGCCTCCGACTTAGTAGAACAAAGACATAATATATGGAATATAAGTTTGATCATTTGGTTACTTCAGAGGACATGAAAATTAAAATTGGCACACATTGCATTCCCCAAAAGGAAAGTTTTAAATACCTAGGGTCAATTTTTCAGAGTGATGGAAGAATTGATGGAGATGTTACACATAGAATTAATGCTGGTTGGTTAAAATGGAGAGGAGCATTACGTATTCTTTGTGATAAGAAGATACCATTAAAGTTAAAAGGTAAATATTATAGAGCAGCAATTAGACCTGCCATGTTTTATGGTTCTGAGTGTTGGGCAGTTAATCATCAACATGTACAAAAGATATCTGTGACATAAATGAAGATGTTGAGATGGATGAGTGGTCATACAAGAAAAGACCGTATACATAATGAGGTTATTAGAAACAAATTAGGAGTGGCACCAATAGAGGATAAAATGAGAGAACATCGTTTAAGATGGTTTGGAGATATAGAAAGAAGAACCTGTAAGAAGGTTAGAAAAACTAAATTTGGAAAGTATTAAAAGAGGTAGAGGACGACCACAAAAGTGTTGGAAAGAAACAATAAAGAATGATCTAGCTTATTGGGAGTTAACTGCTAACATGGCACATGATAGGGATCTGTGGAAACAAAGAATCCATGTAGCCGACCCCGTCTAGTATGGGAAAAGGCTTAGTTGTTGTTGTTGTCGTTGTTGTTGCATAAAATCCATAATCATCAAGGTTACAAGTTACAAATTACAAATAAAAGTTAAAACAAATTACAATCATCTACATCGTGGATCATAATCAACAAAAGCATTATAATCAACATAGTCAAGATCACCACCATTACCATCACCATCATCATCATCTCCTCCCTCTTCTTCCTCCATAATAGGATCTGCCCATCCAACACCTTCGCCTTCATTTTCATCATCTCCAACTCCAAGTTCTGCTTCGGCTTAGAGTGTCCTCTAATTTTCATCCTCTAAAATGATAGGGGCTCCTCCTCTTCGACCCAATCATCAAGAATATCAACATTTTCGTAACAACGGGTCATATGGCACCTTCCTTGTCCTTCTTGCATCCTTTTACCGCCTATATGTCACAAGTTATACCTACATAATTCCAAGCATCAAGAACTTTCTTTTTAAATATATATTGTTTTTCATTTTTGAGGTTCCACTGTTTAGTCCTAGTAGCTCTATGTACTTGCTCTTTGTCCATTTTCTTCCACCAACGAGAACTAAAGCAATAAAAAAGGGAGATTTTGGAGTTGAAAAAATATTGCATCAGCAACTCATAATATTCCTGAATGCTGATAGATATCTTCTTTTTTTATAAATAACATCTAGTTATGATCACACAAGTTTCTTCCCTCTTATGCTCAGGCAAGTAGATCCTTCATAAATACAGTCAAATAGCATTTGTCATCTCGGCCTCTTATATTAGGGCAGCCATTGGCTGGTTTTAAAGACCTAACAAAAATATATGATAAATATTTGCCATGGATTTGTCAATTCTATTATTCACATTTCTTAATTGACTAACAAATTAAAATTGAGTGTCATTCATGTCCACAACGAGAGCAGTAGACATTTGGGAATTGCTTGGATTAAATGTAAGTGAGCAAGCATTGGTGCACCCTTCTTTTTTAACAACTAATTTATGACGGTGGACATCACATATCATATCCTAGCTGTCCTACAAAATTTAACTGACCTAAAAGGATCTGGTGTGGGTTCTAGTAGTCATTTTTTTATAGTACAAATATTATTGCTTGATTCTTTCAACATGAACACCATTTGCATCAGGTTCCCATATCAGACATGGTTGGACCCTTTGATCTAGTTTCCTTACGAGCAAACGGGAAATCAATTGATCTCTCTCTCTCCCAACACACATATACAAAGATCAAATTGTTATTTGAAGAGTTATATCAATAGTTTACCTTGCCATGTTAGACCACCAAAATTCAAATTTCGCAAACATCCAAGTTACGAAATACAGAGTTTTACTTTATGTTCTTTTCTTTGATCCCTTCAACTCTCCATACAAGTTACAGAAGGCGAAGCAAAGTAAGAGAGTCAATGTCTTTCTATTGCTACTTTCTTCAATCACCACGACCTTTAATTCTTCCTGCAAACTGATACATTTACCTTTTCTATGCTAATTTTGTTCCACCTATTGTCATAAAATATAGGTTCATGATTTCTACAAACCACAATTCCACTAACCCTCCTACTAGTCTATTTGTTCCAACTTCCACGCAGTGTTGTTTGTAGCATATCATAACAAGTATCATTTTTTCTCATGATACGATATCGTATCGTAAATTTTAGAAATCAAGAAAATTTCTAAATAATTGTTATACATCAAAATAAATAAGACAAAATTTAAAATTGTATCAAAACAAATGTATAACATATTTAAATTATTTAATAAGGTAGTGAGCACCTACATAGGCTAGGTTAAGTTGTCATGAACTAATAATATTCATAAGTTCATAATATAAACAAATAAATAAGGTAACTGACAAGTCTTAGTCTAGTTTATTATTAAATTAAAGCAAAGGAATATATATACATATATGTGTAGGTGAAATAAAGGAAAAGTGAAAAATGATCCATATAAGAAATGCAACAAAAACTATGAAAAATAAATAAAACAAAACTTACATTTCAAACATGAATAAATTGCATCCATGCGATTGAGAAAACGTAGTTTCGCTAGTCAAAGTGGCAAATTTCCCTCCACACCAATGTTATTAATAGCGGTTAGCGTGCTGTTAGTGGTTGACCCTAATATAGTGATAGCGGAGATATAACATATCTAACGGTACACTCTTATTTACGATTAAAAAATATAAACAACAATAACTAAGCCTTTTCTCATACTAGACGGGATCAACTACATGGATTCTTTGTTTCCACAGAGCCCTATCATGTGCCATGTTACAATTAACTCACAATAAGCTAGTTCATTCTTTATTGTTTCTTTCCAACACTGTTGTGGTCGTCCTCTACCTCTTTTAATACTTTCAAAATCTAGTTTTTCATACCTTCTTACAAGTTCTTCTTTTGATCTTCTTTCTATATGTCCAAACCATCTTAAACGATATTACCTCATTTTATCCTCTATTAATGGCATGATGCTACTCCTAATTTGTTTCTAATAACCTCATTATGTATACAGCCTTTTCTTATATTACCACTCATCCATCAAAACATCTTCATTTCAGTCACAACTTTATTTATACTTATTTATAATGGTGATTTATGAGCTAACAAAACATATTCAGGATGAAGTACCTTGGTGTATGTTATTTGCAGATAACATTGTGTTAGTGGAGGAGTCTAAGGAAAAAGTTAATAGAAAATTGGAACAATGGAGAGAAACATTAGAAAGCAAAGGCCTCCGACTTAGTAGAACAAAGACAGAATATATGAAATGTAAGTTTCATCATTTGGTTACTTCAAAGGACATAAAAATTAAAATTGGCCCACATTGCATCCCCCAAAAGGAAAGTTTTAAATACTGAGGGTCAATTTTTCAGAATGATGGAAGAATTGATTGAGATGTTACGCATAGAATTAATGCTAGTTGGTTAAAATGGAGAGTAGCATCAAGTATTCTTTGTGATAAAAAGATACCATTAAAGTTAAAAGGTAAATATTATAGAGCAGCAATTAGACATGCCATGTTTTATGGTTTTGAGTGTTGGGCAGTTAATCATCAACATGTACAAAAGTTGTGATGTTGAGATGGATGAGTGGTCATACAAGAAAAGACCATATACATAATGAGGTTATTAGAAATAAATTATGTGTGGCACCAATAGAGGATAAAATGAGAGAATATCGTTTAAGGTGGTTTGGACATATAGAAAGAAGATCAAAATAGAACCTTTAAAAAGGTATGAAAAACTAGATTTTGAAAGTATTAAAAGAGGTAGAGGACAACCACAAAAGTGTTGGAAAGAAACAATAAAGAATGATCTAGCTTATTGTGAGTTAATTGCTAACATGGCACGTGATAGGGCTCTGTATAAACAAAGAATCTAGGTAGCCGACCCCGTGTAGTATGGGAAAAGGCTTAGTAGTTGTTCTACGTCTCTTATAAGGTTTCTGTATGAAAATGGGATACCTCTTTTTTCTAAAGTTCTCAAAAGAACCTCCCTCAGTACCCTATCGTAAGTTTTTTCTAGATCAATAAATATCATGTGAAGGTCTTTCTGTTTTGCTCTAAAATGTTCCATAAGACATCTCAAAAGGTGAATCGCGTCAACAATAGATCTGCCTGGCATGAATCCAAGTTGGTTCTCTATTGTACTCGATACTTGTCTTAACCTACGTTCGATAATTTTTTCTCATAATTTCATAGTATGGCTCATTAACTTGATACACCAATAATTCGCACAATTCTGAATGTCTCCCTTGTTCTTATATAATAAGTGTACTCACTCTCCATTCCTCAGGCATCTTTTGGGTTCTCCATATTTCATTAAATAGTCATGTGAGCCAAATGATTCTTGTTTCTCCTAGGATTTTCTAAACTTCTATAGGAATATTGTCTAGTCCTACAGATTTATCACCCTTCAGATGTTTAAGAGCCTCTTTGACTTCATTCTTTTGAATACGTAGGTAGAAATTGTGGTTTATATACTTTTCTGATTTGCTAACTCTCCTAAGCTAATACTAACGTCTTTATTTTCATTAAAAAGCTTATAAAAATAGTTTTTACATCTATTTCTTATATCATCATTTGCCACCAGAATTTTTTAATCCTCGTCTTTTATGCATCTAACAGAATTAAGATCCTTAGTTTCCTTATCTCTAGCCCTAACTATCCTAAAAATATCTCTTTCACCCTCTTTTGAGCTGAGTTTTTCATATAAATCCTCTCAAATTTTAGCTTTTGCTTTAGTGATAGGCTTTTTCGCTTCCTTATTTGCTTTCTTATAAGCCTCTAAAATTTCACTAATTTTCTTAGCATAATGTAATTTGTAACATGCCCTCTTTACCTTGATTTTATTTTGCATTACTTCACTCCACCACCAAGCTTCTTTTTATGCTGATACACCTCTCTAGATTCACCTAACACATCTTTTGCCACTTTCCTAATATGTATAGCCATATTGTTTCAAATATCACAAGATGTACCAACATAATTCCAAGCATCTCCTTCAAGGACTTTCTGTTTAAATATATTTTCTTTCTAAGTCACGACAGTGAAAGAGAAATGCATGAGAGAGAGGAGGGTTTTTGTTTGTTTTTTATAAACACTTTAAATTGGACTGGATTGATCCATATCCATTTGGATCGACCCACTTATACGCAAAATAGAAGTTAGTGGACCGCTATAGCGGTCTGCAATAGCACTCGCACGTAGCAGGTTCTTGAGTCGGCTGATAAATTCATGTTATAATGGTTAGAGAATTGCTAAAATGCTACAGTGCACGCTATAGCATGCTATTAACTACTTAACTCCACACAATTTTAAATGGAAAAGAAATGAAGGAAAAAAAAGACCTTAAAAGATCAAAATTCATGAAATATAGGATTCGGTTCATGCAGCATACTCGTATCATCTGTATCATACCGAAATTTCTTTCGATACAATACAATATGATCCATATAACGATACGAACCGATAAACACATTGGTTCCAAGCAATGCAATTGCAAAGATACTTTCCATTACAACCACGAATGGTGTCAAAATTGTCCAAACCTCTCTAGCTTGCATAACACAACTCAATATTGCAATCCTCACCATGGTAGGAATTTAGGGAAAAACTCTAAACCGCATAAAAGTAACAAGATTTTTAAGTTCCCGTGATACTAAAGATGCCCCTCACCACATAAATCAATCTTGCAATTGCAACCATATGGCCTTCTTTTCACCACCAAGCAGGTCATAAAGGAAAATAGTCTACTAGACTACTAGTACACATTAACATTATTGTTATGTGTTGCCTCCTTACAGTCCTCCAGAGTAATGTTTGTTGTGGGTTTATTTTGTCATTTCAACAACAGCACTGAGGAAGAGATTAAAGTAATCACTAGTCAGCAAATCTAGCACATGCTATGGCACAACCAATTTTTAATAATGGTGGATCGCCATTGAGAGAAATTAAATCCTAGTTCTTGGATATGTTTAAGAAGCCAGATGTCGTAGCACTAAAGAAATTCCAAGGAATGGATAGTTTCCATTACATCGTAGATTTCTTGCACAATTTTTGTTATATGCAAGGCTACGAGGTGGATATTCATAAATAAAAGGGTTGTAAGTGGAAATGAAAATGAGAAGAGGTATGGAGGTGATGATATAGAGCATGTGCCACGGAGGGAGCATGTACCATGCCAAACAATGTAGAAATGTCTTACTAGTCATTCGACCAGATATAATACACGCAGCACATATGACAAGTCAATTTCAACAAGCTCCCACAAGTATACACATGAGTGCAGTTATATGAATTGTGAGATACCTAAAGGATATATGTTAAAGGGGATCATTCTAACCTCATCATCTTCTCTTAAATTAATTACTAATATTGATGCTGATTGGGGTGGGGATGTCAATGATAGACATTCGACTACTGAATTTTATGTATTTTTAGGTGACTCATTAATTTATTGAAGATACAAAAAGCACTAGAAGGTGTCTATCATCTATGGAGGCAGAATATAAAATCATGGCCAGTACTACAACAAAGATATCTTGGATCACTAAACTTTTTACAGATATGGAAGTCACACTAGAGGATTTTACTGAATTGCTTTATGATAATAAAAGTGTCAAGTGATCTCAGTGTGAACAAACATATGTTAATGAGTTTTTCTTTTCCCTGTTCTTCAAATAGTGGCATCATAGACGCTAGTAGTAATCAAATGCTTGATTCTTGTTGCATGTTATCTACAGTTTCTGCTATGTGCTTCAATCTTTTATTCTTAACATGTTTTCGAGATCAAATAGGAGACAAGAATACCATGTTTATGAGATTAATTGTTAAACATGTTAATCCTACTACGAAGTTTTTCATACATATTTTGACTAAAAATCCATGTGACTTTTGCATTGTACTTCTCTCATTTTTTTAACTTTTGCTTGTATTTATCTTGTAACTTGAGAAATTCATCTCCATCAAGCCCTTCTTCTATCCATTTGGGTTCTTTAATTGTCCTATCAATATAATCCCAATAATCTATAGAGATAGAATATTTTTTCATAGTACGTGCCAACTTGGATAAGAATTGAAAACCAATAAACAACGAAATATCTCACTTTTCTCTTTTATTTTCTCAACAATAATAAGAAATACAAAAAATATCTTGGTTCCCTCAAGATGATGAAGCAATTTCCAAATTTGAAGATTTTCCCACAATCGGCATGAATCCCAATGCAACTCTAATCGGACCTTTTAGGCTCAGATACCATATAAAAGTAGCACCACAATCTCGCCAATGATGTCCACAAACTCAAATACAAATGATCTCGCAAGATCTTCAACAAGCCAAATTATCAAACAAATCACCAAACACTTGGTGCACAAGACAAACAAAATAAGTATACAACAACAACAACTAAGCCTTTTCCCATACTAGACGGGGTCGGCTACATGGATTCTTTGTTTTCACAGAACCCTATCGTGTGCCATGTTAGCAGTTAACTCCCAATAAGCTAAATCATTCTTTATTGTTTCTTTCCAACACTTTTGTGGTCGTCCTCTACCTCTTTTAATACTTTCCAAATTTAGTTTTTCTAACCTTCTTAAAGGTTCTTCTTCTGGTCTTCTTTCTATATATCCAAACCATCTTAAACGATGTTCTCTCATTTTATCCTCTATTGGTGCCACTCCTAATTTGTTTCTAATAACCTCATTATGTATACGGTCTTTTCTTGTATGACCACTCATCCATCTCAACATCTTCATTTCTGTCACAAACGTCTTTTGTATGTTGACGATTAATTGCCCAACACTTAGAACCATAAAACATGGCAGGCCTAATTGTTGCTCTATAATATTTACCTTTTAACTTTAATGGTATCTTCTTATCACAAAGAATACCTGATGCTCCTCTCCATTTTAACCAACCAACATTAATTTTATGCATAACATCTCTATCAATTCTTCCATCACTCTGAAAATTTGACCCTAGGTATTTAAAACTTTCCTTTTGGGGGATGTAATATGTGCCAATTTTAATTTTTATGTCCTCTGAAGTAACCAAATGATCAAACTTACATTCCATATATTATGTCTTTGTTCTACTAAGTCGGAGGCCTTTGCTTTCTAATGTTTCTCTCCATTGTTCTAATTTTCTATTAACTTTTTCCTTAGACTCCTCCAATAATACAATGTCATCTGCAAATAACATACACAGGTACTTCATCTTGAATATGTTTTGTTAACTCATCCATCACCATTATAAATAAGTATGGACTTAAAGTTGATCCTTGATGTAACCCAATATTAACTTCAAAGAAGTATGTTGTTCCTTCATGAGTCCTCACACATGTTTTAATTTCATAGTATGACTCATTAACTTGATACCTCGATAATTCACACAATTTTGAATGTCTCCCTTGTTCTTATATACGGGTATAAGTGTACTTGCTCTCCATTCCTCGAGCATCTTTTGGTTTTTCCATATTTCATTAAATAGTCTTGTGAGCAAAGTGATTCCTATTTCTCCTAGTATTTTTCAAACTTCTATAGGAATATTATCTGGTCCTACCAATTTACCACTCTTCATATGTTTAAGAGCCTCTTTGACTTCATTCATATGTTTAAGAGCCTCTTTGACTTCATTCTTTTGAATACGTCGACAGAAATTGTGGTTTATATACTTTTCTGACTTGGCTAAATCTCCTAAACTAATACTAACATCTTTATTTTCATTAAAAAGATTATAAAAATAGTTTTTCCATCTATTTCTTATATCATCATTTGCCACTAGAATTTTTTCATCCTCGTCTTTTATGCATCTAACATAATTAAGATCTTTAGTTTTCTTATCTCTAGCCCTAGCTATCCTAAAAATATCTCTTTCACCCTCTTTTGAGTTGAGTTTTTTATATAAGTCCTCCCAAATCTTAGCTTTAGCTTCACTAACGGCCTTTTTCGCTTCCTTCTTTGCTTTCTTATAAGCTTCTAAAGTTTCACTAATTTTCTTAGCATAATGTAATTTGCAACATGCCCTCTTTGCCTTGATTTTATTTTGTACTACTTCACTCCACCACCAAGCTACTTTTTGTGCCGGTACACCTCCCTTATATACCCCTAACACATCTTTCGCCACTTTCCTAATATGTATAGCCATATTATTCCACATATCACGGGGTATACCAACATAATTTCAAACATCTCCTTGAAGGACTTTCTGTTTAAATATATCTTCTTTCTCGCTTTTAAGGTTCCACCATTTAGTCCGAATAGCTCGATGCACTCTTTTCTTCTTTGTCCATTTTTTTATTTATAAATCCATAACTAAAAGTCGATGTTGGGTGGTTAAGCTTTCTCCTACAATTACCTTGCAATCTTTACAAAACACTCTATCTTTTTTTTTACAAATAAAGTAATCAATTTGTGTTTGTGATAAGCCACTCTTATAAGTAATTAAATGTTCATCTCATTTTTTGAAGATTGTATTAACTATAAAGAGATCAAATGCCATAGCAAAATTTAAAATCTCCCTACCTTCCTCATTTATATCCCCAAAACCAAAGTTTCCATGAATACCTTGATATCCTAATGCCTCTTTACTGACATGTCCATTTAAGTCTCTTCCTAAAGAAATCATCTCCCTTTGTGGAACCTTTTGAATCACCTTATCTAACTCTTCCCAAAAAATTGTCTTTATACTATCTTTTAGTCCTACGTGAGGTGTGTAAGCACAAACTATATTCAAAACCTCTGCTCCTAACACTAATTTCAACATCATGATTTGATCACCATATCTAACTTCTTTGTCCATTTTTTTTTAAATCCATAACTAAAAGTCGATGTTGGGTGGTTAACCTTTCTCCTGAAATTACCTTACAATCTTTACAACACACTCTATCTTTTTTTCTACAAATAAAGTAATCAATTTGTGTTTGTGATAAGCCACTCTTATAAGTAATTAAATGTTCATCTCGCTTTTTGAAGATTGTATTGACTATAAAGAGATCAAATGCCATAGCAAAATTTAAAATCTCCCTACCTTCCTCATTTATATCCCCAAAACCAAAGTTTTCATGAATTCCTTGATATCTTAATGCCTCTTTGACATGCCCATTTAAATCTCCTCCTAAACAAATCATCTCCCTTTGTGGAATCTTTTGAATCACCTTATCTAACTCTTCCCAAAAAACTGTCTTTATACTATCTTCTAGTCCTACTTGGGGTGCATAAGCACAAACTATATTCAAAACCTCTGCTCCTAACACTAATTTCAACATCATGATTCGATCACCATATCGTTGTATGTCTACTACATTCTCCTTTAAATCTTTATTTATGATAATACCAACTCCGTTTCGAGCCTTTTCTTTACCTAAGTACCATAATTTAAAACCTATATCCTCTATCACCTTTGCTTTTTCTCCAACCCTGTCTCTTGTAAACATAAAATATGAATCTCTCTCCGAATCATAGTATATACCACCTCCATTAGCTTACCGGATAATGTTCTGATATTCCAAGAACCAATACGAATCTTATTATCTAGGACTAGCTTCCTTACCCCCGCATCTGTTCATAATCAAAATGCGGAGACCCTCTCTGAAAAATTTTTGCTACATTTGGGCGGCAATGTAGCAGGACTAACTTCTTTACCCACACCCATTCATGATGTGGGAACCCTCTCTGCAAGTGATTCACTACATTCGGGCGAAAATGTAGTGGCCCTTGCTTACTTATTACTGCATTCAGGCTCTGCAGCACATCGCTAGGCGGGGACACCCCAAAGCAATGCTCATAATTTTTGTAATCCATGTTATAAAAATCCGATGAAGTTTTACGATAGCTGTCGGAAGCCTAACACAACCCTCCTCCTTTATCCGAGCTTGGGATCGGCAATGCAAGGGTGATCCCTTACATGGGCGGAGTTACAAACAAAATAAGTATAATACCAAACAATTCAAGTGAGAACAAAAAGCTCTAATTAATCATTTCAAAGCATCCTCTATTTATAGAGGTTTATTACAAGTGAGAAGAGAGAGTGAGAGAGAGACTATCATGGCGCAGCGACTCTCAACGGCTAATTGCGTAGCCATTGGGTGTTGACTGGCCCTTCCAAGCATGCCCGCGCCAAGAGCCTATTGGGCCCTAATGGCCCAACTCTATTACAAGTTAACACTTTCTACATGTCCAAATTAAACAATTTTTTTTCATTTTATCCTCTATTGTTCTTTTCCATGTTTCCCAAATAGATGCATCATAGCATGCCACATAAATGTTGGTAGTGTTTCAATATTTGATTATTGTTGCATGCTACCACACTTTAAGTGCTTTGACTATTTATCCTTAACAAGTTTCCTAGATCAAATAGGAGACAGTGTTACCATGTCTTGTTGCATTGTGGAGGATGCTCACTCAACCCTATCTTTTAGTGTAGTTTCTCAACTTGTTATTGTGTATAATATTACATTAAGGACATCATCTACTGGCTAATCTTTTTATTGCCCAAATCTTTCTGCACAATATATGTTGTTCTTGTTGTTCCTTAACATAATTCTGCTAGTGTTTCTTGACATGCCCATTAGGAACAACATTGTTATGCTTAACCATCTCTTACTGAGAATGATAGGATAATCATCGTACCATAGTAAGGTTGACCAATTCCAAAGATCATATAATTAGAATTTAAAGAGCAAAGAAAGCAACTTGTACTTTTATAAAGTAAAGGATGAAACAAGCAAAAAGGAGTAGTGAACCATCAATAACCAAGTCAAACTGGTTTAAGAGACTCTGAGGTCTAAGACAGACAAGTATGCCGTTTTGAGTTTTTGACATGTGTAATAACAAAAACCAATATATTACACTTTTCAAATCTTTACTTAATTAAAAATAAAATTGAATAATATAAAAAGCATATATATATATATATATAGAGAGAGAGAGAGAAAAGGGGAGGGGATCACGAAGGAAACATCCAAATCCACCTAACCTAAAGAGGATTGTCATGATTAGAGAGACAGCTAAAATGAGAAAAAAAAAGTCAAGTCCTTGTATCAAAATAGGAAGAAAATCTAAGAGTTTCTGGAATGGGCAACCTAGGTGAGTTAGGGACAAGCATGTTCAAAGAGACATCTTCATGTGCCAAATCAACTTGCCTCTACTCCCTAATAAAAACCTTATTGTCCTTAGTTAAGATAGCAGTGAGAACATTAATACGTGAGCAATATTTACAGCTGCACAGATAATTGATATCTAGCAGACCTTTATGGACAGGAGTCTTAACCTTTTCAGATGGTAAAATTTCTTCCTGTTTTATTTTCTTATCCTAGTCTCTTGGAGCAAAATTGAATAAGGATTATGTAAGCAGTCCAGTGATAAAAGTTTAAGGATGTACCCATACATGGGAATCAAAAATAAGTAAAAGGTACAGCAGTTTAAACTTAATTCTAAAAAATAATAATAAACATATCCAGTTTATGAAGAGAGAGAGAGAGAGATGGAAATGCAAAGTACCAAAAATCAGCACCAGAAAACAATCATTCTCCCTTTTGGCCGTTCCTATGAACTTTACTTCTTTAGTCCCAACAAGTAACTCACCATTTTTTAGTGTAGGAAAAACATTTGCATCATTATGATTTAACATCTGCTGTTTCTTCTATGCAACAAGAACAACAAAACAACATGGAAGCACCATGAAAGGAGAAAAAATTGGCACATCACCAAGAACAAGTGAACCAATTAAGAAACAGAAGCCAACACATTTCATCCATAGCTTTAATCCACAAAAAATAAACAAGAAACTCAACCCCATTATCCCAAGTTCCATTTCAACAAACCAAACAAAAAACAGGCAAAACAAGAAGAAGAGACAACCTAATAGAGAACCATATCCAACCAATGAATCCCATATCGACAGAACAAGACGAACAAAATGCAATATAAGAACTCTTTATATCTAAATTTCATTTAAAAAAAAGGAATATTTTTTCTGCAAATTTGAGTCCATATTCTCTCACAAAACGAGAAAAACTCCAGCCTCAATTCCGCCAGAGAAAGACCCCCCTAAGAGCTGCATTACTTCCTACAGTACGATGGGTACGGGGTGAGAACCATTACTTCCTACAGTAATAACTAATTAAACATAAAACAAAAAGAAGAAAAACTTAGCACTTAGCAGTTAGCAGTGAACCCTTTTGCGAGTCAAATGACTCAAATCAAATGGATTCTCAATTTCTCATGGCGAGTGAGAATTGGAATCCCAGTGGGTGCCGAATGGGATGCCCCGGCGTCCAGTGAGAATTCATGGCCAGTGTCCAGTTGTTCACTGGGGATTCAACCATGTTTAATCGCCCGCCTCAAAACTCAATGGAGTGCACATGAAAAAACAATCAGTCTAGCATGATTGTGTGCATCTCAACATCAGGATTATTCGATGGTTCCTCGCCTAGAAACTCAGAGAGAGAGAGAAGTGAGAACCTTCAAAATCTCCGGATGATCGTTTCCTTGGCGGTGATCCTGCCGGTCAATGGTCGTCGCCCGTCGCCCGCCGGTGATGAGCGCAGAGTGCCAGAGAGAGAACACAGCATCCAGCCACAGAACCGAATACTGAATAGGTTTAGAAATTAGGGGTTTTACAACCTTATTTTGAAATTTGGACCCGATCCACAATACCAGATACGGGTACCTAACGTACCCAAATCAGGATACGCGTGCCAAATACGTAAGGATACGCGATTTTGAATTTAAGTGCTATAATCACGTACCGGTACGATGGTACGCGTACCAGTACACGGTATGTACCGGATACGGGTACGTGACCAGAATGCACGTACCCATGCATGGAGTCCGACACCGATACACAGCAGAGAACGCACACAGAGAACTTCACCGGATCGACCTGGCTCTTCAATAAGGCAGCGAAAGACGGAAAGAGCCTTCTTCTGATTAGATTTTACATTTATGCTCTTGAAGCGGACACGAGATTGGTTGTATTCTCTTTCGGCTAAACTAAATCACTGGGAGCATGAACCCAGTTTAAGCTCCTGAACGTGAACTAGTAAATGGGTCCAGTTGACCAAACCCATCAGACGTATGCGTTCATGTTGGGTTAAAATATCAGAAGTCTCACCCCATTTACGTCCTTACTTTGTTCAGTTTCGATAGACCGCAACTGATCAGAGGTTGGTTGGTTTAAGTGGTTCGACACTTAGCTTCTTTTTAAGCAAAGGTCTAACCTTGTTTAGAGAAAGCCAGTATTGGGTCAATTTATTGCTCCTGGAACTTGTTGGGTCAATCGCTCTGCTGAGTCCTCTTCCTTCATTCTTCGGTGTTTGATTATAAGGTTCATGCCTTCAAAACTAGAACTCGAGACGTAGTTCACCTTGTACATTTTTTTTTAAAGAAGAGGTTGAAGCCTAATGTGTACACACCTACGCATGCACTCCCTTGGAGTCGAATTCCCCACCTGCAACAACAATGCCACAATGTCCAGACTAACACACACATATGCATACACTCTCTCGGAGTCGAACTCCCCACTTGCAACAAGGACACCAGACCATCCTATCATTCAACACTTCGGGTGTAGTTTGTTACAGGGCCAAGACCGGCAGCCTATTGGCTCACACATAGGAGCCAATTCTAGGGTTGGGAAGGTTTCTACTTGAAGACGCTGAGTTGGATCAACTTATATATTTTGAGTTTCTTATTTGGGTTATGGGTAACCTAGGGATCTCATGCGGATGTGCATGAGTTGGGTCTAGTCATATCATGTTAGATCTGGTAGAGAGTCTTATTTTATCAAATGTCGAGCTGGGATTAGATTGGGATCTACTCCACATTAGGATCCATGTAATCGGTTCCATTATTATATAAGGAATCGAGAGTAGATTCGGCCATTGAGAGTTGGGAGAGCGAGGTGGAGTCCTCGACTCCCGTGCTAGTCATGGTTATCTTGATAACTTATGGTGGGTAGACACGTGGGCTAAGCCATTTGGGGTACCGTGGTGTTGTCACGTGGACATCTCTCCCTATTTTGTGACCTCATATGAATAATCATAAAACTTTTTGTGGCTTTGGAATTCACTCATCGTTTACATTCTTAAAAGAAATATGTGAGTTTATGCTTCTACCATATTAGTAAAAATCATAAATTTGCATAGTAGGTATTCATGAAGAGTTAATTAGCGGTAGGCGCTAATGTCGTTCACAGATCTCTATCGTGTGCCATGTTAGTTGTTAACTCTCATTCTTTATTGTTTCTTTCCAACACTTTTGTGGTCGTCCTCTACCTCTTTTAGTACTTTCTAAATTTAGTTTTTCTAACCTTCTTATAGGTTCTTCTTTTGATCTTCTTTCTATATGTTCAAACCATCTTAAATGATGTTCTCTCATTTTATCCTCTATTGGTGTCACTCCTAATTTGTTTCTAATAACCTCATTATGTATACGGTCTTTTCTTGTATGACCATTCATCCATCTCAACATCTTCATTTTTGTCACAAACATCTTTTGTACATGTTGATGATTAACTGCTCAACACTCAGAACCATAAAACATAGCAGGCCTAATTGCTGCTCTATAATATTTACCTTTTAACTTTAATGGTATCTTCTTATCACAAAGAATACATGATGCTCCTCTCCATTTTAACCAACCAGCATTAATTCTATGTGTAACATCTCCATCAATTCTTCCATCACTCTGAAAAATTGACCCTAGGTATTTAAAACTTTCCTTTTGGGGATGCAATATGGGCCAATTTTAATTTTTATGTCCTCTGAAGTAACCAAATGATCAAACTTACATTCCATATATTCTCTCTTTGTTCTACTAAGTCGGAAGCCTTTACTTTCTAATGTTTCTATCCATAGTTCCAATTTTCTATTAACTTTTTCCTTAGACTCCTCCACTAACACAATGTCATCTGCAAATAACATACACCAAGGTACTTCATCTTGAATATGTTTTGTTAACTCATCCATCACCATTATAAATAAGTATGGACTTAAAGTTGATCCTTGATGTAACCCAATATTAACTTCAAAGAAGTATGTTGTTCCTTCATGAGTCCTCACACATGTTTTTGCACCATCATACATGTCTCTTATAAGTTAATAGAAAATGGGATACCTCTTTTTCCAAAGTTCTCCAAAGAACCTCCCTCGGTACTCTATCATAAGCTTTTTCTATATCAATAAATTTCATGTGAAGGTCTTTCTTTTTGCTCTAAAATGTTTCATAAGACGTCTCAAAAGGTGAATCGCTTTAATAGTAGATCTGCCTGGCATGAATCCAAATTGGTTCCCTGTTGTACTTGATACTTGTCTTAACCTACGTTCGATAATTATTTCCCATAATTTCATAATATGACTCATTAACTTGAAACCTCGATAATTCGCACAATTTTGAATGTCTCCCTTGTTCTTATACATGGGTATAAGTATACTTGCTCTCCATTCCTCGGTCATCTTTTGGTTTTTCCATATTTCATTAAATAGTTTTGTGAGCCAAGTGATTCCTATTTCTCCTAGTATTTTCCAAACTTTTATAGGAATATTATCTAGTCCTACTGATTTACCACCCTTCATATGTTTAAGAGCCTCTTTGACTTCATTCTTTTGAATACGTCGGTAGAAATTATGGTTTACATACTTTTCTGACTTGGCTAAATCTCCTAAACTAATACTAACATCTTTATTTTCATTAAAAAAATTATAAAAATAGTTTTTTCATCTATTTCTTATATCATCATTTGTCACTAGAATTTTTTCATCATCGTCTTTTATGCATCTAATATAATTAAGATCTTTAGTTTTCTTATCTCTAGCCCTAGCTATCCTAAAAATATCTCATTGACATACTTGTTCTTGAAGCCCATTTCATTGGGGTTTTTCCTATGTTTTTGCATGTATAAGACAAACTTTGTCTCTAATATAAGTAGAGCCATAGGAGTTGTGGTGACATATGCATCATACTCTACCATGTAAATTATTAACCTAAAGAAAAGTGAGGTAAGCCCACCAATCTTGCTTGTACAACAAGAAGAGTTGCCGTTTTATCCCTCCAACGAATCAAATTAGCCAAAGGTGTACGTTCATGAGCCTATGCTAAAGTTTCAATCAATTCCTCTCAATATCCATGCGAGGAAATTAAGAACATGAATCTAGTAGGCCAAATAAGATGCCCAAATAAGAACATCCATGCCCAAATAGATAAACAGTTCATATCAAAAAGATTATATCCATTGGTAAGTCGTGAAGAGTTTAACCATAGATAATCTCTTAACCATCCCAACAAATAAGTGGAAGATTCATTAAATTGTGAAACAAACATCTTTGTTACCAAATTTTATTGGAATAGAATATGGTAATTGCATTCGATAAAACTTCAATCCAACAACACGATCCTAAGCCCTAGTTTATTTCAGTCCATCAAGAGATATTTTCCTCTAGAAACTCAACAACTCTTCTAAAAAGCTTTTTTTTACCAACTTCTTAGTTTTGACTCAGGAGTTTGCAACCAAACCATGGTAGTGGAAATAATTTCGAACTTCCACTTCTTCTCCTAGTACCAATGATTATGAGTGTGCATCTTGAGAATTTTCAAGCACCATTTTTGAGAATGAAATTCATCTCATCTAATCAAAATTTATCTCTCTTAGAAAGAGTATTTCTTTCTACAATGAGTTAAACATCGAATAGATTAGCTCAAATTCACCTCAATTATTTAGAAATATAGTTAAAATCCATATGTTTGAATATGTCCTCTCTTGCAAACCTAGCTAAAAGCACCCACCTCTAGTGAATGCATCTAGCCATTATAAATATATTGTGAGATAACTATGCATTTACTATTCACTTGCATTTGAATGAAGATTTTGTTCCTACCTGTTGAAAGTTTTCTAGGCGAAAAGTCTTCTCCCACATCTATTTGATCCCAAGTTCGGTGGAAGCTATTACCACTTCCTATCAAATGTGTCTTTATTTGCTCAATCCCTTAGTTGTGTGTTTGATTCATAGTATTAGCCTTAAGTATTGGAACTTATAGTTAAAAGCCTATATGAAATTGGAAATCATGGTATGAACCATCCATAGTTCTATACTTGGTTCATGCTTAGAACTAGCACTTAGAATCATGGTTTCATGTTTGATTGCTCATGGATCTCGTATTGGCTATCAACGAAATTTTATTGTTTAACTCCTCTACATTATAAATAAATTTCTTAAGGAGGACATTCAATCAATAACATCACCCTTAATCCAACTAATGGAAATCCAAACAAGAAATACATTCAACATATTTCTTCAAGGATGGCATTCAATCCCTCTAAGCGGTAAGAACCTAATGTAACAAATAGAAATATTGGAAATCCAAACAAGAAGCAACTCAACAAACTCTAACAATTTTAAGATTAAATATTAATACAACATTAAAATATAAACCAAAAGAATGAAAAGCAAAACCTAGTGACAATAGAACCAAGGGCCTACTCCTTCCTATACAAAACTACTTGCAAGAAGTGGTTTTGATGGCCACAACCGCCAACCCTAGTGGCAACAAAATCAGGGGCCCACTCCCTACTATCAACTGAGAACTCGAACTCATAGTTGCAAGAGGTAATGGATCCAAAAATCCTGTGGGGAAGATGATGTCCAATCCATTGGGCTTCGGTAAGCGATTTCTTCGACATGCATAAGCTCTTTCATTATTGCTAGTCTGTAGTGGTGTGAGAGAGAGAGGGAATCTCAACAAGTGAGTTTCTCTAAGATTAGAATTTTCAATATTAGGTTTTCTTTGTCTCTCTATTTAGTTTTTTAGGTATCATGTTCTTTTGTTTTGGAAAGAGCAACAGTGAGAGAAAGAGAGTGGCATGAGGTGGAAGACAATGACAAAATACAACAACATCAAAAGGAAGAGACTAATGTCAAATGGTTACAAAGACAATGAGTTAAGAGCAACATTGAATGTTGAGAGAGAGGATTAGGCATCAAATAGGAGGAAGAAGTTGGGTATCAATTTTTGTGGTATGCTCCTTGACATGGGTTATATTTTTTAAGCTAAAACAAGCACATGGAACTGTTGGATCTCTTGTTTGATTCATGAGATGAACTTGGTACTATAATTCTTAAGATGGTAGATCCAATCTACATAGTACTATGAATCAAACATGCCCTAAGTCTTTTGTATTAGAGTTCTCCTCAAGAGGTGAGCTGCTTTCTCTTAGCATTCACATAGACAAAAGGTCAAGCAAGTGGCAAGCAGACCGTATCAAAGTCGCTACTCAAAACCGTGCTCCCCAACTTCCTTCTAGTGCTGCTACTCAGATCCATTACTAATTTTCTTTTATTGTTTTTTTTTTATGTGGACATTTGACAAATTTAACATAAAACCTAAGCTTGAACCAATTTTCTTTTTGTTACAAGAAGAGGCTGAAGCCTCACACACAACTATACATGTACCCCCTCCCCTTGAGAGCTAAATTCTTCCAAAGGCACTAGAGCGCCTTACCATTGAACTAATTGTTGGAAGAAATCATTGTGTTATATGCATAAATAAATAATATGCGATAAATAGTAACATGCTAACATCAACAAAAACTACAAATACATAGAAATTCATAAGCAAACAAAGAAAGGACTAAACAAAGTAAAACAAAGTGAGTAAGTACTTATATGGTCAAGTCGTCCTCATAGACTTGCTTTAAAAAAATCAACACCCCACTATTAGGCATGCATGGGTATCAATACGTTTTTTCGGGATAAAATGATCAATATAGCAGAAACACGTACCTCAACTCAAACCACCTTTAATAGAGGACGAGGAAGAGGAGAGAGGCGAAGAATTTTTGTTAATTGTTTTAATTGAGGAGCCTTAATCAAGTTTTATAATAAGACAACGGATCTCAAATCTACTCTAAAAGACACGTCTCATTTGATCGACATTGTAATTGCTCTATGTATTTTCATGAAGGGATCCATTTGATCATTAGATCATAACCTTTTTATGTAAAAAGAATACCAAAAATAATTCTTCTTGAGCTCAAGCCAACGCACATGTGTATGGTCATTCATGTCCTTCCAACCTCTTTAAACTTAAGGTTTATGAGCTATAATCTATATAAAAGAACACATGTGGGATTCTTCTAACCATCAATATTATACTAATGAATGCTCAATGATATCCACATGCACAAGTCCTTCACCTAGATGTTATTTTCAAAATTTGGACTTTCAACTTTATCAATGATATGTCTTATTAGGTATTTAGATGTACTTCAAATTAACTAAATGAAATTAATGATGTACTTCAAATTAACTAAATGAAATTAATATCATATGAACAAAATTAGGTCCAACCGTCATTAATTAACCATTAAGCCCAACACTAACACTATGGGTGAAAGTTATTCCAAATTGATTAGTAAACGTGAGGTTGGGTGGAACTAATTCCAAATTGATAAGTAGACGTGAGGTTTGCTCTCAGGGAAAAAAGATAGAGCAACTACCGGAAATCTTTCCTGGTTGGAAACCAGGCCAGTTCGAGGTTTGCTCACAAAGAGAAAACAAGAGAAAAGTCAAAAAGGAAAGAAAAGAAAAGAGCTCGCGGCAGCCGAGCTTGAATGAATCAAACCCAAACCAAGTTGGAAAGGTCTTGGTCCAGTCCCACTCGCTGGCTTCGAAGTATAGCCCACAAGTACTTACGTGGCTAAGGGGTCGGCTTGGTCGTTTGTTCGATACCAGGGGCGTGCATTTGGCTTCAAAACCCCATTGTAGGAAAAAAAAAAAGAACACAGCCCACAACCACAAGCGATGGTCGACGTACGCAATCTAAAGACTCTCCTCAGGGTAATTTGGTACTTTTACGAGTCACCCCTGGAAATCACGCGCGTTCAGCCGAGGTCATCTCTCTCTCACTCTCCCTCTCAGGAATCTCCGGCAATAAGGAAGGAGAGAGGAAAAGACGATAAAAGGGGGGAAAGGACGAGGCTGAAGAGGAAAAGGAAGAGAGAAGAAGAAGAGGAAGATGTCGAAGAAGAAGGCGTTCAGCGGCTCCACGATGACTTTGAAGGACTTTCATGGCGGATCCATCCCTTCTGATCTCCCTTTACCCTCCGCTCCCGGCACGTAAGATCTTTCATATTATTTTTACGTCCTATTTTGGATCTACATTTATCTACTTTCTTTTTCGGTGTTCTTGTGGTTTCGAGTTGCTTGGTGATTGGAAACCCTAAGTTCGGCTGTGTTCGCGCAGTGTCGCGAGAAATTTCGAACGGCCGGGGCTTGATAGGACGAATCCGGCTGCGTGGGGTAGCTCTCTCAACCGTTCGGACCACAGGCGTCCTGGATCTGCGGCAGCATCCCGGAATTTCGACGAGAAAACATCGATTTTCTTGCATCCGCCGCACATCGGCCGGAACTTCGATGAAGATGAAAGGAAGCCACTTGATTCCGGTTCAAGAAGGAACTCCGATGAAGATGACAGCCTTCAGCATTCTAGATCCGATCGCTTCTCTCACAACCATCCCGATCCCAAGCCTTCTGAGACAAAAGCCTCTTCTCGACTTCAGATTACCGGAACTCAAGCTCCAAAGCCGGCTATCTCCAATGTTCCAGGTAGGCCGGCTTCCGTAAATGGGAATCCCGTTCGAGTCCCAAATGTCTGGGCGAGAAACGAAGTAGGTTTTCACGGCGAAGCGACTCAGGCTTCCGTTCCGCCGGCGCCCTCTTCTTCTGCAGCGTCGAAGCTCGCGAGTGCTAGCGCCATAGAGAAGGTCTCCTCCGGAATATGGCAATCGAAGCTTGTGATCTCGTCGCACCAGTGTCAGCCTTCGGTCTACCAGCCAGAGCTTCAGTGTAAAGGGCCAGATATGGAGGGTGACAGCAGCCTCGGAAATAGTACATACACTGAGATCGATCCTTTTCAATCTCATTCTCTACAGATTGAATCTACCCGCGCTGTTGATATGGATCAAGCGGATGACCGCCGTAGGTATAACGATAATAGGAGGTACGTCGAGGACCTGGTTCCTTCTAAGGAAGCAGAGTTTGGAGGGTATGATAAGGAGGGATCCAGATCGGGTCGCCCTATTTCTGCTGAAAGGAAACTGGGCGCTCAGCAGCAAGGTGAAGCGCAGCAAGGTGAAGCCTCAGGGAGACCAAAGCTGAAGCTCCTTCCCAGAACAAAGCCGATGGAGCCTCAAAATTCGTACATAGACGACTATAAGGTGGTATATTTATTTTCTCTGTCTGATATCTTGGAGTTCACGCTTCAACCGTGCTTGTTATGGTTTCTGATTCATTTGGATTCACTTTTTGCCGAAATCCCTCAGCCATATAACTCTGGCAATGTCGAAACACGTGAAGCGATTCGCCCGCCCACATCAGATTTCGCCGCGGCAGATGAAAACAGTAAAGCAGCTGAACGCCGGAGATTGAATTTGAAACCACGGTCTCAGCCACTAGAACAATCAGAGAAAGCAGCTGAAAGAGGAAGGTCTGTAAATGCTCTCACTAGTCCAGATTATTGGTTTTCCGTTTATTGTTCGGTCTTCTGAGTTGGTGGAGCTTATACCTTCTGCTCCTTCATCTTCATTGATCTGGCTTCGGCTATGTGTGAAATAGATATGTCAGGAACTACAGAAATCGGACTGGTGTTTTCTTTGCTTGTTCTTTGTTATAAGAAAAGAATAAGATCACTTCGAGAAAACAAAAGGACCATGTATAAAATGGTAAAGGGGATTATGACTTTATGGTAGGATTCCAAAGGTGGAGGCATTATAAGGTAGAAGACATTCTTTCACGTCTAAAATCTCAACTGTAAAAGTGGGAGTATTGTCTGTAATACTTTTTTTTTTATACGGATCTATTAGGTTCCTGAAGTCGCGGATATATTTATCCTTGATTTCTTCCTTTTCCTCTTTTCTAAAGACCATCCAGAGTTAAAAGAAGTAGATGATAGACCAGTCTAACTAAGCCGATCTTGTCTATAGGGTGAACCTTGACCATTGCAAACTGGCAACGATCAGCCAGAATCATGAGATTCTCAGTTCAGCTTGGCAAAGGTTCTAGTTAGGCTAAAACCGTTCCAATGCAACATTAGTTTCGTATGCATAAGCATAGAGATTGCGTTCACGACATTAGCTTCTGAACTTGAACATTATACTTAACGAATTAGCAAGTGAACTAATACCACATAAAATCATGTATAATTGTAAAAGTATGTATATAATCCATTACTTTAGTTCTTGTACTATTATTTTCATTCTTGTTTATTTGAGCCCTCATATTATATTAGCACACAAGTTGTTGACTAATTGGAGTTAACTGTTTATTTTAATCGTAAGGCTTTTTCCTCTGTTGTTTCTTCTTTAATTATGGCTATTGTCTAATGTTATACCAGTAATTGCTACATGATTTCAGATTTGGAAAATACATTTTCTTCATTTTTTGGCATATGTAAAAGACGAGATCATAATTGGAATAATAATAAGTGTTATGCAGCGGATCATATTTATGGAGTATGAAGCTTGTGATAATTGTGTTGTACTGTTGATATGCTTGTTAGTATACAGAATATTGGATCGCACACTTCTGAATTCTGATAACTGTGTGATTAATTGATTATTCGAAAGCTACATAGTCAACTTTAAGAATCAGTCGACCATGCTTCTTTTGTTGTCTTCATTTTTCGTTTTTCACTATTACACTTCCCTCATGTCATTGTTTCCGTTTTTGTTCCCTATCTGGCAGTGACCCCATCTTGGATGTACCTCCTGTGTCCCTTTATCATCACATACGGAACTGAAGCTGGCCATGTTTCTGTCTAGTTTGTTCGCTCTATAACTACTATGGCATGAAAGGGGGAAACATAGAGGGATTTATTTCTAAGATTATTACCTATAAGTGGAATGTGTTGAGACATGTCTTGGACATGCTTTCCTAGGTTTTGGTGAAAAATTTCAAGAATCGATATCAAGGAACAGAAAGAACGCTCATATGTATGAGGTAGTTGACACATATTTTGAGATCAAAAGTGATACACATATTTGTATTGTCCACTTCTGTTCTGTAACAGATCTACATGCTTTCTGAGAGGGGTCTGGGAAGCTGACTTGCTTGTCTTTGTTTTGGCAAAAGAATTTTCTAGGAAACATGACTGGTGCATCCTTGTGAGATAGGTGCATGAAGTGGTGTACATGTCCACTTAGCACAGCTGATGGAGGCATAGGAGGTTTTCTAGTTTATTTTCATTGTGCTAACTTAAGATAATTGACTAAGTATTGTTTTGAATAAAACAATGGAAACATAGAGTATGCAAAGTTTCTACAGTTTCAGACACCACCAGAAGTTTTAATTCGGTGCAAGTTGCATTGCATGAAGTATGTTACATTGGTTGGTGGTGCTGGTTCAGGACACATCAATATGCCAAAATCATGAGTGCAGAAAGATGACTATGAAAAGGCACACCATCTATCTATCTATCTATATGTCTGTCTACATATATGTATCTATATATAGATGTTATTGCTAATATCTCAGAAAACTTTTGTCAGCCACCAAATAGATTAGAAAATGTTACTCTGTGTCGGTCCACATTACATTTTTCATATGTTAACTCACTAATAAAGTAATAATCAGTGAATATTCATGACATGTCTTAGTGAGATAGCACTGTAAAACATTTAAGATAGTGCTGAGTCAAACACGGGAGAAGGGTATCAAGTATCATAGTTTCAATGCCCTGACAGAAGTTACAACTGTGACATAGGTATGAAAAAGCCGTCTTATTTTATTCTGGTGCACCATCTAATTAGGCATTTGTGTAATTAATTGACCGGTAGTGGTTGGTACGGGTGTAAATCGGTCCGGTTTGGTTCAATAATTGATAATAACTGATAACCGAACTTTCTTTAAATTTCAAAACCAAACCCAAACTGAAGAATTATTTCGGTTCAGTTTACTCCGGCTGAATTCTACTATATATATATATATACCTACATACCTATATATATATATAGGTATGTGCATGTATATGTATATATGTGCATATATGTTTTGTATATAATTATATATATAAGTATATACACTATATTCACATATGTGTATGTATATGTATATATATATATATATGTATCTATATATCTATACATATATATGTATCTATTTGTATGCATACATACATATATATGTCTATGCATCTATATAAATATATAAACATATACACCATATATATATATATATGCATACATATGCATATATACATATATATGTATTTATATTCGGTTATTCAGTTTATTCAGTTTTAAAACCTTAAGAACCAAACCTAACTGGTAACCTGAATTTTTATAAAAGTCTAAACAGAAACTGAACCGATTTTCAGTAGAACTGAACTGAAATAGAAATTTCAGTTTGGTTCAGTTTTGTTATATCTGAATAACGCTCACCCCTAGTGGGTGTATGATGAGCAGTCTTTCATGATGAAAGGCCAATACAGTGAGAAGGCATGGCTGCTATTTATAAGAGGATGGAAATTGTGTATATGCTTGTTTTGAGGATGAAAAATGGATTTGTTTCGTCTTAGTAAATACTTGCTAAAACTAATCATGATTGTGCTGCTATTTTCTTTTCCTTTTCTGTGAGCCTTTTCTAGTTCATTGAGAGCTTTCTCTGGTTTTGTTGGTTGGTTCTTTTTTTTGTTTGGTAGACACTATTGTGTCAAGATTTAAATACTCCTTGAATCAAATAAGTTTTTGATCAGGGCCATATGTGGCATCTATATTGCTGCTAAAATGGTTCGTTTGTTCCTTTGTAGGAAAACTGTATTTGGTGGTGCACGCCCACGAGAGTTGGTAATTAACCTGCCTTTTCTTCCGTTTGTAATTATTCTATTGACTTACTTTTCCGTTCCTGCAATGCTTTACTTTTATCATTTTTTTCTTTTGGCAATGTCTTGTTGCAAAAGGTCCTCAAAGAGCGTGGGGTTGATGATGTTGCTATTATTGGAGCGCACCCTGTTCAACCACCCAGCAGGTACCAGAGATCTGGAATGAGCTACTAGTTGGTAATTTGATTGACAAGTAGCGTCTGTTTCACCAAAAAGGAAGTAGCACACTGCTTATTGGGTTGGCTCTCTCAAAAGAGACCCGGAGTTTAATAATGTCTTGTAGGTATCTGCGTAACCTGAGAATTCTTATAAAAAAAACTGCTGTTTCTAATTTTGATGTATCTTTCTTGCCACTGAAGATAGTTTTGACCGATTATTGGTTGTTTGCGGTTTTCATCCTAATGGTGACCCCTTTTACCTACCAATCAATTAGAATCAACAATGTAAATTGGTTGATGGTGCTGTCACATTGTATTTCAGTATTTCAGTCAGCTGGGCTAGCTATCTTAAGTTCTCTCATCACCTATTGCTCCATCCAGGTGCTAGATCCCCCAGGAGCATTCTCTGTTTGCAAGTTCCTTGCGAACTGCTACATGCATTATAGAAGTTGAAAAGTTTGAAAAGTATGTTCTTCAAATTTCTTGTTTGAGTGAGGAATGACTCTCCTTTCTGTTTGTGAAGAGGGAAACATGAACTTCAGAGGCCTGATGCGAAGATGGAAGTTGCTGCACAACACTTCCGGCATGCTGATCGGGTAGAAAACGTTAATGCAGATCAGAGGGATGGATACTGGATAGAACATACTGACATGCAATCTGACCGTCATGACTTTGAGAGGAAGGACATTCGGGTTGCAGAAAAGGCAGCTGTGCAGAGAGGATCAAGGAAAAATGACAATTGGAGGGATGAAAAGAATGGGGAAAAGCTGCAGGAGCACCACAAGGAGCCCGAGAGCTGGCGCAAACCTGAGCATGTTAAATCCCCAGAGACACAAGCTCTGTGTTATGGGCGGGCAGCTTCTGCAGTCGATCTTGTGCAGGCATTTTCTGGATCTGTTTCAGGTGCTGGAAAACCTGAGGTTATCCACAACACTAGGAGTTTACCTAGCAGGCTGGTGGGTTCTGGTTCTGTGCCTGGCCGCTCTTCGGTACCGTTTTCTCGTCTCCTGGAATCTGGTGAAATGTATGCCGGATCTACACAATGCCGGATAAATGGATACTAAGGTAAGAAGAGCCCATCTTCGACGAGTGGAGAATCCATATGAAGAGCCCTTGTGAAAGTTATAGAGCCATCAGAAGCTCTGAATCCGATGTTATGTGTGGTACTTTGACTCATAGGTCTGCGGAGGCAACTTAGCACCACCTTCAACCTTCAGGTTCTTTTCATATTCGTCTTCTTCCTTCTAGTTATCTTCTGAAGGGATGGGATGTATTTCATGATTGGGTAGGTCGTGGCATTGATGCTGGATTGTGGATTTGTTTCTCCCGATTGAATGCCATTTTGGAGATTATACACTTCTACTTTAGTTACTTATTCTGATCTCCAACCAAATTTGATTGTACGGTTCTCTTTTTATTTTCCCTCGTCGTGATTGCCAGATCCTTTTATCTTAGATGGCTTTGTTTCCCAAAGAGGGGCCAAGGCCCAGATGTAGGGGGATGATAAGTCCCAGAACATGTGTTGTGCCACTCGTTTCTGAGAAGCATCGGAATAAAGTTAGGAGCTTCACATTCCGCACACCAGTGCCTTTGTTGGTTTTCACCCATTCGACCTCTGGTGACTCATCTAACTTGCTGTCGGATTGACTTCATTAGGCATTTTGCTTATGATATTATGAGCTAATTCATTTCTTGACTTCCGTAGTACCTTGCAAGTTAGGTGAAAAAAAGTCCTCGTTTCCAACCCAACACACAACCTTCATCACTGCTCGATAGAGGCGATCGAGTCTTAGAAGAATGGGCAATTGTGATTGTATTTTTCCCTTTACGAAATCAATCCACGATGCGATTTCGTTTTACCGGCATATGCTATCTTCAATAACTTTGTTGCATTCATGAAAATTAAGTTCCTTAGACTGAGGCCTCCATTTGGTTTTGCTTTATGCGTGGTCTTCCATTTGAGAATGTGAAACGTTCTTGTGCCCGAAAAAGCTTTGTTCCTTATGTGAAGCCTATTTGATGCAGCTGGCCAATTTGCAGTAACCATTTTGTTACTTTCACTTGCTTGTCCAGCTGCCTTGTCGGGTTTAGGCTGCATTCTCGCCTGCTCATTCCTTTTCCTTGCGGTTCCCGTCTGTAATTTTGTTATTCTGTTTGAAGTAGTGATTCCTTTCTCTTAGTGCCGTCAATTGATTTCCCTTGTGGCGCAATTCTGTCATATTGCTCTTGAAAAGTTGTGATTGCTTGCGTTACGACGAGTCTCCTCGCCCTCCGCCAGCAAGGCAAAACACAATGCCACTAATGGCTCCTTCCATGTTACTTGTAATGGTTTCAAGGTCCAAACGAGTGTTCCTATGCTACCTTTGGGCCATGGCCTAGTCTCTGAGCTTCATCTCTATCTGTTTGAACCTCTGCTAGATGCTCTTCAACCTCTACTCCGAGCCTTCACATGGTGTCTGAACTTTTACCTCCATCAGTTTAAACTATAGGTTAACTATAAAGTATTTGATAGAAAATTGTGATATTTTTTATTGAACTCCATGTACGACTTGACCTCATGCTTGAGGACATTAGCGAATTGAACGAGTGAAAAACTAATTTGTACTGCACTCAATGAATCCACATTTTTTGACCATACAAAGTATAGTAGTACCGAGGAATGCGATACAGCACTCGAGCGTTAGCTCATGTGGCAGAGCTCCCAAGCCACTGAGACGCAGAGCGAATTCCCTTCCTGGGTGTGCTTATGCGGATTTGAGTCTCCCTGTCGTAACAGAAAAAAAGAGAGTGCGACACAAGTGTTCTCATTTGAGGAATAGAGAACCTATCATCATGGAATAAAAAGGAAATTAATATAGTTTTGGAAGTCATTTTTGAGATTTTGTACATATATTAGTCTCAAATCATTATCACTATTAAGGGTTTAGTAGTAGCATAGAGCGAGAGAAATCATCTCTGATATCTCTATTAAGCCATGTATACTGGAAAAGAGGCTTTTAGACATACTTTAAAAGGATAGGGGGACAACATGTATACTTGCAAAGAAAATCATTGAGAAGAGAAGTATCGCAATACAGTAAGAGATTGATTGATTGCTCGTTAATAATTAAGTGAGTATGCATAAATACATAAACGCATTACATAGATTGATTGTAATACCATATACCACGATCCAATGAGAGATCCAATAGAAATAGAAATTCATCCTACAATGCATCCACAACAGTTAAGCCTTTTCCCATACTAATGGTGTCACACTTGCACGAGTCGCAACCACAACCCGATCAGAACCGATGCCATGTGGCCGCTTATTACACGAGCATGATTGTGAGTGATAATCAAAGACAAGTATGACCAAATTCTAAGTTGAATAAAATAATAACTTAAATATATCAATACCCATGGGCCTAAATAATCTAGATAAAATGAGGTGGGGGCAACCGAACATAACCCCAAATAACAAAATATTTATCTAGATAATCTACTACTAATATAAATGGTACGATCTCAAAATGTGTAGCTTGGTCAACTACTACTATGCTCCATGTGCCTTAAAAGTACTAGCTTCACGATGAACTATAAAATGGTATGGTGAGTTCCGACCCATAGCTCAATAGGAAGGTTAAAATTTTTAAACAAAATTTATACTAAAACCATGCATGTTTTCACAATCATTCATAACAACTCACATTTTCATTTCTAATCCATGATTTCTAATTCATACTCATACACACATCAATCGGTTATGATAGTTATAGCCCATGCTGTGTCTAAACAAGGTCACAAGAGTTGTTTGACCCTCTCCTCACCCGACCTTGGTCACCTCGTTCATCATAGTCAAACCATACCGATTCTCATGAAAGAGGGCCCGAGAACAAACTCTATAATCTCCTCAAGCTGGAGCGCCTGAGGGACCTACATGTTTATGGAGACCTTACACAAACCACACAAGTATGACCTATTTATTCATATATCATTATATTTCAAAACCAATTTTAATCTATCACATTCATAAGCTCATATCAAGATCTATATATATCAAAATCCATATCCATACAATATTTAAATACCATGTTCATACCAACGCATGTATATCAAAATATGTTCTTTATCATCCAAGCTATAAAGAAGTTCCATTTCAAAAACATATCAAATAACTCATAATTTCAAACATAATTATAGAATTATCATTAAAAGATTTATCAATTGTACAAATTTAAATCCATCTAAAACAATAAAATAACTTCTAGCATGGTTCTATAAAAAAAAAGTGTAATCCCTACATGAAGGAGCACTAAGATCCAATCCACAAGCCGTTAGACCACTCTTATCACTATCAAATCCTTCAATTTTAATCTCTAAATAATGACAAATAGCAATAATATTGAAATTTATTTAATTATGAGTCTAATGTAACAAACCATACCCAAATTAGATATCAAATGACCCTAAAATGACCAAAAACTCATCTTAAATCCAATTAAGCTACCATGGATATGAACTATCACTTGGATTTATATCCGATCCAAACTAAACAACAAAGCATATATTTTGCGTTCTTAGGTCAACACATAACCTAAACTAAACCTGAAACAAGTTTTGTTTCTCACCTAGAACCATTTCAAGACCCAACTGTTTGAAGGCACAACACAATGTAGAACTTAGAATATGATTTTGACCCATTTTGATATAAGACACAACCTATCTAACACAAAATTGTTAGTGTGACACAAGATACGAAGGCACCACATGATTTAGTGTCATTCATAGTGTGTCGGACACGACACGAGGACTGAACAGACTCAAAAGGGGGTTGATTTTCTAGGCATCTTTTAGCCATTTTTCAGCAACAAAAAAGGCCACCAATGATACCCCACTGTCCACCCATCTCTCCTCTTTCGATCAAGTCTAGGAACAACCATCGATGGTGGCATTACGTAGGAAAACGAGAACTAGAAGGACAAGTTGCAAAAAATAAAAAATCTGGCGAATTTGAACCATTCCATACCAAATCAACACCAACTTACCAAAACCCTTTGCGCTACCTCAATGTATCAACCTATAGACGTGAAATTTTCACTTCAAGCCTATGTAGAGATTTGAAATAAAATTTTCAACTCCACTTGATGCACGAGCGTGCCAGCTAGTTTTCTAAAAACTAGCAAAATTAAATCTAACAGGCGATTGTGGCTAAGCGGGCTCTTTTCACATTAGAACTTCTTGAACCGATGCTCAAGGGCCAGTCTAAGCGCTTAGGGATTCCAACTAGGTAGGTGAGACTTCCAAATTCACGTGAAAGAAAAGGTGTTTGAGAATGGAAACATGTGCACTTTATTCAAGTTTCAAAATGAACAAGTTCTGAAAAACAGAAAACTCTATTTTCAGGACTTGTTTCTCGAATCCTTTTGAATGCCTTTTAGACCTCCTAATATCATCAAAATTTTACAAGCCTAAGCCTGAGATGTGGACATCTTTCAGATTGTGATTCGGAGTTGCATTGTTGCAGAATTAAATCTGGGAAGTGCCTCTGCTCAGGCACCCAGAACTGTTCTGTCACAAAAATACAAAGACTCAAAGATGAGCCTGTATGTCGGTGCTCAGAGTTCCAAATTTAATGAATTTGATTTATGGGATGAACTAAAAATCATTGGCTGGAAAGCTATGGAAGTCAGCTTTCTAATGAACTAAAAATCATCGATTTTGAATACCCATAGACAGAGTTATGAGATGAATACCCAGGCTCTATTGGAGAAAAATTGATTGGACAGACAATTTATAAAAACTTTTCTGATTTTTCATAGTTTTAATTATGATATTATACAATACTAAAATTCTTGCAAATTTTATTAGGAGTGGGCCAATGTGTATAGAAGAAGTGCAAAGTTTTGGAACAATTGGAGTAGAGGTTCAGAAATTAAAAATCAAGCAATTCACGTATACAAAGATGGTGAAATCCAGATTTTAGTTTTTTAGAATCATACGTGATGCAAATTCACACGAATTGAAAAGTAACAACACAACATCACGAATTAAATTGTTGAAGGGAAATAAATTGAAATATACTTAATAACTTAAGCATAGAGGGGATTAGAGAATATAGAGTGTTTATATAATATAGAGAGGTAGAATCAAGAAATCAAACACATAGAGCGCATAATCAAAGAAAGGGAAATTTCAGCAACATCTATTTCTATTACATGATGGGAGAAGGCAAAACTCCATTAATATAACCCCTTTTGAATTAAATTTGAAGAAGAGATGTAGAAAAATGAAGATAGAACAACACTTACCCAAACTTACTCCAAGATTGGCCTCCAATGTAATGGCCGACCACTCCTTTTTCATCCTTTCCCCTTTTCTTGATCACTCAAACTCTCTCTCTAAGCCTTGGCCTAGATCCTACACTCCCTTTCCTCTCTAATTCTCTTCCCTAACAGCTCTCACAACTCACACAACTCTCAAAGTGCACTACCCTTGATGGCCTCTTCTTTGTCTCTCAAAGATGATTCACGCCCCCCACCCTTAACCTCAATTTATAGGCCAAGGGTGGATCCTCTAGGGCCTTCCTTAGGGCGGGTGATCCAAAGTCCAAACCCAACTCTAAGGCCTTCCAATTCAATTGGTCTTGGTGGTCCTCCATGGTCAAAGGTGGACCAGCCCCATGTGGGCTGGTTTGAGCTTGAGGCATGTGCTTTGGTTCTAGTCAATTGGACTTGAATGTACTTGGCTAGGCTTGATTCAAGGTCTTGATCAACTTCTTTTGTGTTCCGTCCTTCCTTATTTGATTTAAACTTGATACATGAGCTATATATAACTTTGATAAACCTTGGGAATCAGCCCCCAAGTTCGACCTTTTCAACTTACACAAACTGGCCAATCTTTATCAAAAGGTTGGATTTGATTCGAACAAAATCTTGGTTTGATTTAATACAACACTCGAGCTGCCTTGATGCTGAACCATTTGATTTGATTTGTTGATGAAGATATGTTTTTGACATGGTCCATTCCTTTGCTTCTAGACTTATCTAAGCTCGTTCCTAGTTTGAATTGGGCCCCACCTGTTCGCCTGATTTGCTCGAATCATTTGAGCTTTTTAACTTCAATTTAAAACCTTTAATTTGAAACATTTTTAAAAGATTTGAACTTTTCATTTAAAACAAAAGGTTTTAAATCATTTATATTTTTCAAATTGGGAGTGTTAAGAATTTTTTTTGATTTAGGGTGTTTACACAACCAAAGCCCAAAACTATGATAAACGACCAACTTTTTCATGAAAAATCGAGATGTTGTTGGTCGCCTGATTCCTCTTGATGTTGTAATTGCTCACACAATCATTTATGCATAAGATTCATGTTGAATCACCATGGAAAAAGACAAGGGATGGTTGCCTTTTCTCTCCCCTTCTCTTTGCTTAACAACACAATAATACATTGTGTGTTACCGTGTTTAACCCAGGATGGATTTGGGTTCAAGTATGATTCAGGTTATTATATTCTACTCCTCTTAAAAGAATTTTTATCCTCAAAATTTAGAGAATACCCAAAGAGATTTGGATACTTCTCTTGCATATCATCCTTGAGCTCTTAAGTAGCCTCACTCGGCAAGTCAATGTACTTTTACTATCCTTAAAACTTGATGATTGAGAACTTTTTCCTTTCTATCCAATATGGCTAGGGGCTACTATTCATAAGATAAATCCTCACGTATGTATAGCAGCTCAACTTCAATAATATGTGAAAGGTTTAAAATGATACATGAAATACATTATGTACTCTAGTCAATGATAGTGACAATTCTAATTGATAGGCAATGTCTCTGGCTTGTTTCAAAATCTATTACGAACCAATATACCTAAGACTCAACTTACCTTTCTTTTCGAAACAAGTCACTCTTCAAGCTCGAGATACCTTTAAGAACATATATTCGCCAACAATAAACTCTAAATCACGATGCCTCTTATATGCATAACTTTTCTATCGGTCTTGTGTTGCTTTAATGTGTTGACAAAGTAGAATGATCCTATGTGATGTTTGTTGAGAATCTTTGGACCTATTACAGGTCATAACCCAAGGACAACCCAACATAGCAAAGTCTAAATAATATATTCAAGTGCACTAATAAAGCAAAATCATTCTATCTGATTTTGTAAGGTGACATCTAATGGTTGTTTGCTACCTATTATTATAGGAAAACTCTATCAAGTGCAAATGATTATCTCATTAATCTTTACTATTCAATACGCATGCTCGAAGCATATCATTGATAGTTTGAATAGTACGTTTAGCCTACCCATCAGTATATAGATGGAAGGCCATGCTAAATTGTAATTTTGTCTCTAAGGTATTCTATAAGCTTTGCCAGAAGTGTGAAGTAAATTGATGATCTATATCAGAAGTAATGGTCTTTTACACACTATAAAACTTAACAACCTGAATGATATAAATGATAGACAATATAGATAATAACATATTTCTTTGGATAGGTATAAATCATGCAACATTAGTAAGTTTGTTAATATAATATTGTATTTCTACAAGATGTGAGGAAGTTCGATAAAAAAGTTCATGTTAATATGTTGTCATTTTCTCTTAGGAATATACAATGTTCTCAAGCTACCTGTGGGTCGTTGGTGGTCTGCTTTTACTTTCGAGCAAGTCATACATCTAGCCACTAATTTATCAATTATCTTTTTCACTCCAAACTAATGATATTATCGGCTTAAGTCCTTATACATATTTGTTCTAAAGGGTGAATGTTAAATAAACTACGATGTACTAACTCTAAGATCTCCTTTCGAAGTAACTTATAATTAAGCGTACACATGTGTCTCTCAGATTGTAAGGAACCATATCATGTATTTTATATCCACACAGTCTCCACCATGAACCTCATCTATAATTATCCTAAACTCAGAATCATCCCTCTATACTTTAAGTACTCTCAACCAAAGCTCTAGTGTCACTCGCAATAGAGTAGAATAATGGGCTATATGCACTTTTTCTTTTCTAATAAGGGCATCAATAACTACATTAACTTTTCAAAGTGATAAATAATCTCACAATCATAATCATATAAGAACTCAAGCGATCGGATTTGTCGCATGTTAAGGTGACGTTGTGTGAAAATATATTTTATGCTCTTAAGTGCAAATATGATTGCTATAAGCTCTAAGTCATGCATTGGATACTTTATTTCGTGTTTCTTCAGTTGTCCTAATGCTGAAGCATCACAATACACTTTGAAAGTTCTCGTTCGGATCAGGTAGAATCAAAATCGGTGAAGTAGTCAACCTCGTCTTTTCAACTCACTGAAAACTTTCTTCGCACGCATCAGTCCATTCAAACAAACAGTTGATTCTTTCGTGTAAGTTGGGTAAGAAGGTCAGTGCTTTATCTTGAAAACCCCTCAATAAATCGTCGATAGTAACAGACCAATCCGATAAAACTATGGATCTTCAATACAATCTTCGGTCTTTCCCATTCAACAATTGTTTCCAGCTTTTTGGCATCACAACTTCCTATTCCTTCTAAGATATGACGTGCCCCTAAAGTATTGCTTCGCTCAACCAAAATTCACATTTGGACAACTTGGCATATAACCTATTCTCCTTTCTCCTCTTGGAGAACCTATCCTCGAAGATGTTCACATACTCCTCGACTTCGAGAATAAATCAAAATGTCATCAATAAAGATAACAATAAACATATCCAAGTATGAATGGAAAATCCGATTCATAAAGTCCATGAATATCGCAGGTGCATTAGTCACATCAAATGACATCACTTGATATTCGTAATGTCCATATCGAGTGTCTGAAAGCGTGGTTTTAGGAATATCCCTTCACAGCTTCATACGTATCTGGTGATAATCGAACGTAAGTCAATCTTGGAAAATATTGTGGCTCCTGCAATTAGTCCATCAAATCATCGATTCTTGGTAGTGGATACTTGTTTTTAATGGTCACCTTGTTCACAGCTGTTCGTAGTCCAATATCTCATGGTACCATCCTTCTTCACCGAGAGGTAATTTAGTCATCACAAAAAATATCGAGAAATTCATCAACTATGTGAATATCATTCAATAGTTTCTTCACAACATCATATTGTATAACAAATGCTAAGTATTTTTTGTATATGTCATGAATGTAACTATATGCTGGAAGAGCAGATACAAAAGATATTGTGTTCTCCTCTCGCTAACCCTAAAAAACAAATGTGATATCTCGAGGAATATAAAAATAATCTCTCACTTTATGCAGTTAATCATAACACAATTTTTGGACAACTGGTCCATGCTCAAGACTATATCGTAGTTCAAGATCCCTAATAAAAGAAGGTCGACCCTCATATATGATCACCAATCATTAGAAAACAATCACACAAAATATGATGCGACACAATAACAAATCCATTAGAAAAATATACATAGAATCTCTCTAATGACTCCAGGTTTCTACTCATACGACTTACAAAAATGGGTGACACAAAACAATGTGTTACACCTAAATCAAACAAAACACGTACAAGTATACTATAAAAAAATATGGTACTAATAACCAAATGAGAGATACCTTACTCTTGATCCTCTATTGCATAAACGCATCTTTAACTAGCTACTTAAGGTTGAGGTGGTCGAGATGGGCCTTGAGGACAAATAGGTGCCTTAGGACGAGGTAGCCCCAAGGTGCTACACTAAGCTGAGGGAGGTAGATACTGTGTGGCTTATGGATAATCTACTTTATGATGCCCAAACTCATTACACTGAATGCAACATCATCCCAAATCTTCATTTTGAGCCATGCCTCAAAAATGTGGTTGTACCTGTCTCTGCTCTTCTTTATTAGGCAATCTCTTGCTGTATGCTCTCTACCTCTGTAGTTAAAGTAAGTGATTTCTCAGTTATGTTGACTACCATGGTTGTGAGGAGGCCCACTCCTTGCCTATGACTGACTACGTCTACTAGTTCATTGCTCAACTTAGCTTGGTCTAGTCTTCTTAGTGACTTTATGTGAGCTACCAAAAATCAGTTTCGATGGCCTCTTTTTACTCTTATAATGCAACATATCTATCTCTACATGTATAGCAGAAACCCTATAACTCATCAATGTCTTTATATATCTTCTTCGAGTGACTAACGAATCAGATATGAAAGACTCCAGAAGTACTTGTTTGCTTGTGCCTCAAGAATTACTATGCTAGGATCAAACTATTCCAATCTTATAAACTAATTTGTGTAGTCTCTTACGATCATATTGCTCTATTGAAACTGGTTGAACTATAGTTGTAGATTCATTTGATCATTTTGGGAAAAGAAGTATCTGAAAAATGCCTTTTTCAATGTCTCCCACTCCACCACTTTTAACATTTTCTTCAAAAAGATTAGACATTAATTGTACTTTTCTCTCATCACCTGTATGCGAGTACTGTGAAAGCATTCTTGAGTTTATCAATCTACTCATAAGTTTCTAACGGATTTACACTTACACTCTTAAACCCTTTACACCCATTTTTTGTCCAGTATTGAATTATCGTAGTAGATTCCTTAGGAACGTTTTTTTGCATACTAATCATATGACCAAGCAACATTGCAACATCTTGACCACCCTTTAAAGCTCGAACATGCACCTTGAAAGTGATAGGTTCAAGATGAACTATAAAATGGTTAAATATTTTTAAATGGAATTTATACTAAAAGCATGCATGTTTTCACAACCATTTCATAACTCATATTTTCATTTCTAACCCATGATTTCAAATTCATACTCAAACACATCAATCATTTATGATAGTTATAGCCCATGATGTGTCTAAACTAAGTCGTGGGAGTTATTCGGCCCTCCCTTCACACACCTTGGTCACTCCATTCATAACGATCAAACCACATCGATTCTCATGGTAGAGTGCCTAGAAACACACTCTACACTCTACACTCGTCCTAAGTCGGAGTGCCCGAAGGACCTAAAAGTCTCTAAAAACCCCACACAAACCACACAAGTATGACCTATCTATTCACATATAATTATATTTCAAAACCAATTTCAATCTATCATATTCACAAGCTCATATCAAGATCCACATAAATCCAAATCTAGGTCCACATATATCAAAATCTATATCCATACAATATTTAAATATCATATTCATACCAACACATGCATATCAAAACATGTTCTTTATCATCCAAGATATAAGTAAGTTCCATTCCAAAAGCATATCAAATAACTCATAATTTCAAGCATCATTTTAGAATTATCATTAAAACATTTATCAGTCATGCATATTTAAATCTATCTAAAACAAGAAAATAACTTCTACCATGGTTGTATAAAAAAATGTTTAATCCCTTGGATAAAGGAGCACTAAAATCACATCTCCAAACTGCTGGACTGCATTTATCACTATCAAATCCTCAAATTTTAATCTCTAAATAATTATAAATAATAATAATATTGTATTTTAATTAATTATGAGTCTAACTCAATAAATCATACCCAAATCGGATCCCAAACGACCCTAAAATAACCAAAAACTTAACTTAGATCCAATTAAGCTACCATGGATCCGAACTATCATTGGATCCATATTCGATCCAAATTGAGCATGAAAGCATGCATTTTGCATTTTTGGGTCAACACATAACCTAAACTAAACCTAAAACTACTAAAACGAGTTTTGTTTTTGAGCTAGAACCCGTTTTAAGACCCAACCGACCTATTTTTGGCATAACGCAACCGAGAACTCAGAATCTTATTTTGACCCATTTTGACATAAGACATGACCTATATGACACAAAATTGTTAGTGTGACATGAGATACAAAGGCATGACATGATTTAATGTCATTCATAGTGCGCTAGACATGACATGGGAATTAGACATACCGGAAAGGGGTATGATTTTCTTGATTTTTTCTTGGCATCTTTTAGCCATTCTTCGGTAATGACTAAGGTTGCCGATGATATGCCAACATCCCCCTATCTCTCCTCTTTTGGTCAAGCCCAAGAACAGCCACCGGTGGTGGCATTTTTCTAGAAAATGAGAAGTAAAAACACAAGTTGCAAAAAATGAAAAATCCAACAGACCTAAACCATTTTATGACCAAATCGACACCCACGAGTTACCTAGACTTACTAAAACCCTTCGTGCTACCTCAATGCATCAACTCAAGCCCAAAACATTCATCAACAACCAACTTTTTCATGAAAAATTAAGAAAAAATGAAAATCTGAAAATAAGTAATAACTCACATTGATTCTTGCAATATCGTTGGTCGCCCAATTCCTCTTGATGCTGCAAAATCTTGCGCAATTGTTTATGTAGAAGGTTCACCTTGAATCACCATGGAAAGAGGCAAGGGATGGTTGCCTTTACCTTACCCCCTCTCCTTCCTTAATAGCACAGTAACACATCGTGTGTTACTATGTTTCACCCAGGGTGGACCTGGGTTAGTGTTTGTGTCTAGGTCTTACCCAAGTTATTACAAATGGAGTCGGGTACATAGTTTTTTTTATAGAGCTTGATCATGTGTCATGCTAACAATTAGCTCAACATAAGCTACATCATTGTTTATTATTTTCTTCTAAAACTTTTATGGTCTTCCTATTCTTTCTTTTAACATTTTCACGATCTACTTTCTCATACTTTTTATTATAACTTCTTTTGGTCTTCTTTCTACTATTCAAACTATTTTAAACAATTTTTCTTATTTTATGATATATTGGTACCATTCCTATTTTGTTTCTAACAACGTCATTACACATATGGTCTTTCTTTGTATAACCACCCATCCACCTCAACGTCTTCATTTCTTGTGTGAACATTTTTTTTACATGCTTAACTGCACAAGGCTTCAAACAATAAAATATAGCATGTATAATTGTTGCTCTATAACACATCTAGGTAATCAAAATAGAAAATTTTCATACCCTTTAGAGAACTTTTCTTACCAATTTGTTTTTTTTCTATCATGATATGATTTTGCTTCTTTTAAGATTTGTGGTGGGATAGGTTTGACAACAATTACCCCAACACAATAACCCTTGCAATTGTGGTTCTGAGTAAACCGTGTGCTGCAACTTGGGTGTCACACGGTCTTTGAGTATAGAAAAGGTGCAATAGGTTCGAATGTGAAGAGACAATCACCTCTTCTTTACATTACAAGGACAATAATTTGTTTTTCTATGAACCAATAATTCTTTGTCCAAGCAATTAGTACATTACAAGGACAATAATTTAATTTTGTCAACATTTTTCAGTAAATTAAGCTCCTAAACTTCAAAGTTTACTTTTTAAAATCCACGTTTTCTGTTGTTTCTTTATCAATTATTGTATGAACCAATAATTATTTGTCCAAGCAATTAGTACATTACAAGGACATCAATTTAATTTTATTAAAGTTTTTCAATTAATTAAACTGATAAAGTTTGAAGTGTACTTTTTAAAGTCCAAGTTAACTGTTGTGCTGTATCTGTTATTGTATGAACCAATAATTATTTGTCTAAGCAATAGGACGTTCCAAGGACAAAAATTTAATTTTGTTAAAGTTTTCTAATTAATTAAACTGATAAAGTTTACTTTTTAAACTCCACGTTATTTGTTGTGGTTTATCCATTATTCTATGTACCAATAATTATTTGTCCAAGTAATTAGAAAAACTATCATCAAGAAAACACCAGCACCAATTTAGTTAAAACTTAGAATCAATGTACTAAAAGATGAAGATGGTGGATGGAAGGACTTATTAAGGGTGTGCAAACAATTGAGAATGATAACGTCTCTGACTTTTTTGCTAAAGGAAAAAAAGGAAAAAAAAAGGAGGCAAAACCAAAGCAACAGGGAGCGACAGAGAAGAAGATGATCTTAATGATGATCCCGATCATTATTCTTTGATATTTTAAGTTTTTATGTTTGCAGATTTGTGGTGTATTGCTAGTTGTAACCTTCCTTAAGTATTGTCGACATGCTATTCTGTATCTAACTTTTCATAGGATATGATACATATTATTAATATTCTATTCAATAGGTAATGAATGTTATTAGTGCAATAAACATCCTTTTTTTGGGGGATTGTTGATATTTACTCAAAAAATAAAATTCGACTACACTACGCAGTACATCGTATGATCATCCTCGGCTGGTATACACAGATACCTTGCACAAACGTGCCACATGCTCGCATTATTGGACTTATATAACAAAAGTATGCCTTTTGAGCAAAACCCAATACCATCTGAACCTTACTCTTAGCACAACTTTAAAATTAATCAGAAAAACAAGCTTCATACGCACTTCCATTCGTGAAACAAATACACCTTACTAAGAACATAAGACTTTGGCCAACACTTTGATCTAGAACGGAGAAATATTTACAGGTGGAGAGAAAATAAAACAAGGTCGTCTTCACTTGGCCATCTCTGGCTTCTCTGATCCGTTGTTGGAATTGGTCTTGAAGTTGCTACACGGCGGGGAAGAGAAGCAATGGTGGGATTAAAACAAGAACGGCGTTGGAGCAAATGATACGAAATTCAAAGCAGCAGGTGCAGCATGCCTGCGATACATTCAAAGCACTACGTTAAACAAAGAAATATTATGCCAAAAGGGATATACTTTACTGGATATAGAGTTAGCTCTCTGATGCAATGTAAAGAGATCAATACATCCGTAATTCATATACAAATGAGATGAAATGAGTTCAATAATATGGGTGTGCAATCATAGTGGGTAGGGTTCTGTGGCTCTGTCTAACCTTGAATTTCTTTAAAAGGAGGAAGGCAAAAAGAATACATTAAGGTTCAATAAAAGAAAAAATCAATCTTAATGGAACCTCCGGCCAGAGGGTAAACCTAGTGCTAAAGGATCCAACGATCTAACCATGAATCTATGCCAAAAAATGGGCCATAATCCAAAACTTTGAGAGCATACACAATTGGTATTATATACTGAAGAATATATACAAATATGTTGGGGTATAGGATAAGCTCTACCATGTCGCTTCATCCACTGAACAAAATCGTGTAAGCCTTATCCGGATCAAATAAATAGAACCAATAAGGAGAAAAGTCTGAGTGCCCCATCAACTTTGAAAAAGCGTGGAGACACGTCAATACATCTCAAATTTTTTTTATCTGCTAACAATTAAAAAGAAAAAAAATTTCCTGTGGATTCGGCGGGTTGTGAGAAATCAGGAGGTTAAGTAGCGCCTCCAAGAAACAACAGAAGGGTCTTAAACTACAAGAAGCCGCCACACGAACGACACGACTCGAGAGCAAATTGGGGGTGAAAGAATGGAATGGTGATAGAGACTTTAATTGAAAAGGACGCGAGCACGAGTGGCGGGCAAAAACGCGTTTTCCATGAAAGAAAGCGTTGAAAGGAGGATGAGGCTTAATTTGTTCGCATGAGAATCACGCGTTTCGGCATCAACCCCGGAGAGAGAGACGGAGAACGCCGGGATTGCATAAATCACGTCTCGGTTCAAGTGGACAGAATTTGGAGGCGAATATCTTGGTAAATGGATAATTATTGAATTTTCAGATGAAAGTTTCACATTAGAGATCTGAAGCGCAAAAAGATAAAAGAAAATGCAAAGTTTAGGCAAGGGTCCAACTTCCGACGGATGAAAATGCAAACTCTAAATTTTCCGACAAAGAAACTGCCATCCAATGAAATACCATTATGACATTTTAAGGAGCTCTTTTTGTGCGGTGGACAATAATCAAAAGATCGAAAAAAAAGTTTTTTCCCTATATTCCGCTTTGAGATTTCATAATTCGAGAGGAACGCCGGCAAATATTTAAATTGCTATAGGGATAAAAAATTGTGATTGATTGGGAGAAATCGTAAATCCCTTGCGTGCATTTAAGTTTTTAAGGGTGATATATCACTAAAAAGGCAACACTTCATTAAAAACTAGAGAACCAGACGCAAATATCGCAGCGGGATAGAATCTTACTTGTACAATTCACTCTCCGAGACGCAAACCCGGTTCTTAGCTCCCGATCCATCTCGAGCCACAGGTTTCCGTACGGATCGCTCCTTCAACTTCCCTGGGGACAACGCAGCGGCAGCACCATCCTCGGAGATCACATCAAGAGACGGATGCCAAGCCCTCGCCGATCTTGCCCGCCGATATTCGGGGGCCGTTGATGAGGATAATTTCCGGAAACTCCGACTGTCTGCCTGACTGTGCGAAGCCAGTGTAAGGACGTACTTTCTTCCGCTCTTTAGCTTTGAGTGAGAAGGAACGGCGGCTCCGGAGCTATCATAGAGGCGGTGGCCCGGGTAGCGGGAGGTGATCTCTGAGGCCGACACCGGCGAGGGGAACTGGAGGTTCTCGCCGGAAGGACCGACCAAACGGACTGATTTTCGCCAGAACGAAACGTAATGCAAGAGCTTCATCTCCGTCGATCAACTTGCCGTTAAACAAGGCTCGAGGTTTTCCCGGTAGCCGGACGGCATCGTCCGTCCCGTTGTTTGGCCGTGGAAGTCGATTGGCCGCTGACTCATATAGGAGTTCTTGATATTTTCCGACATGACTGGTTTACCCTCAGGTCGTTCTTCGTCATTTTGTTGGCGCGGTTGGATCACGATCGAAGTTCGTGGCATTCTCTAGGGTATTTTTCAACTTTATCAGGGTAATAAAAGGAACAAGTTCTTTATCGTAATCCTCGAGCAGGGTCCGCAGGAAATACCCCTAGTTTATCCGAACATCTGAACTGAAGTTCCAGGATTGACCAGTTTGACGATGGACTTGGACAATTTTGCCTTTTGTCTACGGAATGGCTGTTTTGGCACCCTAGCCCACATCGTTTGTGTGGGTCGGACTTCTAAGCCTTGAAGACCATACCCGATTTTTCCTTGGTTTGGATCTTCTGCGTACATGAAGAGAACAGTCTTCTTGATATTTTTTTTAATAAAATTTTTGTTCTTCATTTTTCTTTTTTAATCTAAAGTAACCAAATGAACGGGTTTTGTAAAAGTATGCTAAATCAAGAGGCAGACGTTAGTCAATATTAACTTTATTTAAAAAAAGCACGGTATTAACACAAACACTCTAAGCGGCATGGTTCCTTGAACAATTAATTGTATGTAAGAAATCGTCGTGGTTTTTTATGTGCATTTAATTTCAAAATTTAGGAAGGCTAACAGGTTGGATCCTGGCAAAAACTGAACCCGATCTAACTGGAAATTGACATAGATAGGTTTGCTTTCGGGTTTCACAAGTTTCCGAAGATTTAACTAATCACGTACTTTTTGTGTTAGGCTTTGGCCTCCCATTGTACCCAAAATACAAAAACTGATTTCGTTCTAATTTTGTTGCAGTTCCAAATTAGAGAATCTTTAATTTAATTTCAAATAGTTGATTATCGTCTTGAATATGAACAATAGTTGTCACAGGCTTTGTAGGGTTAGGTTTTAGTTCGTGTTTGGTGTGTTTGATAAAGGTTTTAGGAGAATTCGACCTTCATTTTTGGCGTTGACTGTTTTAAATGTGTGAAACTCTCTTATGGGTAGAATTGTGGTTCCATGGGCTCAATTTAAAAAAAGCTTCGATACCTATAAAGAGATAGGTCAGAACTAGACTCAATGACTTGTACGAAATTGAAGTGTTGTTATTTCAGGTTATATAAAAACCCAAACATCAATACCTCTAGAAAACCTTGTTCCTCATAACCTTCATCTTGTGAGTCGAGTGGAGTTCTTTGAGAGGTGAGCCAAGTCGCAGTTGAACTTTCATTATTCTATTCGGTAGTCCATCTTTGTGGTTCATTTTGTCGTGTACCGTACGTGTAAACTAGTTAGTGGGGACACGAGCTACCATCTTCATCAACTTTTGCTAACGAATCTCAAATTGTGATTGGGCTCCAGTTTTTGGGTATTAGACCCTAGTAAAGAGGTTCGGATTCAGACACCAAAACTGAACCTGTTCTTAGCACCCCTACGTAGAGGTGGCTGGTTTTGGACCCACCCCGCTGGGTTGAACCAGGCCCCAACCACCTCCAGGATGGGCTAGAACCGGAAAGGAAGGAACCATACTTGGATGGGATTGCGGTTCCAAACTATTTTCTTGGTTCTGCTCCAAAATTCCATCTTTATCTTATGAGTTTTTTAGGTGCATGTAAAACTGGAACCAGGACTAAGACCAAATCTAGACCTAGAACCGAAACGGAAGGAGTCGTTTGGTTCTAGTTCCAGGCTCTGTAGAACCTGCCGGACTGTCTACTCTTCTGCATCATCAAAGCATTGTTTACGAAAAGAAAGGGAGCAATTAACTGTGATATACAAACGAAATGAATGATGTACTAATTGAACTAAGATTAAGGATGACTTTCAGGTCGAAAATATTTGAGTTGAAAAGATGCATGATTGTCTACCCTATCTCAAATATGATGTGGATTGAACGATGAAAATATTTAAACACATTTAAGTATACATCGTTGCGTGCATGAACTATGCCCTCTCTCTCTAAGAGAGAGAGAAAGTAGTAGCACATAATATTTAAATTGCATATTCTTAAATATTTCTATCGAATGATAGAAATTTAAATTAAAAGTATCATTGTATTTTTACATTTTATATTTTATCTACATGGTATATTCAATATAAATGTATTCAAATCTCCATTGTTGATATCAAAGAATGAAGATGTTTATACACTCAAACATTTTATCCATTCATGTTTAAATACACTTAAACACCTCCACTATTTGATCAACACGATTACAATGGAGATTTCAATTTAAAAAGTAAAATGTATCATTATATATTAAATTTAAAGTACTAAAAGTTCATGGTGTATTTTATTTTTTTAAATTTAGATTTCTATTATTGATTGCATTGATTGAACAGTAAAAATGTTTGAATAGATTTGAATACGGACCAATATATATATATATATATATATATATATATATAGAGAGAGAGAGAGAGAGAGAGAGAGAGAGAGAGAGAGTTCCACTAATAACTGCAACCTGAGTTGGAATGCTACTTGTATTAGTTGCCCTCATCCGTCCCATTTATACCGAAGCTGGTTGATAGAAACTCCTACAAATGCTTACGAGCAAAGTTATTCATTTCTATTTTCGATTTCATTGGTTGATTAAACACCACCAGTGTATAATATTAGTGGTTCCATATGAATTCCCCCTTGTGTTTCAAAAATTTGACTTTCAACTTCTCAGCCGATCCCCTAACCAGGTCAGTTGTTGCTTAATATGCCCAACTCGTATTTTCATAATGCAACTGTTAGGAACTCTAGTTAAAAAAAGAGCTATGAGTTTTTTTTTGTGGAAATTAAAAGCTACGAGTTTTGTGCTTTTCAAAGAGTCAACTAATAAATCCAAAATGTTATTAGGTATTGAAAATGACTTGCTCAAATCGGACACGGTAGGTGGATCAGGCTGTCGCTTTCAGTGGGTTCTGAACCAAAATTCACCTCTAAACGGTTTCAATGGGTCAGCTTCGCCAACAAAAACTTCTCCACAAAAAAAAAAAAAAATTTCGCCACAAAAATGATAGGACGGAACAAATAGAGAAAAAGATCCACCAACTTTTTTTTTTTGGATCGGGACTACAGAGTGTTCCGATACAAATGCACAGGCGCATGCATGCTCACACATATATGCAGCGTATATACGTGTATGTGTGTTCTTTTTCTTTTTTTTACAAGAGGAGGCTGAAGGATAACACAACCACTCAGGTACCCGTCATAGTAGAACTCCCAACCAGCAGCAACGACTTCATCAGAGCGTCCTATCATTGAGCTAACGCTCTGGTTGTGTCGAACTCCCCACATATATATATATACATAACGGAAGATCGTACCCCACAATCAACTCATGATCAGCTTATTTAAGCAATCAACAGTAGGCGACAAGGGAGTTAAGCAGAGAAAAAAGAGAAACCGGCATAAGATGAAGAAGCTCTTCTAGAACTGCCTTAACCACTGTTTAAAAGATCGGCTAAGGAAGCATTATGAAAGAGGAACATCTTTTTATCAAGTATTATGAATCTAATCTTTCTTTATCAGATTTTTCCTTTCTAGTTTTGTAGTTCCGTATAATAAATATTGATCGACTTTTCTTCCTTCATCTTTCAAAATTACCTTACTACTAGCATCACGAGTGGGGTCTGCACCCCTAAACACTGGGATACATATACCTGGATTTCTAGGTAACCACAATCGCTTGTCATGTATATATTCTCTGGACCTCTGGCACACCCCCGCACCTCATCAACTCGTAACAGAGGCAACACCGTGCCATTAGAGGTCAGTTAGCCTGTCCTCAACGACAACAGTGTAGTTTCTCACTTGTGGATGTGCCATTAGAGGTCAATCAGCCCACATCCTCTTCCGCAAAGAAAGGCCGTATACATATGAAGTTATTAGAAATAAATTGAAAAATAACAAAATAAGAGAAAATTATTTAAGATGATTTGAAAACATTGAAAGACTACCAAAGAAAGTTATGGTAAAAAGTACGAGAATTTAGATCTTGAAAATATCAACAGAGGAAGAGAAAGACTACAAAAGCGTTGAAGAAAAAACTCAAGAATGATCTAGTTTATATCGAGTCAACTATTAGCATATACAAAATAGAGCTCTATGAAAACAAAAAAATGTACGTATCTGATTTGTCGTTTTTGTTGTCATTGTACATCTCAATACGGTTATATAGTGAAAGCATTCACATGTGAAAAATTCCAACACTAATTGAAATTATAAAAACACAAACCCGTACTCTCACGAGTATCCACATCATATCCATCACGGAGTACCTTATTTAGTTGTGATAATTATAACCCATCATGAAATCATTAATAAGGTTGTTCGACCCTCCTCACCGGCCTCTGTTTATCACGAGAACAAACTCACTCTCAAAATAGACTAGCTGCCCACACACTGTATATGCTCTACTGTGTGACACCCTAGGGATTAAGTCTCTAGAAACCCCACACGATCCACACACAGAACCATTATATTTGAACAACCAAATTTCCAAATCGCTTTGTTGTCTAGATTCCCAAGCAAACAACTCATTTACAAATTGAAACATACTGCTTGAATGTGTCCCACTGACAGGTTCTCCTAACACACGTTTTCGTATTATCTATCTCAACGTACCCACCTCACTCTCAGGTTCATTCAAGCAGCACTTGCATAAAATATATACATTATAAGTTTCCAAATATAAATACAAGCACCTCGCTGGCCATGGTCCTAATGCTAACCTGTCTGGCATCATTCCTAAATGAAGGTTACATCCAGCCACTTTCCTAAGCAAAGGATACATCTGGTAACCTTCCTAAATGAAGGTTATATCGGGTCACTTTCCTAAGTGAAGGATGCATCCAGCAAACTTCCTAAATGAAGGTCACGCCAGCTACGTCTAAGGCTTCATACCTTTGGAAAGTTCATGTTTTCGTTGGAACGAGTCTTGCTTGCCTTTTGAGAGGTCGTGGTGGTGAAATGATATTCTCTAAAGAGTAGAGAACATAAGCGCCATTCCTTATGTTTATTCCAAGAGTAATACGTGATGGTCCATATGCACGCATACATAATATTTCTTCCCCACCATGATATCAAGCTTATAACTAGCCTTTGTTCTTTATGGACTTTGAGCAAATGTGTATATTACAGGAAATAGCTCTTAAAAGCAGTAGCTCTACATCAACATAATTCTGAAGTCTGCTTCATTGCCCGTCACTGGATCGATCACGTGAGCACTACAAATGTTGACCCAGCTCAATTTGAATGAAGGTTGCAGGTTCAACATCTTGAGATAACTGAACACGGCTCAACAAGAGTTGGCTATACCCAATTCAACACTTACCAAACAAGAGTTGGCTGTACCCGATTCAACATACCAAAGAAGAGCTGGTTGAACCCGCCAAACACTTATCCAAAGAAGAGCTGGTTGAACCTGCAAAAGAGGATCTGGCTGAACACTTATCTAAATAAGATCTGGCTGAACATGCCTAAGATAGCTGAACTCGGGTTATTACTTACCTTGTACAGAAAACCTGATTTTGGAAGGGTTGGACAACACTCACCTTCCAAAACGAAGGCCCAACCACTAAGGCAACTTGTCTTGGGAGTATTTGCAGTAACTAGGCAGTCTTTGGCCTATAAAAGGAGCCCCAAACAAGCTCCAAAGCATCCAATCTGAGCTGTGGGAGATCAAATCAGAGAAAGAGAGAAAGAGAGGGAGAGAAGGAGAGAAAGGGAGAGAAGGAAGAGGAAGGCTGCCATTCATCGTCCATGTCCAACTAATTGCCATCCATCACCTCCACATCGTCAACCATCTCTATTTACAGGTTTTGATTCTTGTATTGGCTGAATAATCTCTGGAAAATCTGTAATTAAGGAGCCTAAATCTCCATGAAATATGTTGATGCAAACCCAATGACGATTCTTATCTTTTCTTTCATGTTATTGTTGATATAAACTTTTATGTCGATCCTTCGACTCCATGAACATACTCAAAATCATAAACCTCTTTGTTTCTTCATGATTCACATGACTTTTAGGATTGTAAGTGATTGATTTTATGCTATAGATCGTTTTAATCAAAAATAGAGCATGCATGATTTTTTGCAAATCTGAAGTTATGAAACTACACTCTACACATACCTGATCACGGAATTTTCTATAATTAATGGCTAATTCAATCAAGTCAAAATTTAGCACGTCTAAACTAAATATATACATGAATGTCTGGTAAAAATTTGAAGATTTTATACAATTTTTAGCATGGTCAATTAAATCTAAAAAGTTTTGCAAAAACAAGAACAGGTTCTAGAAAATCAGAAAACTTTGCAATATATGTCTGCTATTTCTTACATATCTCTGTCAATTAAGTCGAGATTTGACATGTCTAAACTAAACATATCCATAAATGTCTGGTAAAAATTTTAAGATTTTATACATTCTTTAATGTGGTCAATTAAATCTGAAAAGTTTTGCAAAAACCAGAATAGGTTTTGGAAAATCAGAAAACTCTATAATATATGTCTGCTATTTCTTGCATATCTATGTACATACTGCATCAAATCTAATGAAAACTATTTCTTTCGAAATATAACATCCACACCTTTCCAAAAAAATAAATTTCATAAAAATTGGATGTGTGAGCACAGAGATATCATGGTTTTTCTAAGTCTTTGATGTTCTAGCACAAAACTGTTTCGAGTTCTTGACTCATGTGTAGTTTTAGATTTAATTCTAAGAATCTATTGCACTAAAAATCAAAAATAAAAATATTTTCTGATTACATGTATGTTTATTTTTGGTAAAATTTTCAAAATTTTCCAAAACTCAGAAGTATTTAAAAAAAATTAGAGAGCAGTTCTCTGAAAAAACATAACCAGTTTCTGTTTTTCAGAATCTGAAATTTCCAAAGTCAAAAACTAAGTCACGATTTTCTTAAACTTTCAAAATAGGGTTTTGCTTTTTCGAAATTTAACTTTTAAATAATTTTCAGGCGTCTAGGCTGACCCTTGTGCATCGATTCAAGAAGGCCTACGTTGATAAGAACTCACTTGTCCACGATTGTCTGAAGTCAGAAAATCAATCGTTGTTAGTTTGAGTAAACTAACTGGCACGCTCGTGCACACGACATAGCTTCAAGGATTTCGTTTCAAATCTTAATATGTTTTGAAATAAAAATTCACGTCTACAATAAAGAACATCATGAACCAAAGCTTTGTATATGACTTTAACTTTACTTTAAGCATTCCCTTCCATCAACCTTTACTCGTTTGTTATCTTGAAAACAAATAAACAACTTTAATGTATTATCAATGATGCAAAATAATTTTTTATCAACTACCATATCGCTATTCAACCACTATCTATAAAAACATTAGGTTCCTCTTCACTAAAACTAGCATTTTGTTTTATGTTATGAAGACAATTTGCTTCAATATGTCTAAATCTTTTATAAAAGTAACACTATTTTTCTCTAAAAGTGGGTTGCAGTTACCTCCACTTTTCTTTTCCTTATTAAAATCCACCTTACCTTAGCCTCTTCTATGAGCTTGAGTACTATTTGGATAGCCAACTCGACCTCTTCTTCTACTCTTTTAATTATTGAACCCTTTACCATTCTTTTTCTTACTTGTAGTTTTAACATTGCACCGAATGCTTGCTCAACTATCTTTTCTATCGACATGTTTAATATTTCTTTATATGTTAAAAGTAAACTCCTTAACTCATTAATAATATAAGTAGAGAGATCTTTAGAATATTCATAAGTTGTCACAACATGAACAAATTTAGGAGGCAAACTTCTTAAAAAATTTCTATAATTTTTTTATCATTCTCATCAAAAGTCCTCATATGATTAATAATAACATAAAGACGGGAAAAGAAATCCTAGACTTACTCCTCATCCTTCATAAAAAAGGTGTCGAGCTCCCTACTTAAAGTCTGAAGTTTCACCATGGTTACCTTAGTCTTAACATTTGGAATACGTGAAAATATTGATTCAACAACTGCTTGTTGCATCACGAGCAATGCTTTCGCATTCTTCTTTCGAGATTCTTTAGATTTGAACTATTCAACTTCTTTTACTTTTCTTCATAATCCTTTTCCACGTCCCACAAATACTGCAAAATAAAAAAATATTGTATCTTGATGCTCCCTAAATCATAATTTTCCCCATTAACAAATGAGACAAGGGACTATGACAAATTAAGCATGTTCTTATTATTTGACATGTTAAATCATTTCTAGCTTCACTCTTTGTAGCGGGTCAGGCAATGAAAGGACACAGAGTAATGCTCGAGCATTACTCTGTGCAAGGGATGCAAAGGGACAACCCTTTGCTTCCCTTGGCTGGCCAAGGTAGGTAACGGCCATTAATGGCTGGTTACCAGCCTCGTTAGGCTGTATAAGTGGCAGAGGAGGGGCGACCTGTTTGGAAGGAGCTTCAGGAGCAGCTGCACGAGCCAGAAAATGTGAAGAGTCATCCGGAATCCGGTAAGAAAAATCAAATTTTTGTTTTGTAATTTTTGTTTCATGTTTTTAGTTACTAAAACTGAGTTAGATCATAGAGTTTTTGTTTGTTTCATGCTAAACCTTCGAAAACAAGCCTTATTATGAGAAAATCGGCTCAAAACAAGCATACATTCATGAAAATTTTCTCAAATTCGAGTTACTATTTTCATGAATTTTTCAGCCAAAACGATATTGTCGGGGACCATTGATTGATTGGGTTGGAAGAAGAAGGGCAGGCGATCGGTTGAGGACCATCGCCAGTCTTAATCGTCATCGAAAACTGGCGAAATCGATGCCGCAAAACCATTGGAAGTGACCCTTTCAGTCGTGTCCCTCATATCCATGTTGTGTCGTGTGTCGTGTTTGAAATATCATGAACTGACACTAATTTATGTCGTGTCCTTGTGTCGCATGTTAAGAACCAATTCTGTGTCAAAACAGGTTCCATGTCAGGTTTTGTGTCTGAAATGGGTCAAGTTTGGGTTGTGTCTTGAAATGGGTTTTTGGGTTAGAAACGGGACCCGTGTCAGTAGTTATAGGTTCTGTGTTGACACAGTGATACGGGCTACCTACTGCATCACTCAATTTAGATTAGATATGGATCTAAGTATCAGTTTGAATCTCGGATAGCTTAAATGGATCTAGATTGGATTTTGGGTGATTTGGTTTTCGATTTGGATACGGTTTGTTGTATTAGATTTGTAGTTAAATAAATTTTAATATTTTAATTATTTTTAATTGTTTAGAGATTAAAATTAGACGATTTGGTGGTGATAAGAGTGACCAAGCGGCTTGGAGACTTGATCTTAGCGCTCGTTCAGGCAGGGGGTTATGCATTCTTTTACAGAACTACGCTAAAAGTGATTTTACTTATTTTAGATAGATTTAAATGTGCATGATTAATAAATATTTTATTGATGTTTGTGAAATGTTATTCGCAATTATGAGTTATTTGATATGCTTTTCAAATAGAACATGTTTATGACATTGATTGATAAAGAGCATCTTTTGATATGCATGTGTTGTATGAACATGGTATTTAAGTGTTGTTTAAAGGTTGTATGGATATAGATTTGATTTTGGATATTCGTGGATCTGGATATTATTTGTAAATGTGATAAACTATAATTGGTTTTAGAAATGTAATGATGTGTGAATATATGAGTCGTACTTGTGTGGGTTGTGTGGGGTCTCTAAAGACTTGCAGGTTTCTAGGGCGATCCGGCTTGGGGCGAATACAAAGTGTATTCTTGGGCACTCTGCCATGAGAGTCGACGTGGTTACCATCGTGTACAGGGTTACCAAGGTCACTTTAGGGAGGGCCGAACGACTCCTGTGGCCTTTGGGGCAGACACAATATGGGTTGTAATTATCGCAACTAATGATGTCTGAGTGTGTGAGTGTATGCATATGAATTTGAGATCATGATTTATAGGTAATTGTGCTTTGTTATGAAATGTTTGTGAAACTATACATGCTTTTAGTATGATTTCTATTTAAAGATGTTTAACCTCCCTATTGAGCTGTGTATAGGAGCTTACCCCATTGTTTTACAGCTCATCTTGAAGCTACCACTTCTGACGCACACGGAGAAGAGTAGGAGTTGAATAGAGCTGCATTTTTATTTTAGATGGTATGATTAGTATTAAACGATTTATAACGTCTTGTTATTCAAGAATTATTGTTAGGTGGGCCCCGCACCATTTTGGACGTGTTGTTTAGAACTTCGATATGAATATTTATTTCAGTTAGATATTTTATGGGGTTTGAATTAAATTAGTATTGTATTTGGTTACTGCTCATCATCACGCCCGTACAAGAAGCGACCATGTGGCATCGACTCAGGCCGGGTCGTGGTCGCAACCTGAGCGGGTGTGACACTCTTACTTCGGTAATATCTGCTATTGTGAATTGTATTAAACCAAGAGCTCGGATATTAGAAATTGTTATAATATGTGAGAAAGGTAGATGAAAGGATGTCACATTAACAAAAGAAAACCTAAGTACATTTAAAAGATCAAAAAGTAAAAGAAAGTTATTATCACTTTTATAATTTTTCCACACTCCCTATAACTCCTTGTGCATAAAAAAGATAATAATCACAACTAAGGAGTCTCTAAAAAGGACCCACTACATGTAACTCTATACCACGGCTTCTAAAATTTGGCATTATACCCAAAAACAAAAACTATTTTTTGTAACTATGTGCCTCATTACCCACATAGATGAGCATCATCCAACAATCATACGGCAAGCTTTCAAAAGCTTTATTCAATTTCAAATGACTCAACTCCTAGAGCATAATTCTTCTTTCTCATACGTTTTATTGGCCATCAAGGTTCATGGAACAAAATTTTTATTCTTTTGGGGAGCAAACCTCATTGTCTTTTTTATTCTTTTTTACTTGGAAGATATTATCACCGCAAATAACAAACACTTTTAATGAAGATTTCTTGCAAAAGATTAAAAACTTACAATTCTTTTGTAGAGATACGACTAACAACAAAGAAAGCTTTCTTGACAGAGTATAAATGGTTTCTTGATATCCTTAAATATGTAGATATTTGAGAAAACAACTACACTTGTGGCAATAACTTACAAATTTAGGGCTCAAGATGGAACCTGAGAACTTAACAATTGCTATGCAAAGGCGGCTTGTTAAGTGATTTTCAATATACTAAAATATATTTGGTGAAGGTTATGGGTGCAGCCATGTTGTGACATTGATACGCACTTACTTAAGTGATAATTGTTCTCATTAGTAGCATATATAGTGGTTGTAACTCATGAGCAATTTCTAGCCTAAGACACACTTACTTAAATGATAATTGTGGTCATTAGTAGCACATGCAGTAGTTGTAACTCATGAGCACTTTTTAGCCATATCGCGGAATTAAGACCTACTTACTTAAGAGATAATTATGCTCATTAGTAGCATATAAAGTTGTTGTAACTCTTGAGCGTTTAGCATCCATGTTATGACATTTAGAACCATCTTGAATAACAATTATGTTTATTAGTAAAATACAATGAGTTACATCTTCGCGATGTTTATATATAGTGATACTGTAAACAAGGTTCATCTAACTTTTCTCTCATTGTGTATGAGTCCTTTCTTAGTTTTTTAACAGAGTTTGCAAGTCCTATTGTAACGCCAATTAGATTTGTAGCTTCATTATCTTTGGTTTGCCAATTTATCTATAACTCAATTGTATTTGTGCAAGACAAATTGAGGGTCTTTGTTGTATTTTTAAGGTGTTATCAAGTCCATTGCATTCAATTATTTGACATTAGTGGCAACAAATAAACCTAAAAGTTAGTATTTATCATGCCTCAATGAATAACGGTATACTAACCTTCTTTTTCAGGCATTAAGTTTGATATCTCGGGTGCCAACTATTCAAGAATCGTGCTATCTATAAGAGTTGAACTCCAACATTCTTTAGGTTTATTTGACAAGATGACTATTTTTCTTGAATAGATGATGTCCAACTTCATCAAGTTGGATAAATTTGACAACAAAAATTTTTCATAATGGCAAAAGAAGATGCACTTTCTTCTTACTACATTGAAGGTCATGTATGTTCTCACTACATCAAGACCGAAGGAGAAGGAGAAGGAGACTCTTAAAGAAACCCACAAATGATAAAAGTGAGATAATGATGATTTTATTTGCATGGGTCACATCTTCAATAGTATATCAAATGTCTTATTTGATACCTACCAAAGAATGACGTGTACAAAGGACTTATGGGACAAACTTGAAGTCAGGTACATGATAAAAGATACTAAAGTAAGAAATTTCTTATTACCTGTTTTGATAATTATAAGATGGTAGATCTGTTATAGAGCAATTGCATGAGATTGAACAAATCTTGAATAATTTCAAACAATATAAGATGAGTATGGATGAAACTATCATTGTCTCTTCTATTATAGACAAACTTCTTCATTTTTGGAAAGATTTTAAAAAACTTTAAAACAAAGGAAGAAAGATATTTCTCTTGACCAATTACCTAATTATCTTAGGCTTAAGGAAGGATACCAAAGGCAAGATGATTCTAATAACTAATCTATTGAAGAGAAAGTCTGTGTAACAGAAGAAGCTAAGTTTATAGAGCCTTTAAGAAAAAGAAGTTGAGATTTCAAAAAATCTCATGCAAAACAATAGTGGGAATACCAAGCCTAAGAAAAAAAATATCTATACTACCATTATAAAAAATCTAGTCATTATAAAAGTGAACGACGATACTTGAAAAGTTGAATAAAGATAAGAGTCCTAATTCTTTTAAGGATAATCTTGTTGTCGTCATATCATAAGCAAATATGATAAGAGGTATTTAATCTTGGTGGATAGACTCTAGTACTACTTGTCATGTGTGTAAAAAGTAAAGTCTCTTCAAAACTTTAGTAAAAGAGGATGAACCAATTTTGTACATAGGCAATGCTTGTACGACTCAAGTGATGGTTGAACTCGAATTTACTTTTGGTAAAGTTCTGACTCATTAGGATGTATTCTTTGTACTAGATATAAGAAAAATTTGATATTGGTTTTCTTACTTAATGAGTATGGGTTTGAAAGTGTGTTTGAGGGTGATAAGTTTATTTTGTTTAAAGGAGGCATGTTTGTTAGGAAGGGTTATCTATGTGAGTCTATGTTCAAGTTGAATCTCAATGACAAGGGTGTTGTTTCTATTTATATTGTTGATGTCAAATTTGTGACATTTTTTTAGGACCTGAATTTTAGAAAGTTGCATGAAATGGTTAAATTAGATTTGATTTCAAAGATTGACAAGTCAATGCATTCATATTCTACTTCTGCATGCATACCAAAATCACTATACTACCATTTTCAAGAATTAAGAGAAGTTCTAAAATTTTAGATTTAATTCATTCAGACATTTATGATTTACATAGTTAGCCAACAATAGGAGGAAAATATATAATTGCATTAAATTTTGCATTGTATATTTGATGTATGAAAAAATAAAATTTCGAAAAAGTTTAAAATTTTCAAAACTCAATTGAAGCTTCAATATGAAAATTTTATTAAATGTTTGAGAATTGATAGAGGAATACTATTGTTGGCTAATGTTATACCTCTTAAAGCTCCAAGTAAAGGCCATTGTTATGGTGTTCATCGAGTATTTAAATAGTTGAAAGAAACAACCAATTATAGCTTAATTTATAGTGAAGGTCTTTTAATTTTAAAAAGGATATTCATATGCTAATTGTGTTAGCTACTCAAAAAATCATACCTCTATAAGTGGTTGGATCTTTACTTTTGGTAGGGTGTCATTTCTTAGAGTTCTAGAAAACAAACATGCAACCGATTCTACCATGGTTATCGAGTCCATAGCTTTAGCTTCTATAAGTAAAGAATCAAAATGGTTGAGAAATCTACTTCATGAGATACCGATATGGCCAAAGCCTATGAAAAATTTATAATAACAAACATATTGGTCTAAGACATAACTATGTTAAAGTCTTATAAATAATAGAATAATTTTTATTATTTATATAAGATCATAATCAAATCTTGTAGATCCTTGACGAAAGGTCTAACAAGAGATTTGATGTGGAAAACATCAATTGGGATAGGTCTAAACCCGATTTATAAGATCACCAATGGTTCAACCTCGACTCACACTTTGAGTAACATCAATTCTTGAGTTTAATAAGTTAAAATACATCATTAGATTGATTCCAAGTACTAATTAAATAAATATCACAAGAAAAAGGTACTTGGTCCCATAACGCACAAGAACATGTTGTGTGTTGCTCTTAGTAGACCTATAACATACATACATATCTACTAAAGTGCTTATAAGAGTCACTTTTTATAAAGTCCGCCTATATGAGTGTGACATAGAGCCACTTCTTTGAGTCTTAGGCTTGGCTTTTAAAACACTCATGAAAAATGACACCAGACACAAGGCCTATAAAAATGTATCAATTGAAACATGAAATATACCGACATTAGAATCTTATGTATAGAACATGCATACTTATTCAATTATATCAGATAGTTCAAAACTTGTTTATATTCAATTTGGATGAATGAAACACATGTTTTGCTAGGTAAAGGTTCAAATCATGGGATACCTTTATCAAAACTATAAGATTTTGAAAATGATGACTTTTTCAAATATATTTTAAAAATTATGAGCAATTGTTCGGTGATTTTCAAATACCAAAATATATTTAGTGAAGGTTGTGGATGCAGTCATGTTGTGGCATTAATAACCACTTAAGTGATAATTATATTTATTAGTAGCATATGTAGTGGTGGTAACTCATGACCATTTTCAGTCATATGATATTAAGGCCTCTTACTTAAGTGATAATTGTGTTCATTAGTAGCACATGTAGTGATTGTAATTCATGAGCACTTTTAGTCATGTTGTGATATTAAGACCTATTTACTTAAGTAATAATTGCGGTCATTAGTATCACATATAGTGATTGTAACTCATGTCGTATGATACGGTGTGATATGGATAACATCGCAAGATGGCCGGAGAGTGGTCGAAGATCCAATGAGAGGAAACAGCAAAAGCGGTACTAAATGAGTGTTGCGAGTTGCCGCTCGCCGGTCGGGAAGTCCATGAGAAACCCGACAAAGCCGGAATTGTGGTAGAATGCACTCAGGGCACTCCGGAATTCAACTTTTGATGACATAGACATCCGTGGCATGGACAGCCAAGTCTATCGAAACCTAAGACATTGTTACGATAGCTTGAATGAATCCGCCATAACATGGTTCTTTTATTTTTCTTTGTTTCCTGAGGACGAGATCATTTTCACCTACTTCTTCAGTGTTAACTGGTACTTGAAAGGATTCATGCAAAAAAAGCAATTTCAAGGACGTTAATAAAGGGGATGCACAATAATCACGCGGCTTGAAGAGGCAGGCCTATTGCAACATGGGGATTATGCCCGAAACGTGACCGTGCATGATTTGATCAGGGATATGGCAATTCGGATCGCAAGATCCACAGATGAGCTCATGTGCTTCGCACAGACTGGTGTTACAGTGAAAGTTGTACCGAAAGAAGAGGAATCGAAGTCGGCCAAGAGAATGTCACTCATGAGGACTCGTATACATGCACTTCCAGAAAAACTCGATCGCCCCCCAATTGTTAACATTGCTGCTAGAAGGAAATCAAAGTGTAAGCGCCATCCCAAATGGTTTCTTTTACCGTATGCAAGCATTACAGATGCTCAATCTTAATCGCACTAAGATAAAGTCATTGCCCCCTTCTCTTTCATCGTTGAAAAAACTACAGGCTTTTTATTTTTACATTTGCAAGCAGTTAGTAGACGTATCAGCAGTTAATGATCTTCCCGAGCTCCAAGTTCTGGATCTATATTTGACCAGGAAGAATTACCCGACCAGCTCGATTTTTTATGGGATTTACTGAAAAACTTCACAAGATCCCACTGAGAATGACTCGTTTCGAAGTGCTAGACATGTACAGGAGCTATAGACTTTCGGCAGTATTAGGAACGAGCAAGAACATAAATTTTCCCGGTCACAGGAGCGGATGAATCCGAAGGACATGGAGAAGATGACCACCTTGAGTGACGTGACTCTTCAATCTTTGCTCGGAGTTTGGTTCTGTCGATCCTCTTGTTGTATGGTGTTCTTACAGCAATCGAGTAGAGAGTGACAGATTCTTCGGGAGTCTTTCAGTTTTTTCTTTTTTTATTGTATTGTAGAGTGAGATTCTTTCAATTTGTAGAGCAGTACCTTTCATTTTTCCGTCCCACTTCCTCCTCATCTTTTCTGTGTTGTTGATTTTGCAAATTGTTGTATGAAAATGACAAGATGACCCGTCTGCCGTTTTAGTGGTGCTCGGAGTTACATTCAGTTATCTCGGTAACATCCTCGGGGAAAGCGTTGAGAACCTTGAATGGCTTTAGATATGTCAAAGAGGAAGGAGCCCTTATTGGTAGAAATTTTTTCCTTCTACTTGGGTGGTTTGAGGGTTGTGTAGGTGCATGATGGGTCGCACGTGAGCTCAGTAATCATTAACACGAATGGCTCAATGTGTTTGGCATCCAATTCTTGCATGGTCTCTTCTATACGAGATATCAACAACTTTTGTTGGGGTAATCTATTTCATGTTTGGAGTTTTGAGCATCGAGTGCAAATAGGATGTACTCAACCTAAGTGGCCTAGTTAGCAAGCTGCACATGATTCGAAAAAGAATGGCCTATGAGGCCCTTCTTGATCTCTGATTATAAATAATTCTTTGCCAGAGCAACTCATTCGGTATTAGTGAACTGTATCTGGCCTGTTGTAAGCATGTCATGGTGAACATTCATGAGGTCATTGGGAGTGGATTGTGACCTTATCTTGTTATATCATTTCAAAAAGACCTTTTGCATTTTATTCTATGTTGGAATTGACTCCAGTTTAAAGGACATCTTGCAAAAGTAAGGGTGGTAATTAATGAGGAAAGGAAATCTTAACTTGATTGTCCTCTTTCATCCTGACACCACCTTGAATTAGAAGCCGATGTTTGTCTAGTGTGATTGTCAAATGTAAGAACATGACCGTCTACTAGTGTTTCGTGCTTGTTGTGGCATGATCGGTGTTATCAAGTATCAACAAGTATTCTTGATCGGATCAAGTTGGCAAGTAATGATCTGGCCAAAAGGAGAGAATGTCTGAAGAGATCAAAACGTCAAGGGTGTCAAATGTCAACCTCCATTTTGATAGAGTTTGAGTAAGGTTAGGGTAATTATGGCCCCTTGGAAATCCATTTGTGTGTATCCAGGTTGAGCCTCGAGAATCGACAGGCAATATAGATCTCAAGGGTGCAGATCCCAGTGAACTTGTATGAAGAGATCAAAACGTCTACCTTATTGAGAAGGAGAAATTATTAGATGGAATCATATCTTGAAAAAGAAAACCATAGGTATTATGAAGGCTATAACTAGAATTAGAAGTAGAAAGGTGAATTGCTAAGGTTGAAGTATTGGTGATGTTGGCTTGATATCTTGATCCTTCTTGGCCATCCTTTATATAGCATAGACGATTTTAGAATCTCTTAACCTTCGAGCAGTATCTCTTTGAACATATTTTTTTGCTTTAATTCTTGTGCTGCTCACTTTAGCTGTCTGAAATGGTTGATCATAGGCAGATCAATATTTGTGTTTTTGCCAATTATTGGGGTCATTTTCAAGTTCCTTAGGTCCTCTCAGAAACAGCTGCAAATGAAGACCGAACCCTAACACACCCACACATGCATGCACCCCATCAGAATTGAACTCGCCACTATAGCATGGGAGTTGAGAGTTCTACCGTTCAGCTATTCCCGTATCTGCATTGTATAATAATAACGTAAACTATACCAACGTGAACATTGATAAATTATATTGGCCTCTGTGCAACAATTGAATCCTACAGGTCCTGCCCGAAAAGCTGACAGATGCCCGCAAACCGGCCCTGGTCTTCTAACGGGTCCAAACACAAGAGTGAATATAATGCCACCAAACTCTGACCTTGTATAGTGAAGTTGGCTATGCTGGCGCATGAAGGACAAAGAGTAGGTGGTGTCTATGCAGTTGGTCATGTATCCCTATCGTTGATCCAGCAATGTCCTCGTCATTGCAGAGTTATTTATACCTGACCTCATTTCCTCACCATCTATGCATTAAAATAATGTACCACAGGTTCTTTCTTAAGGCGACTGTGTTTGCTGCAAAATCACAGGAAGGACAAATTATCATTCGGATTCAAATCAAGCACATAAAAAAATTAATGTGGCTTGTTGTTTGCGAAATATAAGTGTTGCAGCGTGTAGATAATTGAAGGGAGGAGCCGTGTTGTGGTTTAATTTGATTCCAGTTACTGGTACGAGTGCAAACACATCAGATTATTGTACCCAAGGTCTTTTCCCCTGTTCTGAAGGTGTTCTGCTTTCAAAAGTAACCACATGGATCTCATCGAACACAAAGGTAGAATAAACTTTAATGCCAATGAATCATCACCTCCAGAAGAGTTGGCCATAGAGTTCCCAGCAATCTCGTTGGATGGCCAAGAGGGAGCACCGGCGACAATACAGAAAATTCTGAGTCTTATAGAGGATGAAACAATTGCAAGGATTGGGATCTATGGACTGGGAGGAGTCGGCAAGACCACACTTGTAACGCATCTCTTCAATCAAGTTCGTGGGTTCGATTATGTGTGCTTCAGCACCGTGTCCAGAGATCCCAATTATCAAAAAATCCAAGAGAATATTGCTAGAGATTTGTTCATCTCTTGGCAAGCTGATTCTGTGTATGATGAAAGAGTATGCCAAGTATATAGCAGGCTACAGAAGAGAAGGTTTCTTTTGATCTTAGATGATGTTTGGGCTGGTTTTCAACTGCATGAATTGGGAATCCCAAATCCGAACAGAGAAAATGGTTGTAAAATAGTGGTAGTAAGTAGATCTCTTGATGTGTGCAGTGCCATGGGGACTAATGTAAATCTCAAAGTGGAAGTTATGTCCGAGGTCGATGCATGGAAGCTATTTCTTGAGAAGGCAGGAGATGTGATCTTACTACCAAGCATACAAGAAACTGCAAGAGAAGTCTTGAACGAATGTGGAGGTTTACCGCTAGCCATCTGCACAATCGGAAAAGCCATGAGAAACAAGGACATTTCACTTTGGCAGTATGCCTTGGGGACCCTGCAGAAATCTACAGGTGAGGTTCAAGGCATGAAGTCCAAAGTCTTCGAGAGCCTAAGACTTAGTTATGATTTCTTGGACGATGCCACGAAAAAATGTTTCTTATATTTTTCTTTGTTTCCTGAGGATGAGATCATTTTCACATATTTTTTGAGTGTGAATTGGTACCTCGAGGGTTTCTTGGGCAGTGCGAGTAATTTCTGTGAAGTTGACAAGATTGGCAGCGCTGTCATAATGAAGCTCAAAGAGGCATGCTTGTTGGAAGGTGGAAATTATGCTCGAAATGTAACAATGCATGACTTAGTCCGGGACATGGCTATGTGGATCACATCGTCTGAGCATGAATGCCTGTGTTTGACACAAACAGGTGCCAGAGTGACGGAGGCACCGAACGAAGAAGAGTGGCAGAAAGCCAAGAGGGTGTCACTCATGGGGACTTGCATAGAAAGCCTACCTGATAAACCAAGTTGTCCTGAACTCCTAACGTTATTTCTAGAAGGAAATGAGAAGTTAACAAGTATCCCGACCGGATTTTTTCAGTCCATGCACACTTTACAAATTCTCAATCTTAGTAGGACGGGCATTTCCTCGCTTCCACCATCATTATCTCTTCTGAAAAATCTTCGTGCACTCTACTTTTACCATTGCAAGAAGTTGGAGGACGTAGAAGCTATTGGAGTTCTTTCAAATCTTCAAGTGTTAGATCTGTACCTGACTGGCGTAAAGGAGTTGCCTGAAGGGTTTGTTAACTTGCAAAATCTGAGGATACTTCGACTGGGATTTACGCTCAATCTTAAGAAAATCCCACCAAATCTTTTTACCTCTTTGCCACTTTTAGAAGTTCTAAACATGTACAGAAGTTACGGCTACTGGGAAACACATGCTCGTGAGCAGAACGGCTCGGGAGAGACACAACCTAGACTGAACTTGCAGGAGCTCGTGGACTTCACAAACCTGAATGCTCTAGACATCACCTTCAAAGATAGTTGTGACAGCCTTGAATTGCTTCTAAAGACTACATTGGTGAATCGGCTCGAAGGATTGGCTGTAGATAGTTGTCTTGACTTCAAGGGGATTTATTTGCTTCAAGCAAGGAATTTAACAAAATTGCGTGCACTTTCGCTTCAATCATGTCCAGAAGTAGAGAGCATTCTATGCGGAAACGATATTAATGGGCCTATATTTCCAGACCTACGTTTACTTGAACTACACGAACTACCAAAACTAAATTATATTTGCAGGGCAACAGACGGCCATTTGAATTTTCTAAACCTAGAAAAGTTGACAGTTTCCGGTTGCATTCAGTTGAAGAGTATCTTTACCAGTGCCTTGTTGAATCAATTGCAAAGGCTCAACCACATCGAAGTGTCTGACTGTGGTGAAATGGAAACGATATTTGAAGGTCAAGCTGGAGAAGAATCTATCCTCCCAAAGCTAACAAGTTTTAGCCTGCACAACTTGCCAAGGCTGTCAATAATAAGTAATGGCGTTTTAGTTTTGGTATCTTTAGAGTTCCTTCAAGTAAGCAAATGTCCGATGCTAAAGAAGCTCCCTCTGGATGCCAAGCGTTCTCGCAGAATAAAAAGCATCGTAGGAGAAAAAGAATGGTTGAATGCATTGGTCTGGGAAGACCAGAACAAGAGGGCTGCTCTTCAGGCTTTCTTCGACTTCAGTAATTAAATCGTCTGTGAATGAATATGGAGCATAGAAGTACTACACTCAGATCTGACATTGCATTAGTACAATAGTTGTTCACGTTTCTGAAGTTACATGTATGTTTCCTTTGCACGCACAGTTTTAGCTCATTTGGTAGGGCTCTCTGGCTCCCACGTCAGAGGTAGTGAGTTTGATTTCCGGGGCACGCATGCGTGGGCCTCCGTAGGCTTAAGCTTCCTGATTGTAACCAAAATCATAAAGAAAAAATGCAAGTTTTCTTCTGTGCGAAGGTGTGCTGTATTTTGTTTTCTGCGGTTCTTAGAAGAATTCATGGTTAGGTTATTGATTTAGAAGGTCATTGGGTGCTCATCTATTTAACTGTAAATGGAACTTTGCATTTGAGATGGTTTGGTAAATTTGACATTAGACTTCCGGTTTGCGGATTGGATATGCATATGGTGTTCATTCCTTTTACTTCCTGCAGCCCTTCATCATTTGCTTAGTTTCGTTTCCCGTTCTAACTTTTCATAGATACAAACAAGCTAAACTCTGCTAATGATGATTAGCGAGAATTAACCTTGCACAGATGGCCCCAGGCCTAAATAAATGAGGTTTGTCTGGCAGCCAACTCACATCAAGAGTCGCAAAACTCATAATTTTGCTGAGATTATGAAAACAAATTGTCGGTGATAGGAAAAGGTACGATTGTTATTTAAAAAATATGAGCAGTATCAACGCTTTAGTTGTTTCATGAATGGTTCGTCGCTTGTTCCTCTCGGGGTCCTAGTGGCCTTCCAGACATTGTCGAAGAATTGTAATCTTGGATGTGCCTCGAGGGGATCGTGCACTTGTGTTTAATAATTCATTATAATATGATTCAAACCTTCCACACTCGTCCACTCTTTGATTTAATAATAAAAAAGCAACATTTACTGTTAAAATAAGATAATATTTTGATAACCAGAGGTACTTCTTGAGGACACTTGCCACAATATGCAGCAAAAAGCCAATCCAATCACATGAACCATAAATAAGCACCATCATTGAAAATTCGAAGGAAACCAAGAACAATATTTGCAAAAATACAAAGTTTCAAATATAACAATAACTTACGATAAGAAGAGATCGTTCTGGTAAAACAGCAAAATTCCCTATATGGCCTAAAGGTCCATGTGAAACGAAGATCAGTGAAATGACTAGAATTAGCATTCGCATTACAGCTAATCACATTCAGTTGTGCATCAAATGCATGTTAGCCCTTTCAGATATTTATTCAATATTTAATTAATTTAAATAAAATAAGGTAATTGGATCATTTAGATTGAATGTAGTAGAAGTTTATTTATCGAAGGAACCTCATTAACTTGGGAGCTTGATTTCAATAGGTATCTTCTCTTAATGGTGCGATTTGATTTAAAGTCTTATTTTGGAGTCATCATGGAACTGAAAGTCGTGTATATGAACTCTATCAATTGTGGAACTGAACCACATAATGAATTTGTACAAGGTTTAAATTTCAAAAGCTTCTTAACTTGTTCATAAAGTTTATTCTTTTAGTTCAATATCTCAATGACAATTAGAATCGTTGTGTCAATTTTACCTTCTCTTATTTCATTCAACAATGAGTTTAAAGGATTTCTTACTGAATTTGACAAGTTTTATTAGACACATACAAATAGGCATGAAGCATCATCCAACTCTTGCACTTCACGTGGCTTCCTCCAAGTTTTCGAACGCTTGAACTCAGTGGAAAGTAGGGGTATTCATGAAGCCTCAAGTACAGAACTAAACTGGCGGTTCGGTTCGGTTCGGTTCGGTTCTAGCAGGAAAAAAAACCAAGTGGTTTGGTTCACGGTTCTAGTTTTTGGACCGAACCGAACCATTATATATATATATAACCAAGAGAACCGAGCCAAACCATTATATGCATATATATATATACATGTTTGTGTGCGTGCATGTATATATATATATATATATAATATAAAGTTTATATATGTTGAGATATAAATCTTTATATGTTTATATATATGAGTTTTATAACCTTATATACATATAAAATGTGTGTGTGTATATATATACTTATATGGATATCAATCTTGATAAGTTTATATATATATATATATATATATATATATATATATATATATGAGTTTTCTAACCATGTATACATAAAATGTGGATAGTAGATATGTAAACACCCAAAGATAAAATCCTAAATAAGAGGATGATACGAATTGAATAAGATCCAAATACCAACTGCAAGTTGGGTCGGATACAAACACAGACTCAATCAAATGCATCATGCATAGATAGTGTCAGATCAGATTCAAATACCAAAGGAAGGTGGATCACATTCAAATACAGAAGCGATACAAGCATAAACTAAATCACATCCAAATACAAGATTCAAGTGCAGACTGGAGTGGATACAAGTACAAAACTGAATCAAGGTCCAAATACAGACTAGATCAAATATAAGCATCAAATGAACTAGATACAAATACAAGATTCAAATACAGACTAGAATAGATAGATTGAATTAGATCCAAATACAAACTGAATCAAATACAAGGACCCACTGAATCGAGTCCAAATACGAATATAGACCCAATCAGATCGAGACATAAGACCAAATTCAAAATTTGAAAATTTACTAGAAAATCACATGCCGAAATCACGTCCTTCGAAAACCTACAACCACCTGAAGCCAACAGACATGCACCTGCATCAGAAGGCTTGTCTACTCCTGTATCAAGAAACCTACAAATAGACAGACAGCCATAAAAGACTTCAAGGAGAGGCATGAAAAAGGCAGCCATAAAAGACTTCAAGAAGGAAAGGCAAGCCTTTTCTTTGTATTTTTTTCTGACACAAATGAAGAACGATTCCCAGCTAAAGCTGAAAGATAGTGTAACACCCATCGATCCTAAGTCTTTAAATTTCCTTTATTGTAAACCGTTTTTTTGTTGTTATATGCATAAACGAAGAAGCTATTCATCTGTACTTAGTGAAGTTATCAAGCTTTGAAGGTAGAGATCTCTCGCCCTCATCTCCTACTAACTATAGACAGAGAGCCGTTTGTCCCTCTCTTTCTCTCTCTCTCTCGGCCACCCTCTCTCCTTCATGCGGAGAGGCTTACCCTCATTCTCTCTAGGCCTCTCCTTCATGCAAAGATGTTTCGCTATTCTCTCTCATACACAAAGAACCCCCATTCCGCTATCTCTAACATGAGCCCTGTTGCTCCCTCTCTTTTTCCTCAGTCGCTCTCTCTTTGGGTGAAACACCCATCAATCCTTCGAAACCCCTTTGAATCTTTAAACTTTTCAGTTTGTTGTAAATCGATTTATGTTGCTAACAAAGAAACTATTCATCTGTATTCAGTGAAGTTACCAATCTAAAGGCAGAGATCTCTTTTGCCCTCATCAATGCAAAGAAGTAGAGAGCCATCTCTGTCTTGGCCACCCTCTGTGCTTCATGCAAAGAGGGTTCCTTTCTCTCTATGAGAACCCTCCATCTGCTCTCTCTCTTTTCCCTCGATCGGTGAAGCATAGATGAGGTTTCGTCCTTGAAACACCATCGATTGCTCACCAAATATCAAGTATTAAGATTTTTCTGATTTTTTCAAACACACAAATTTAGTAACGCAGGAGATCGACCCTTGTTCGGTGGAGCAAGAAGAATTTCGGTAAAAAAAACTTAACCGGTCCACATTGCACATAAAAAAAGGAAAGGTAGCCCCTTTTCAAGTTAATCTCTTAATTACTTTTACTTTTACTTTTCCTTACTATCAAGAAAAGTTAGTATCGCTGATCTAGGTCTCATGGGATACAACATTTGCGTACAAGATCTAAATGATTTGATAGAATTTGTATTCAACAAAACCCTTAAATAAGTGGAACCGTGGTTGAGAACCGAATCAAACCGGAAGCATCGGTTTAGTTTAGTTTCAGTTCTGGCCAAAGCACAGTTTTGTTCAGTTTTGTAGAAGTGTAGAACTGAAACTAGTGGTTTGATTCGTAGTGGAGGCTGGAGCCAGAACACCCCTTGTGGAGAGTATGTTAAGCTACGCTCACTTGACTGGGATCAAGTTTAAACCTCGAGTAAACCTCTCAATTGGTCCCTGAAGCTTCCAAGCTACGTGTCGACTAGTGGTGAGTTCCTTTGATCCAGGTTCATTCTCAGGCATTGTACAAGAGTTCTTGGCAGGGCTTGGTCATGATCTTAGTGGACCATATGATCCACCTAAACTGTCAATGTGGTTAATCACTCGTACTATCCTCTTGTTATGTTGTAGGTTGCTTTCTACATCGAGAGGCACTCAAATTGACATACTGAGAAAGCCGGGTGAGGAGAATTTGTTGTGATTTGTCAATAATATAAGTTTTTAGTTACAATATGAAATTTGATATTCTACTTTTTTTATATTTATGGTAGGTGAATTTTAGTGAGGTTTACACAATAGAGATTTATCAATATTTGAAGTTCTAGCATCTCATGCCTCTGTGATCATGTATGATGCCAGACAGGTTAGCATTAGGACCATGGCCAGAGTGGTGCTTGTATTTATATTTGAAGACTTATAATGTATATATTTTATGCAAAGTGCTGCTTGAATGAACCTGAGAGTGAGGTGGGCACGTTGATTGAAATAGATAATACGAAAACGTGTGTTAGGAGAACCTGTCAGTGGGACACATGCAAGCAGTTGTAAATGACTTGTTTGCTTGGGAATCTAGACAACAAAGAGATCTGGAAATTTGGTCGTTCAAATATAATGGCTCTGTGTGTGGATCGTGTGGGGTTTCCAGAGACTTAATCCCTAGGGTGTCACACACAGTGTGTGGGCAGCTAGTCTATTTTGAGAGTGAGTTTGTTCTCGTGATAAACAAAGGCCAGTGAGGAGGGCGATGATTTCATGATGGGTTATAATTATCATAACTAAATAAGGTACTCGGTGATGGATACGATGTGGATACCCATGAGAGTATGGGTTTGTGTTTTTATAATTGCAATTAGTGTTGGAATTTTTCACATGTGAAGTATTGAGATGCACAATGACAACAAAAACAACTAATCAGCTATGTAGATTTTTTGTTTCCATAGAGCTTGATTTTGTACATAGTTGACTCAATATAAGCTAGATCATTCTCGAGTGGTTCCTTGCAACACTTTTCTAGTCTTTCTCTTCCTCTCTTACATTTTCACAATCTAGTTTCTCTTACCTTTCTATCATAACTTTCTTTGGTAGTCTTTCAATGTTTCCAAACCATTTTAAATGATTTTCCCTTATTTTATCATTTTCTACATTGTTTCTAATAACCTCATATGTATATGGCCTTTCTTTGTGTGTTCACTCATCCGTTCCAGCATCTTCATTTCTATCACGACCATCTTTTATACATATTGATAATTAATTGCCCACTGTTAAGAACCACAAAGCTTAACAGTATTGAGATGTATCAAACTAATTATGAATGAGGTAGTTTTGGCTCCTATTATCTTTGTAGGTTATATCGCAGATCGAGATTATATGTAACTAATATAACTTTTTTTTGTGCTGTAAAATTTGCTATTGTATAGATTTGACATGTTCTATATATTGAAATTTAGCGAGTTTGGTGTCGATAAAGATTTGCCAATATTGGAGCTTTAGCATCTCATGCCTCGTGGTCGTGTAACAGATCAATGCAGGATGACCGTTGGTCACGCCCACAGACTTGGCGTATGATGCCCGGAAATTGCAATTAGTGGGATCAATTTTATTCATTCAAGAACGGAATTTAAAGCATGTCAGATGTGGCAAAATTAACCTAACGTACCCAAAGAAAATAGGTGATGCTAAATATACGTATTGGAAGTTTGGATTTTACCAAGTCAATAGTCTACGAGATCGTGGCTCAGATCTTAACAAAAAGTGTAAACTATAAGAAGCAAAGAACCTCTAAGATCATAACAAAAACTTTAAAAACACACATATATACATATTATATATATATATTATATATAAAAGACGTAGCAAAGGGCGTAATGGTTGTTGTGTCACTGCCAAGAGGTTTACTTTGGAAAGAGATAAGCCCCATGGATGAGCTGATCTTTGGTGAGGATTCCTCGCCATCGCAGAAAAATATTCAGGAGCCACTCAGCACAAGTTGAGGTCTAAGGCGAAAATCAGATGTGACTTAAAAATTTGTGACCAAGTCTAAGAAATTTGGGGCCTATGAGATCGACACCATAACGAGTTTACCGTTTGCAGGCCTAAGGCGGTTGTCTTAGTGCCTTCACCAAATCCGGGTTCAAGTCTCTACTGTTTACAGAATATGACGATTGGGTTCACAATTGATGGAATATCGGATCCAATTCAGACTCGTTGAGATCCAGCACCCCTAGATTTCGATGTTACTTTGTGCTCCGACCCTCAAAGTCAAGTAACTGGAATGCACGTTAATTTGCATGGCCACCACCGAAGTTTGTCTGCAAAACTAAATGACAGCCATACATCTGAAAGATGGAGGCCACAGGAAGCGTTGAGAATAGAGTCAATTGATTTTTGATGCAGGAAGAACCAACAATAAATTTTACTCTTCTTCCGGTTCAGCTTTCCTCACAGAGAAAGAGAGAGAGAAAAAGAGATCAAAGAAGAAGAACGAGGTCGTCACGACGATCGAGGAGGAGGAGAGATGCTAGAGAAGTTTAGGTTTCTGGCAAAACCGTCTTTCCGAAGGAAAGAGTGTGCGGTGGATGCGCCCAATTGCCAAGGATGCAGTGCTCTATTCACATTTTTCCGTCGCAAGGTATTCCTCTGATTAATTTCGTCGTTCCGGACTCCACTATCCATCGGAAATCTGTTGGCAAACTATAGGTTCTTACAATTAAACAATTAAAGCTCTTTCTGAGTTGATGTTCGGTTTCTGATAGGTCTAATTAATATTTTTGAAATCTAAGTTTCCTCGATTCTTTAACTTTCCATTTTTTCTTTATTCAGTTATTAGCTCGACCATAGGCATGTCAAAATGTTTATGCAAATTCCGATGCTTAAATTCTTAGCCGAAGGCTCTTCTATCAACAACCACAAGCTTGTTTGTGGTCAGTTCCTAAATGTATAACCGGCATTCTTAAAATTAACATATTGTTCCAAAGTAGTTTAGTACTACAACTACAACTAAGTCTTTTCTCATACTAGATGGGGTCGGCTATGTAGATTCTTTGTCTTTTATAGAATTTATGTGAAATCCGACAAAGTTTTACGCTGATTGTCGGAAGCCTAATGCAATCCTCCTTCTTTATCCGGGCTTGGGACCAGCCAAACAAGGGTGATCCCTTATATGGGCCTTTTATAGAATTCATGTTAAGTATGACAAAATTTTACGCTCGCTGTCGAAAGCCTAACGCAACCCTCTTTTATTCGGGCTTGGGACCAGCCAAACAAGGGTGATCCCTTATATAGGCCTTTTATAGAATTCATGTTAAGTATGACAAAATTTTACGCTGGCTGTCGAAAGCCTAACGCAACCCTCTTTTATTCGGGCTTGGGACCTTTCATACAAGGGTGATCCTATATGGGTATAGTTTAGTAATTTTATAATTTATTTTTATATATTTTAAGTTTTGCTTATATATATATATATATATATTAAAGGAGATATTCCTAGTTTATTATATAATTGAGAAATCATAGAGGAAAGGTTAATTGAGATTGTGGTTTTTTCTCAAGAGCAAACAAAAACCTCACCGCCTAAGTATCTTTAAGGACGAACAACGGCTCAGTTTTTCCTTGGCACTCACATTCTTCAAATCATTTAACAAAGTAATAAATTCACTTTTATGAGACTTGATCAACATATCTTCGGCCATATGAAGGGTTTGCTGGAGTAACATGAGTTCATTTGCTATGGACTTTTATCATATACATGGTTCCAACTTCTTCCCTAAAGGACCTTCTGAAGAAACAATATGTGTGGGATCACTGATTCCGACGCCTTTCCCACAAATTCAACCTGATCGAACTAGGGTGTCAACCCAGGCTTCACTCTCCTAAGCTTCATTCTCTTTAGGAAAAAATGACAAGCATACAACTTTGCCATAAATTGTTAGAAAATTCATGTTGCCGTTAAATTTCTTGATATCAAGTTTGTTGTTGTCATCATCCACGCAAGGATTCATAAAGAAGTTGCTCCTAATAAGAGCTTTCGTGGCTTATTTGCTTGGAGACTTGGGCAAGATAGCAATGCTCATCTGAACACTAATAATTAAGGAGCTGATGCATCATTGTTTAGCCAAGCTAGAGATGGCAACAACCAAAACTACGATCAAAAGTCATAAGTACAACCATATTCCGTAATCAAGTAGGCAAATTCACATACAACCTCACAGTCACATATGCATCACACCCATATATATATATATATATATATATATATATATATATATATATTCTTTAATTTTTATAATTATGACCGGGCATAACACATTTGGCTACGTAAGTCGTCCGACCCTTCTCACCGGCTTTGGCCATCTACATAAATAGACTTTCCTTGTTGAGTACCTACCGCCCACAGTTTGGAATTCATGGGCCTACAAGTCTAGAGACCCTACGTGATCTACACATATGGCCAATATATTTATTGGCAATTAAGCCTTTAAATCTCTTTTACCATTTTTATTAACTAAGTATACAAATCAATTACAAATCAAAAACACATTTTTCAGTTATCATTTTAAATCAACGCAATTCACACTACTCGCATAAAACTGGAACACTCATCCAACACTTTCACCTTAAATCTCTACAAATGCCATTCAAATTATAAATGTTTCTCACAAATACTGACAATAGAGCTTAGGTCTCACAATACCTCCAATTTGTAATTCTTTCATAGTAAGTCCACTTTTCACACTTTCTCTGGAACTTCATATTATTTCACATACCTAATCCTTTCACAAGAGAAGGGCTAGGTTCCACAAATTTCTCAATGTGTTACGAACTTCATATTAAAACATAGAACGAAAGAAAGGATTAGGTATGTGAAAGGACTTGGATTTCATGATTCTTTTTTTGGGGGGTGATTTTGCAGTAAAATGAGGTGAAAATGGTTTGGTTTAGGGGAAGAGGTTCTTCCATGTGATTTTATGAGAACAAAGCTCTCAAGATAAGAGGATGGTTGAGTTAGAAAGAGGGCTCAGGTGAACATTTTCGGCACAATTTGTGATCTAAAACACATTTTTCAATGACCAATAGCTTTTAAGACTACTCTCATGGTCAAGAAACATTTTGGTGAGCATAAAGTTCAAAATGAAAGCTCAGACCTATTTTAAGCAGAAGAATGCTGATATTGTTGTCATAATATATGATAGTTTAACATGGTTTCATCAAGCCTCCGTGACGCAGAGCGCCTACACGTGTATCGTGCACCTGGTCAGAAGTCTAGTAACTCTTGAACAAATAGTTGGTGTATTGATGTATGGATTTTTTAGATTCGCCGGCTGGTCGAGCGGCCCAAGACAACTAAGAAGAATCGAACCTAAAAGAAGCTCTCTTGAGACAAAAGCCTCAGTTAACAGCCGAGTAGAAGTTGATATTGTTCTGGCTATGTCCAATTCATTGGGATATTGTGAATGTGTTGCCATCAAACGTGGTGACACAATTCAGATCACCTAGCAGAATCCTATTGGTTAAGCTAGAGTGATAGAGGATGTGCCATAATAGTCTTACCCCCTTTCTCGAAAGGAAAACTAGTCTTCAGATGATGAAAGTGAGTCCTCCAGAATCCAACTGAGCATATCCTAGTTATTGTCGGTATGTTTGAAGGAAAACATCGGAAAGCCAAATTAGGTATGTTCTTATAGAAAGTAGGAAAAAACTATACTACGAACAAAAGAGTTATAATATAATTGATTTGATCCCTTGCTTGAATATTATAATCACTATTTATAGCTCTCCCTTGAGGCGATCCTAAATTGACACTTCCTTTTTAAGCTAGTTGAGAGCTTGCCATGTACTCCCCTAGATATTTCAGCATCAACACATGCCTCCTTGAGACTTTTTGTCTCGAGCTGCTTTTGAGGATGTAAGTCGTACATCTATTGACATTGAATGCCAAACAAGCCTCTACATTCACATGATTTTTAGGATTCTTTTTCTTTTCAAGTATCATTTGGGGTCTTATAAGATTTGAGCTCCGCTACATTCTTTTTCTCGCTTTCTTTGTATGCTTGTGAACTCCTTTAGTAGAAGAAAACTTTTCTACATCCATGGTTTCTTCTAGAACTGCTCTTCTTCCTACTGCTACATCAATGGATGGATGGTCTTGCTAAGTTACACCTCAATTCCTTGTCATTGACATGTGATGAATTTGTAATATCCCGATGCCCTAGCTTTATCCATTCTTAATCATCAACTAACCAATTTTACATTGATTGGTTGACCACCTCCAAGAACAAAATTATCATCTATGGATAGAATGGGTTATCTATAACCTCATTATTTTATCTTGTTTGGCCATTCATTTTGTTGAGTACTCTTGTACTCATTTCTTGCATTCTACATCTCCTGATACAACGCTTTCAATTTCCTTTTAGGATGATGTCTCTTACAATTTTAGATGTTTGGACAATCACTGATTTGCCTATTAACAACGTCAACTATGTTTCTCTGATTGACCAAGAATTTCATATTCTCAAACTCTCTTTACATATCTCCTAAGATGACTTCACCCACAAGTTTTCGAGTACCGGTACTGTCTAAGTGATAAACAACATGTCTTTTTGTTGTTGTGGTTCTTCCATTTTGTTGCATGCATTGCGGTACCAAAATCAATGATGAATATACATGGTAAATTTTCACCATCATGTTTGGTATAAAGCTATTGCTTACCTCTCTTTTATTTGTCATGATGTATCATTCACTAAACTTTCCTCTCAAATATTTTGGAGCAATGACCCTACACATTTGGTAGGAAGCTTGATGTGGTTCTTATAGTTTTATATCCATTTGTATTTCCTAGAACTTAATTTTTTTTGTGTCCTCATATCTAATTATATTGGATTCACTTGGGATGGCTTTAAGTTAAATTCCTCTTGTTCTTTTTCTTCTGAAAATATTGTCACTCAGTTTAGGTTCACTAATCCTTATGAGGTAACTTTTCCTCATTTGTACTTTGGACCGTCTAGCTCATCTTCTGTTATAGTATTTGTCGCGGACCTTGTGTATAGGAGTGTTGAAAATCTTCTTTCCACAACTTGTCTGTGGAGCATCTCAACCATCAAGTTTCAACTTGATAACTTTCAAACCTTACTACCCTTATTGCCTCCCTCGACAGTTGGAACTTTGGCAAGGTTTGCTTGCAATAATCAACATGTCGAGTGACCAAATATTAGAGACCAACAAGCAAGAGTTCTCCTTTTTGTTCCCAAACTCGTGCCTTTGCTATGGGGAAACTCTTGATTTTGGTGCTTGGTGAGAATTATCAGTCGAGGCTCATTGATTATGGCATGGACTCGGCTACTAATAATAATCTCAGATCCTACGACATCCATCTTTAGCGACCATTGCTACTCCAATAAGTCAACTAGAGTCTCTGATTTCTCCTCTTTCATAGAAGAGTTTAGGATTCATCTACCTTGATAAGGACTACGAGGAGCTCAAGATGGAGAATACATTTCTAGAATCTCATGGTCTCATTTATGAGGAGGATCTCACTTAAAGTGACCCTGACTATGTTTCAAAGGCCATCAATGATAAACTCATTTCTTCACATGAGACACCTCCTTGTTAAGCTTTGGGGTCCTACAATTGTCAACCTATCGGCCCCAAGACACCTCCTGGGTTTGAGAGTTGCTTCGTGGTTGTGTTTCAAAATGTGTTAACATCTATATACCACTTGCTTGATGAGAGATTCTCGTGTGATGCGTTCACCATAGAGGCAATAGTTTGTGGCTTTCAATTGTTTTATGATCTTTGAGAAAATGTTTTTTCTCAAGAATTGAGAGGTTAAATAAGAGAGGTTTTCAATATATGTGCCAAGATATATAAACAACTTGAGGTCCATCGCACTCGAAAGTCATTTGTGCAAGCCCAAACTTGCTTTTATCGCCGATTGTCGAGAGTATATCCGTTCTCTTTCTCAACAAGTGATTATCGTTGCTAAGACTTGCCTCAAAGTTTCTATAAAATTTAAGGAGGTACATTCACATGTGAGAGGTCTAAAGAATGCAAGGATGTCACTCCAAATGAAGATTGAACTCCTCGAGGGACAACTTGGCATCCTTTATGATCGTTGTTACAAGCTCATTGTTGAGGCTTCTAGAGCATTATTCGATCTCAATTCTTTGGCGTCCCAACTATCAACTTCTAATGAGGTAGATGTCAAGTCATCTCAAGGCTTTGCCCACGAGATGCGGGAATTGCATCGAGTACTAGCTCGATAAGAAAATTTTGAAAAGGATGTCAAGCTTAGTACTACCAAGATCAGCAACCTCGAAGGACATTGAGCAAGGCTCAAAAGGATCTTTCAAGAGATGTCAAGGACAAATGTGGGCAAAACAGGGGTTAGAATTGTATTAACTTCCTTACACCTACATTAATAATTGATTTGAAACTTTTGCTTATGTTTGTTTGCAGCATTTGCTAGTTGTCTTTTCATTTATTGTTGTCCCCTACTTTTCATTGCTATGTGGTTTTGAAAAAAAAGGCATAATTATCATTTAATTACTTGATGTCACATGATAATCTTTTTGACGCTTCAAATGTAATGTTGAATATTATGTCGGTTGATATTGATAGGATATTTCACTTAATATCTATAAAAGATAATTTAGGTCTTATTTCTTTTTCATCACTTCTTTCGAACGTCTATCAATATTTTCTTATTTTTCTGCCTTGATTTTCATTCTCTTCTTCAACACTCTTATAGCTCCAATACTCACAACAAGATAAAACACGTAACTTCTTAAGAGTAGGCCCTATCATGAATCTAGGTAACAAGTTATCATGCGTCTCATTTAATAGTTGATTCTGATCTTTTCCTTCTTCCCTCAATTGTCCCCTCTAGCAAAGACTTAATGGTCATAGAAGAAGTCATTGCTTTGAAAACCTTACTTATCTATACAAGTTGGTATGAGTATGACCCTTTCTTAAAAGAACTTTGTACCTAGATAAAGCCTTCTAAGTACTATAATTGATGGCTCAACAGATTGAGCACCTTTTATGTGGAAGACTGGTATCAATGAGGAATTTATCACCTTATTCCTTACTATGCGCTCGTCTTTCCTATAGACCTTATTTTCCTCTTTACCTTTTTAGGGTTTTGATCATCTTAACATTAATTATTTTGTCTTCAAGTTGGGCATGGTAGGATTTACACTTCTAGATGTATAGATCATTATTGGTATTCCTTGTGATGATCCCGAAGTACATGCCCTAGACTCTCCCAACTTCAAGTTCTCATTTTATTAAAAGAACTTATCTTACAAACAATTCCTCGAAGCCAATGTTGATCAAATTGGAAAAGTGATCATGGACAAGCATATTAGTTTTCTTCTATTCTGGTTGTGTAAATCTATTATTTGCTCAAGTGGTATAGTAGTTATAAAGGAATATTGTATCATTATTGAGGCATTGATCTCTAGTCACTACTTTGATTTTTACCCTTTCTTTCTAAGTACCCTCTGCCAAGGAATACATACATTTATTTTCCATCTAGCAAATAGAAAGCTACCCAATGTTGTCTCTAGCTCATGTGGTTTTTGCAGTGTTGGATATGTTTGTATTTTCCTCAACTTAGTACCATTACTAGCTACGACCAACTCGCGAGCTTAAGTAGAAATTTTTTTGTTGGGTGTTCTAGTTAGACTTCTGCCACAAACTAGCGGGTTATTGATTTTTCTCAGGAAATTACTCCACCTCTAACCTTTCAAATATATTCTACCTTTTCATTTTCCCTCTAGGTCATGACAACTCATCACTCAATATGTGTTGGAGAAACTACCTATTTCCTAGTGCATATCTAGTAGATTGGTAATGGTTCCTCTACTCTTAGGACTTACTGAATGGGGTTGGGGTATCATCTTCATCTTCAATCGGACGACGACTGAGAAGTATCACCCCCAATATTTGGCCGTCAATTCGAGATTGTCCAAGTGATTCCTAACCCTATTTATCCAAACATGACTTTAACAGATGGTGTCCTTACTTCAAACTAAGTAGTGTCTAAAGTAGTTGCAGTCAACCTACAATTGATGGAGGGATTCTCTTGTCATGGGTTCCCATAAAATCCAGTGGTGACTGATGAATGTAAAGAATGCTAGTCAATGGTCATCTTTATCATTTTGATAAAGGGTTGAAAGTGTTTGTATAGATTTTGACTAGCTTGATCACCATTGGACCCAACTTTTTACCATTTATATCTATTGACTTGGCTAAACCTCTCCCAAAATATGTGCATCCTGGAGTTATCTTGTCTTTATGCTTGGTAAACCTTTCCTGGTTTTTCTTTGTTATTAGATAGATACTTCATCTTCTACTACCTTTACATAGGATCTTATTCTGGACTCCGATAATGAGGATAAGGATGGCACCATCCCACTATTCCAAAAATAGTTTCGGTTGGTAATCTCTGATCTTCGTTCTTTTGTTGTTGTTTATCTATTTACTCATATCTAACCTTGATCTTGATCTTGGATGAGTAGTCTCTCTCAAGGAAGCCTTTTGTGTAACCACACAGTTGGAAGAAGTGTCTCCTTGAACCTTGGGCCCAATAGTGGGGCTCTTGTAGGGATGTCGAAGGTTAACCTCCTCAATACTAATATCCCTCTCGAGACTCCTGATCTTGCAACTTAGAATGGAACTCATGAGATCATGAGACTTCTATCGAAGACCATATCCAACAACCTTCCTGGACAAGCGTTTAGGTGAAACTCGTGCATCCTCGATAGTAGAACCGATAGCCGACTATCCACTCATATTAACAGGTCATCAAAGGGATGCAATGTTCCATTTGAACCTCAGCCTATTAAGGGTGTTGCCTTCACTAGAGTGAGATTTTCCAAGGAAAAGACCTTGCTTCATAGAGAAAGTTGCATCATCTCCTCTCCTCGTTATTGGGGTTAGTAGTGGATTCTCAACAAATTCTTCTCTCACTAAGGTGGGATGGATGCAAATGACTATAAGCAATGTCGCGATAGTTGTTTTGATCGATGGAGACTTCACAATCATGGGTGAAGCCAAATCTCAGACCTTTTCTCTTGGCACTTCTACTCGCATTGAATTTGTTAAAAACTTAATAAATTTCCGAAAGTGGAGATAAAAACTTGCTCAATTGTGGCCACTTGAATCTTTTGGCGGGTTCCCTCTTCGATGGAGTCAACAAAGGCCTCCAAATCCTTTTTCTATTGCTCAAGGGTGACTTCGATCCATTTGTCAATCTCTTTTAGAAGGAAGTAGATTTGTCCTTTTGGCTTAATCGACGTGTCTTCCACCGAGCATACTTGCTCATCATCTTGCGCAGCGCCAAACTCCTTTCATGAGTCTCGTGACAAATGGGTGTTCATATCCTTCAGGATAAGGCTTCAGAGGATTAGATTTGTATTGTTTATCCCCTTTACGTTGTTGGGGGGTTCTGACTTCTTGTTTGAATCTAGGAGAACTCGGGTAGGAGGACAGTGAGAGAATACCTCTAGCTCCTCGAGGGATCTCCCGAGTTCTATTGCACCTTCTTTCTCTTGGTATGTTTTTTTTGCATCTATGTGAGTTGGGGTACGTGAGACTAAGGGCACCATTTGAGTTGCATGTTCTCTGTCCATCGACTAACCCTGCAATCAACGCAAGATATGAGCATATGACGTCGAGTCGGGACTCTATCTCTATCTCATATATCCAAGGTAGTCATCTTATCTTAAATGAATACCTTGATTCCCAGAGGAAGAGGCCCTTGGTCATGATGCAGGGGTGAGTATGACTCGACTAGATTTGGGTGTGAAATTCTCTACTTATGGCCATTCAAGTTGAGTTTGTCTCATGCGATCGGATGGAAACCTATGTAGTGGGTCTCCGATGGTAAGGTTAACATTCCAAACATGTATGAAGGTAAGCTTCACTATCTTCAAAATAAACCTTGAGTTCATCAAGGGTAGCATTGGTCTTTCTGGCAAGCAACTTAAGGGGTTTAGGCATGTCTCGCTCATCACCATTCTCTCCTTAGATAGTTGCTACTCGACTCGTCTTGGTGTTGTATAGACTCGCAAGTTGATTGTGTGTTGTGACTGGTTAGAGCACAATCTCGTCTATGTTCTTGCTGGTTCTGAGTGACACCAACCGATATGATATAAAATGATAAACAATCTTCTATCAAGCAGCTTTTGTATGAGATTGTTTTATATGATATTCAAGCAGCCTTCTTTGATGGCCTCATGTATCATAGTGCAGAATTTCACACATTGGTTTATTGGTGCCGCTTGTAGTACATCGACATCTTTCTTAGCTCCTCTCGACAAGGAATAAAGGGCCTCTTGAGAGACATGTGTTGATCATTTAGTAGCAAGTCAAATATTTGATTGGCCTTACAAGTGTCAAAGAATCATGACTCTTTCTCGTCAACCTCTTTCTCCTTGTCCTTTGGAGGGCATAGAGTATTACATAAATATGGATGCCCTTGCATCGATTTAATTGTCATAATCTCGGCTGAATCAAGATCTTTATTTGTCTCTCGCATCATCTCCTCGATGCATGAGACAAAGGTTTGCCACTCAGACTTAATTGGGCTCTTCTCAATTGGTAGCTGGAAGGTCAGGAGTATTTAGAATGTATCCACCTTGGTTATTCAGTTTGCCAACTAGATGAGGGTCGAGCAGAAATGGCCTATGGGCTCCTCCTTGATTTTTGACAACAAATAATCTTAGCAAAGCCATCTATTTGGCTTCAGTACATTCCATATAACAATTAGCGACCATCTCATAGAACTCAAAAAAGACCTTGATGGACCCTCTAGCCTTCGTCAGATTTATTGGAGTAGGCTGAGGTTGAACCTTGTTATGATGCTCGGTGAAAGCTTTTTGCATCTCCTTACATGTATTAATGGATCTAGCTTTCAAAGATATGTACCAAGCATAGGCTTGGTGCTAATGAAGATATGAAAAGCTTAAGCTTGTAGAACTTGCTATCGCCCAACTCTCTGCACTCGAGAATAAATCGTGCTAGATGTTCACTAGGATATTTGCTGTCCTGTCTCGAAAAGGTTGTGAACTTTGCCTTAAAACCCCCTTATAATTGGAGCAAACATGTCACCCCACTCAAAGTAAGGCTTGTGGTCAACCTCTATATCCAATATCCAGAGCTCGGTATTAAATGCGTTGTGAACCAAGTTTATGACATTGTCTCAATCCTCGAGGTCTACCATTGGATAAAGCACTTGCTGGCTAGTCAGTTGAAACTACCCTAGATGTACTTGGGGTTGGTGTGCTTCAACCATTGTGGGAGAACCTGTGGACCATACTCCATGAGCTACGGCAATGGAGGAAAACCTGTACCAACCTAGGCTATCATAAAGTTAGTTACAAGTAGTGATATTGCCCACTGAGACACCTAGTGCATGCCCCATCATATTGATGGGAACTCGGATTTCTATCGAGGACATAAATGGTTGTTATATAGGATACACCGATGAGAAGAATACCGTTGGAGGCACCTACCCCACCTCGGCCATCAAGTCAGGAGGCATTTGGGCAATGTTGATGTTCTCGTATGGTAGGTCTAGTTGCCAAGATGTTGAAGACTCAAGAATGATATAACTTTCATTATACGTATAGAAAGTAGGCCAATGTTGGGTTGGAGATTGAGTGACTGCTTTTGCAGCCTATTTTCGCTTCTCATCTAGCATCTCCATCTCTCGTAGGGCAGCTCATTGATTCTCGATCATGGTAGGCATTGTCTCTAACATGACAGAACAGAGACCCCTCGAGATATCAGAATTATTTGTGTAACCAATGGATGATGGATAAATTTAACCATTCAAACATTGCTTTCTCGTCGACCTGGGGACTTGAGGTGGATGGGGGTGTTCTCACGCTGTAACTACGCGAGAAGCTGAGGTTTGACCATACGGACAATCTGGTACAGGTACCATGAACTCTAGACTGGTGAGTCATGGTCAAAATCAGCACTAAAGGAAGTCATTGTGTACACTCGACCAGATCGAGTCCGCATATACTATGTAATATCAAAAAAAGGTGTGTGTCCCACGAAGCGTATTAAAGAATGTGTTATCTTTAAAAGTAGTAATGCAATTCAGATATCACTAACATGAACCTATTGGTTAAGCTAGACATGATATGGAACATGTGAGAGAACTCAAACCCTTATTCCCAAAAGAGAAGATAGATAAGGCTTGAGACAATAAAAGCAAGTCCCAAAGAATTCAACTGAGCACATCCTAGTTGCCATTGCTATTACATGCTCTGGCAAAGAATATGATGAGACGAGAAAGGCGAGACATGGTACTATGGTTGAGGCAAAACATCGAGAAGATAAGTTAGGTCTACTCATACGAAAAGAAAGAAAAAACTATACTAAAAACAAGAGAGTTATAGCTTGATTGATTCGATTCCTTTCTTGAACATTACCATTGCTATTTATTAGCTTCCCTCAAGATGGCAAGAGTTAAACCCATTCTTTTTTATGTGTGCAATTTTCAATAACTTTCCACTCGACTCTTTGATGCTACCTTTACGCTGCAATTCTAGGTATAGTTTGCCACCTTTCACTACTATTGCTTCATGCGTAAGGGCTCATCTAGGTCATGGACCTAAACTGACTTCTAAGCCCACTAAGAGATGTCCACATAACCCCTCAACTCTTTCAGTGTCAACAAAATGGAAGATAGAATCAATAGCGACAATGACATGGTCGGTGCGTAGATTCCCATATATGAGTGGTATATACGGTTTCAATCCGTTGAGATCTCAAAGCTTTCACGATGATCTAATGATGTGTTTGCGCATGTGTGGGCGTGTGCGTCTCCGTATGCACATATGAAACTAAGCTCTTGCTTGATGCTTTGCTTTACTGTGGGTTCAGCATCATTGCCGCAGATGTGAGGGCATCTTCTGCAGTGCTTGCACACAACAGAGAATTGTTCTGCGTGGACACGGAAGAGTTCCAGTGCGAATCTGTTGTCCTTGCAAGGAACTTGAAGGAGCCTCTCGACCATACACTCGAAGTAGACACAAAAGTAGAGTTGCAAAAGGTATGCCATTCTTCAAACAACAGGCAGGAACCTGTTGTGAATCTTAATGAACACGACGACGGTACAATTTAATCTCTATATGGAAAACCTACCAATCTCAGCAATTTAAACATATATTATGGCTAATCTTAATGGAGAAAATCTCGTGATGATTTAAGATCTTACTGATAATACAATTTGTTCTGTGCACATAATAAATGAAGTACAACTACTCGATTTCCAAGTATTTTGAGCATCGCGAGCATATTCCCTCATTTTTTCCCAAAAACAAAACAAATTTCGGGGCACTAATGCACTGCGCCAGCTCGAACGAACATGATAGTTTCACTTATTTTATAATCAAACAAAGATTCACGTTATGATGTTACTGCACTAATGATAAGAAGAAAAACGTATTAATGGAGTTGAGGTAGTTCGGCTTATAACTACATAGATAAATGGCTTTACTGCAGGAGGCATATTTGATCAACACAATGACGATTATCATAGTTACTAACACTGCAAATAAGTTCTTTTCCATTTCGCACTGCCTGCATGAAGCAGAAGCAGTTGATATATGATTGAGATTGAGATATGCAGCTCATACGTTTGGCCCATTGAGGGTCGCAACAGTTAGTGTCAAATCTGCTCAATCAATTATTTCTAATTGTTTCACTGATTATCCACAACCCAGGAATAACCTGTAACCTGAGGGTATATAGATAACACCTTACAGTATTATCTTCTAAATGAAACTATGCTACCATACAAGTCGATTTGGGAATCAGGATATTGCTGTCATCTACACCTTTACTTAGTCCCTCTAACATGATAATGCACATCAGTTCTGTTGGACAAATACGGTTTGATGCAGAAGCACACACAATCACGGAACAAAATTCACAGAAAACCCATTTATACAAGAAAAAAACACAAAAATCTGATTGATTTGGCCAAAGATATCCTCCGTGATCAACACTGATCCACAGTATTCATGTCCAATTCGGGTTCCACCACGAGCTTTTAATTTGTGTTGGGACAGAATTTGTGTTGAACAAAAAATAATACGCATTGACAGTTTCATGAAATATGGAACTAAAAGTTACAAAATAGCTGTTTAGACATATTGTTCCTCATTTTATTTCTTTGCAGGTCCATCAAGCGCAGGAGCAAAATCAAAGGATGAATTGGAAGAGAAAGCCATTGATAATGTGCTTTCTGAAGTTATTGGAAGACCTTCAACTTGTACTGCTTCTACATCTAAGACGCTGGGAACTGATGACATCCCTAACAGAGAAAATGATATTCATGAGAGTGGCTCCACTACTACCCCCATTCATGGTGTTCATGGATTCTTGTCCGACAGCCCAGAGGAATTGCACAAGAAAGCCAAGGAGGAAATGGAAAACTACAGAATTCTAGAACAGCAAGGAAAATCCAAAGAAGCACTGCTCGCCCTCAAGCGCAAAAGGGAGGTTGAGAGACAAGCATTACAATTAGAGCGTGCACTGCAGAAGACCATCAAAAGGTCTCCTGTTACCAGTTCCTCTGTCTCTGGTGAAACAAATGACCAACCTTTGGCGGCTACTAGAAAGAGCAAAAATTCTGACCTCACATCTGATCTAAAAGAACTTGGATGGTGTGATGCATATACCAAAGAAGCCAACGAAAATCAAACTGCAATGACTTTGGAGGGTGAATTCATGAGCATTCTTGGAGATGCTCCTCTAAATTCTCATCCCGCTAAACAAACCAACGTTGACAAGTCCCAAGTGATGGTCCACAGAAAAAATGCTTTACAATTGAAACGTGAAGGCAGGATTGCAGAGGCAAAAGAAGAACTAAAGAAGGCTAAAATTTTGGAGAAGGAATTAGAAGAAAGAGAATTGTTGGCCAATGGCGAACAATCAGATGATGAAATAGCTGCTCTGATGCATATTATGGGTGCTGACAACGAAGAAACAAGCATGTTAGGCGACATTGGCTTCAACATCAACGAATTAACAGGCGTGGGGGAAGATACTGATAGTGATCGCATTGAAGTAAAAGATGATGACACGAATGATCCGTACATAGCTGCAGCTTTGAAGTCATTTGGCTACGAAGAAGAAACAGGAAAGGAAGACCTTCCTGTGGTACCTTCTGTAAGCCAGGAAGCTAAAAGGGATGAAGTGCTTTTTTTGAAAAAGGAAGCGCTGAGATTAAAGAGAGAGGGCAATATCTTAGAAGCTATGGAGCAGCTAAAGAAAGCGAAGCTACTTGAGAAGGAACTTGAGAATTCCATGTCTGGAGGCAGTTTAAACACCCAAAATGATGATGGTTCATTGAAACTTTCAGGGCATAACTATGAAAAAAGAGTTGATACTGAATCCAGTATAAATGCAAACTGTACCGGCTTCAATCAGCCGTCGGAAAGCAGAGCGGAAATTCCGAAAGAGTTGTTGGGCGTTAAAAGGAAATCCCTTGCTCTCAGGAGAGAGGGACAATTAGCCGAAGCAGGAAAAGAATTGAAGAATGGAGAAGAATTAGAGATCCTATTACGAGAGCTTGAAAATGCCCCAGGAAGAGAAACTACTGAAGAGGAGGTAGATGAGGTGACCGAACAAGATATGAATGACCCATCTTTGTTATTGATGCTAAAGGGTCTTGGTTGGGAGGATGAAGATAACCAACGTGTAAAAGATGAGGCTCAGTCACATCCAGTACAAGATTCAATTGAATTAAAGCATAAGATGACTAATATCCAGATATCTCCTGCTTATCATTTGTCTCAAGCACCACTCCCGTCTTATTTACCAGATAGAATGATGGGGGAGGGCCCAAAACAAAATTATTTTGCAACGGGCGCATCTGGAAGTACTGGAACTATTAGAAACTCCAGTGCACAATGCGCAAAAACAGATATTGAGCCCAAGGTCTTATCCAGTCGGAGACCTATTGCTGTTGCTAAAGAGCAAGAAAAGCCTTCCACTACCTTGCCAGAGATTTCATATAATGAAACTATGAAAGAGATTCTGGCCCACAAGAGAAGAGCAGTAGCACTTAAAAAGGAAGGGAAGCTCGCAGAGGCCAAAGATGAGATGCGACGAGCAAAGGTTTTGGAGAGATCCCTGGAAGCCAGCAAAGAAGAAAATGCAGGCAACGCTCCTACATATGTATCTGAACCTGAACAAAAACTGCAAAAGGTGCAAACTACTTATGGCAATCAAACAGTTACTCTCCCACTTCATTCAGTTTGCACCAAAACCTCAAAATGCATTGAAAGCAGACAACAAGAGCAAGATCGTGAGCCTATTTCAGCTCGGGAACGCTTCAAGAAGCAGCAGCAAGCTTTGGCACACAAGCGACAATCTTTGCAACTAAGGAAACAGGGTCGAATGGAAGAGGCAGAAAAGGAACTTGAATTGGCAAGGGCTCTCGAAAGTCAGATAGAAGAATTAAATGGTGGTGAGAAACAGATTCAAATGCCTTTAAGCAGTGAAGATGGAGATTTCCTTGATCCTCAACTTCTGTCTGCTCTGCAGTCTTTAGGCATGCATGGCACTCCAGCACCAGCCCAGCACAAGCAAGGACGTAAAGTTAGTACCAGAACAAAATAGCAAACCTTCTGATCTCTTGTTCAAATACATATTCAAGTCAAGAAAGCACTCATCTGAAAGGTAGACTGAAAAAGAAAAGCTGCAATTGGTTGAACTTCATTGAAGCAACGGATCGTCTCTGACAGAGTTAAACTGTTGGAGGCGAAGCTTACTTCGTTACCATCTAATTAGTTAAGGTTGCCAAAACTTCCTTTCTGCACTTTTGTGTTTCTTTATCAGCTGGTGTATGCTAGATTCAAAGTTCTATTGCGCAGTCCATTATGAAAAGCATGGCCTCAGATTTATCTGTTAGATATCGTCTTTATGTATGTTGAAGATGTTGGGAGCTTTTGTGTAGGCTTAAAAAGAGAGACTTTTCTTTTGTGCTCAAACTTTGGCTTCTCAATATGGCATCTGTTCAGAAATGGGTCAGACTAGCTTGCTGGAGGTCATCCTTAGAAATCAGACAATTGGATAATTCTCCCGAAGGAAATATCTTTCTATTGTGATTGCTGCACTGGATGCTTTGTGATGATTATAAAGCCACATTAAGTCTCATGGGGACGATGCTAGGATACAGATTCTCTTGTGCTGTTGGAGTAGCAGAATACTTGATAGAATCCATAACGAACTTGAGAAAGTTTAAGCGAAATGACAGCAGAGGAGACCAACGACATTGCCTATTTAGAACCAGCCTGGCAGTTTAAACCAGAACCAAACTGGACCTGAAACTGGCCATAACCAGTACTAGTAAACTGGACCAGAAATCGCAACCAAAGCCTGCCCCAGTTCAGTTGCGGTTCCTCCTTCCATCCTTAAACCACTGGTTTTAGTTCAATTGTATAATGATTTTCAAATACTTGTATATTTTCTCGGTTATTTCTGTTTTTTCATTAAAAAAATGCAATTAAGGCTATGAACCATAATAGAAACCTGGTGGAACCCAATCCATATATGGTTCATGATTCGAAACAAACCGAAACCAACTGTTTTGATCCACCAGCTCGAGTTTACAGGGGACTAGACATGTCGGCAGCACCATCACGTTCAGTACATGGAGTAGCTGAAGTTACCAGCGACGCCTGACTAATATTTTTAGAATTGGTTTCCGAATTGAATCATTTTCTGAAAATGTTCACAGAAGAAGCCGAATTTATTCAAATCTGCCAATCAGAAAGTCGCAATTCAAGAAGTATGGATCCAACCTTTGGGCATTGAAACCTGAATTGGTCCGAGAATGATATTCATTCCTCTGTTTCAACCAAAAACTCGGCCAGTTCTGGCCACCACCCCCTCAACCATCATGCATCAAATCGGAGACCTGCTTGTTTCAATTCGAGTGAAGATAATAGGTTTCTGAAAGATAGCTAGTGACTCGGTTTCAGAACTGACCTTTCATCTCTTCCCATTTCTTAAGGAAAAGGAACATTTCTTCTGTACAATGGCCATGAGAACCATATTTCTTCTTCCCAAGCATCATTTCCCCACAATCTAAAACCACCCTCTCTCTCTCTACTCTGCAAGGCACAGGCAACCAGTATATGGATGTACATATGATGGACGCATGCACAGATACGCACGCACGCACACAAGCCCTGAATGCATCATTAGAAGTTCTATGTAGGTATGTCTTTGACAATCTAAAAGCATGGCCAGCTTAGTTTTACTTAGAATTGTTTCATGAGAACAGCAATGATTCATCACAATTGCCATTGATAATCCAACTCAAGTAACGTGAGCGCAAAGACTACTTTTTGTGATCTCAAGGTCATAGCAACGCATAGAGTTCTAGAAATAAACAAATGTAATATAAACCATGAAAAAAAAATCAAAGGGTTCAGGACGCAAAATGTAGAATTAAATCAGGATCACATCTAATGCCCTTCAATGAGGAGAAACCGAGGTTCCTTGAAAAGTAAGTGGGAACCATAAACAATTCAGGAACAGAAAGCTAACAGTAGGTAGAGCTTTCGTGATTTTGCTGGAAGCACGAAGCAAGGCTAATTTGGAAAGAAAATGAAAACATGATTTATAATTCAATTACAAAATTTTACGAAGCAAAAAGCACGAAGAGCAATTGCTCACCTGGTTAGGTGTTGACTCACAAGTTGAAGATATGAATCCGGTTTGAGCCTCCCAGTTGTACCAAAAGAAAATATGAAGCAAATAATAGGCCGTGTGAGGAAGTGTACATGTATATACAGAGAGAATATTTGGCTCCTACCCATCGCTGACACCTGCTCAGTGCGTTTGGATGGCATGACTATAATAAAAATATCTTTCATATCCACTTCAAAATTTTGAAATTACACTCATGTCCAATGTTATCCGTATCGTATCGTGGGTATCGCACGATACGGTGCGTATCGCCCGCATCATACGATACAAGCGATATGCCCAGAGCCGAACCGAAACCCACATTTTTCGCGGGTTTCCTCTCTCTCTTCAAGTTATCCAAGCTCCCTAAGAGTCGTTCTTCACCTCCTTGGTGTTCAAAGCTCTAAAATCGTGCTCTACGATGTCCGTGCAAGCCTCCTATCTCGGATTTAGGTATATTTTTAGTGTTTTTCTTTATTTTTTCATTTTTATTTGTTGTTTTTTTTGTTTATTTGTATTTTTCTTTTTTTTGAATGACAAAATATAAAGTTATTAAGTGTGTGGATATGATTTTTATTGCATTCATGAATTAGAAGACACTCTATTTGAGTTTATGTGAAGATTGGAGATTTATGAAGTGTTCTTATTTACAGGTTATTGATTCAATTGTAGTGCTCAATTGATACTTGAAATGGTAGGAAGGGGTGCTAGAGATGATCCAGCATGACAGTGGGGTACACTAATTAAGGGTTCTAAATTGAAGATAAGATGTTTTTTTTGTGAGAGGGTAGTCAGTGGTGGAATTTCACGATTGAAACACCACCTAGCAGGAACTAGGAAGGAGATTGCTCCTTGCACGGGCAAAGTTAGAAGTTTGCCAGAAGGCATTAAATGGCAATGTCTGCAGATGATTGAGAGTAGGATTTCTTGCTTGGACCTTTAAGCCGAACAAAATCTCGCTTTACTGTAGGATTTCTTGCTTCCGTCCATGTCTTTCGAATGCTCCAAGAACTTCCAGCTTGGTGAGGCATCTCCAACGATTTTCAAGGGTCTCCAATGCTACAATCACTCCAACAATGGTGGTTGTGGTATAACTTTTTTTTTACTTTTTGTTCGTATATTTAGTATTTTCATGTGTTATTTAATTTTTCTTTCTCGAATGACAATATATGAAGTGCGTAAATATCTTTTAATTGTATTTGTGAAGTAGGAGACAGTCCATAATAGTCTATTTGAGTGTTTTGGTAGCTTATGAAGTGAAGATTGGGAATTTATTTAGTATTTTTATTTTACGGTTTATTAAGATTGAAGTGTTAAATTAAGATGGCAGGAAGGGGTGTTAGAGATTCCTAATCTTGGTCTGATCATCCGACATGACAGTGAGGTACTACAGTTGAGGGAAACAAATTGAAAATCAAATATGTTTTTTGTGAGAAGGTGATTAGCGATAGAATTTCTCGTTTGAAATGACACCTAGCAAGGACTAGGAAAGAGGTTGCTTCTTGCACGAAAAGAGTATCAGAAGCTATTAAATGGCAATACAGTTGATTGAAAATATAATTAAGAAGAAACAAGAAAAAGAAGATAAAGAAATGTTTGAGGAAGAGGATGGTGGTGGTGATGAATGGCAGATGCCATTGCTATCATTGATTTAGGATATAAGATGTCATCTTATCAAAAGTTGAGAGGGAAACTATTAGATAATATTGTTCTTAAAGTCGAAGAATATTGTTCAACTTTGAAAGAGTCACAGAAGGAGACAGGATGTACTACCATAGCAGACGGATGGACAGATAGGCGAGGAGGGACTTTGTTAAACTTCCTTGTTCATTATCTTAAAGGACTTATATTTTTGAGATCCCTAAACATGTAAGGAATGGCATCCTGTAGAGGTTTTAATGCAAGAATTTGATAAGGTGGTATTGGAGGTTGGGCTTAAGAATGCAGTCTAATTAATTATAGATAATGCAGCTAACTATAAAGCAGTTGAAAAGGAGTTAGCTAATACTTATAGGACTTTTTATTGGATACCATGTGCAAGCCATTATCTAGAGTTCATCCTTGAACATATTGGAGAAATTGATGAAGTAAAGGCAGCAACTAAGTGTTGTCAAGATATCACAAAATTTATCTACAACCATGCTTTTTCTATTATGTATAATGAGGAGATATACAGATGGTGTAGAATTCTTTCATACAGTCGCTACTCGGTTTGCAACTAATTTCTTATCGGTAAAGAGTATTCTTAAACAAAAACAAGACTTGAAGAGAATGTTTTTTTAATATGAGTTGCATAGTTGCCTCAAAATAGAAGGAATAGAAAATTGAATGATATTTAAGAGACACTCTTTAAGAGTACATTTTGAAACTTCTATACTAAACTATTAAGGATCACATGTCCTTTAGTTAAAGTTTTGAGATTAGCTAACAGCGAGGATCAGGCATCTATGGCCTAAAAAAACTATTAGAAACAACTTTAATGGAAGAAAGACAAATTATGTGCCAGTGTGGAGTATTATTGATATGAAATAAACAATTGCATCATCATATTCATGCAACAACTTACTACCTAAATCCAACATTTAGGTATTAGTGAGGTTAATCGATATATCACTGATTGCATAGAAAAATTAGTTCCTGATAAGAGTAGAGCAAATGCTATTCATAGAGAGATAGAGATCTACGATAATGCTCTTCACTTAATGGGCTTGCCTATAATCATTTACAACTATAATAATATGCATATGGGTAAATTATTATCTTAATATTTAAGTTTCTTAACTCTTATATTTATTGTGGAATAACTCTTTATATTTATATTTTTCTATTAGATGTTTGATGGAATAGGTTTAAAAGTGATTGCCCAAACCGGAGAGATTTTGCAATAAGAGTTCTTAGCCAAACCTTTAGTGCAAATGATTGTGAAAAGGAATTAGAGTATCCTTAAACATATCCACGCAAAAAACTGTAACAGGTTGAATCATAAGTGGCTCGATGACCTAGTTTTCATCCATTGCAACATATACAAAAGGTAATAAAGGATTAGTTATTAAGTATTCAATTCAATGTTTCATTTTATTCAATTATTAATATTCATTTTATTCAATTATTAATATTATTTACTTGTTTTTCTTCCAAGCAATTAACAAAGTTAAATAGGAAGGATAATCAATTTTATCCAATAAGTCTGGACAATTTTGATATCTTAGAGGAGTGGATTATGGAAGATAGTGCACTCCTAACTGAAGAAGGCATTCAATGGATTAATTTGGAAGGAGTGCAGCAACATCAAGGGGATGATGATTTTCATTTTGAACTTAAAGCATAAGGTGGTAATGATCTTAAATAAGGAGGAGAAAATGAAGATTATTTAGTTTATCATAATTACAATATGTAAATATAATTCTTTTTTCAATTATGAAAGTTAGTAATTTTTTTGCTAAAGATTTAAGATATAATGCTTTAATGTTTTATACATTGAAAATTGAATGGTGATTGATGAATATGTACTCAACTTATGCATTATATGAATTGTTTTCAATTTGCGTGATGTTTTTAGATTTTTTTTATTTTTTGATTTTTTCTAATTTTTTAGTATTAAAAAATGATACGGGACGATACAATACGTGTCGTGGATTAAAATGATACACGATACGATACGCATCGAACAACACTGGTTCTGATGCATGAGTTGATGTTTAACCTTATTTTTCATAAATTTTATCGCTTTAACTTCAAAATAATGATGCAAGATGCTAAGAATCACAAAGTTCCAAGGGTAGTGAGCCCAAAGCATAGAGTACAACAACAACAACAACTAAGCCTTTTCCCATACTAGACGGGGTCGGCTACATGGATTCTTTGTTTCCACAGATCTCTATCGTGTGCCATGTTAGCAGTTAACTCCCAATAAGCTAGATCATTCTTTATTGTTTCTTTCCAACACTTTTGTGGTCGTCCTCTACCTCTTTTAATACTTTCCAAATTTAGGTTTTCTAACCTTCTTACAGGTTCTTCTTTTGATCTTCTTTCTATATGTCCAAACCATCTTAAACGATGTTCTCTCATTTTATCCTCTAATGGTGCCACTCCTAATTTGTTTCTAATAACCTCATTATGTATACGGTCTTTTCTTGTATGACCACTCATCCATCTCAACATCTTCATTTCTGTCACAGACATCTTTTGTACATGTTGATGATTAACTGCCCAACACTCAGAACCATAAAACATGGCAGGCCTAACTGCTGCTCTATAATATTTACCTTTTAATTTTAATGGTATCTTCTTGTCACAAAGAATACCTGATGCTCCTCTCCATTTTAACCAACCAGCATTAATTCTATGTGTAACATCTCCATCAATTCTTCCATCACTTTGAAAAATTGACCCTAGGTATTTAAAACTTTCCTTTTGGGGAATGCAATGTGTGCCAATTTTAATTTCTATGTCCTCTGAAGTAGCCAAATGATCAAACTTACATTCCATATTCTGTCTTTGTTCTACTAAGTCGGAGGCCTTTGTTTTCTAATGTTTCTCTCCATAGTTCCAATTTTCTATTAACTTTTTCCTTAGACTCCTCCACTAATACAATGTCATCTGCAAATAACATACACCAAGGTACTTCATCTTGAATATGTTTTGTTAACTCATCCATCACCATTATAAATAAGTATGGACTTAAAGCTGATCCTTGATGTAACCCAATATTAACTTCAAAGAAGTCTGTCGTTCCTTCATGAGTCCTCACACATGTTTTTGCACCATCATACATGTCTCTTATAAGGTTAATATATGTCAATGGGATACCTCTTTTTCCAAAGTTCTCCAAAGAACCTCCCTCGGTACCCTATCATAAGCTTTTTCTAGATCAATAAATATCATGTGAAGGTCTTTCTTTTTTGCTCTAAAATGTTCCATAAGACGTCTCAAAAGGTGAATCGCTTCAATAGTAGATCTACCAGGCATAAATCCAAATTGGTTCTCTGTTGTACTTGATACTTGTCTTAACCTACGTTCAATAATTCTTTCCCATAATTTCATAGTATGACTCATTAACTTGATACCTCGATAATTCGCACAATTTTGAATGTCTCCCTTGTTTTTATATATGGGTATAAGTGTACTTGCTCTCCATTCCTCGGGCATCTTTTGGTTTTTCCATATTTCATTAAATAGTCTTGTGAGCCAAGTGATTCCTATTTCTCCTAGTATTTTCCAAACTTCTATAGGAATATTATCTGGTCCTACCGATTTACCACTCTTCATATGTTTAAGAGCCTCTTTGACTTCATTCTTTTGAATACGTCGATAGAAATTGTGGTTTATATACTTTTCTGACTTGGCTAAATCTCCTAAACTAATACTAACATCTTTATTTTCATTAAAAAGATTATAAAAATAGTTTTTCCATCTATTTTTTATATCATCATTTGCCATTAGAATTTTTTCATCCTCGTCTTTTATGCATCTAACATAATTAAGATCTTTAGTTTTCTTATCTCTAGCCCTAGCTATCCTAAAAATGTCTCTTTCACCCTCTTTTGAGTTGAGTTTTTTATATAAGTCCTCCCAAATCTTAGCTTTTGCTTCACTAACGGCCTTTTTTGCTTCCTTTTTTGCTTTCTTATAAGCTTCTAAAGTTTCACTAGTTTTCTTAGCATAATGTAATTTGTAACATGCCCTCTTTGCCTTGATTTTGTTTTGTACTACTTCACTCCACCACCAAGCTTCTTTTTGTGCCGGTACACCTCCCTTAGATACCCCTAACACATCTTCGCCACTTTCCTAATATGTATAGCCATATTGTTCCACATATCAGAGGGTGTGCCAACATAATTCCAAACATCTCCTTGAAGGACTTTTTGTTTAAATATATCTTCTTTCTCACTTTTGAGGTTCCACCATTTAGTCCGAATAGCTCGATGCACTCTTTTCTTCTTTGTCCATTTTTTTATTTGTAAATCCATAACTAAAAGTCGATGTTGGGCGGTTAAGCTTTCTCCTGGAATTACCTTACAATCTTTACAACACGCTCTATCTTTTTTTCTATAAATAAAGTAATCAATTTGTGTTTGTGATAAGCCACTCTTATAAGTAATTAAATGTTCATCTCGTTTTTTGAAGATTGTATTGACTATAAAGAGATCAAATGACATAGCAAAATTTAAAATCTCCCTACCTTCCTCGTTTATATCCCCATAACCAAAGTTTCCATGAATCCCTTGATATCCTAATGCCTCTTTACCGACATGTCCATTTAAATCTCCTCCTAAACAAATCATCTCCCTTTGTGGAATCTTTTGAAACACCTTATCTAACTCTTCCCAAAAAACTGTCTTTATACTATCTTCTAGTCCTACTTGGGGTGCGTAAGCACAAACTATATTCAAAACCTCTACTCCTAACACTAATTTCAATGTCATGATTTGGTCACCATATCGTTGTATGTCTACTACACTCTCCTTTAAATCTTTATTTATGATAATACCAACTCCGTTTCGGGCCTTTTCTTTACCTGAGTACCATAATTTAAAACCTGTATCATCTATCTCCTTTGCTTTTTCTCCAACCCATTTTGTCTCTTGTAAACATAGAATATGAATCTTTCTCCGAATCATAGTATCTACCACCTCCATTAGCTTACCCGATAATGTTCCGATATTCCAAGAACCAATACGAATCTTATTATCTAGGACTAGCTTCCTTACCCCCCGCATCCGTCCATAATCAAAATGCGAAGACCCTCTCTGAAAATTTTTCACTACATTCGGGCGGCAATGTAGCGGGACTAACTTCTTTACCCACACCCGTCCATGATGTGGGAACCCTCTCTGCAATTGATTCACTACATTCGGGCGAAAATGTAGTGGCCCTTGCTTACTTCTTACTGCATTCGGGCTCTGCAGCACGTCGCTAGGCGGGAACGCCCCAAAGCAATGCTCATAATTTTTGTAATCCATGTTGTAGAAATCCGACGAAGTTTTACGCTGGCTGTCGGAAGCCTAACACAACCCTCCTCCTTTATCCGGGCTTGGGACCGGCAATGCAAGGGTGATCCCTTACATGGGCGGAGTTAAAGCATAGAGTAATAAATAAGAATAAATTTGAATTAAGTGTTGAGACTTTTTAAGTATACAATTAATATTTATAGAGTTCCCAAACACATATTCTTTTAGTTGTGTTAGAATTCCAAGGGTAATAGTCATTACTTCTTCCAATCCCAAGCATACAACAACAACAACAACAACAACTAAGCCTTTTCCCATACTAGACGGGGTCGGCTACATGGATTCTTTGTTTCCACAGATCTCTATTGTGTGCCATGTTAGCAGTTAACTCCCAATAAGCTAGATCATTCTTTATTGTTTCTTTCCAACACTTTTGTGGTCGTCCTCTACCTCTTTTAATACTTTCCAAATTTAGTTTTTCTAACATTCTTACAGGTTCTTCTTTTGATCTTCTTTCTATATGTCCAAACCATCTTAAACGATGTTCTCTCATTTTATCCTCTATTGGTGCCACTCCTAATTTGTTTCTAATAACCTCATTATGTATACGGTCTTTTCTTGTATGACCACTCATCCATCTCAACATCTTCATTTCTGTCACAGACATCTTTTATACATGTTGATGATTAACTGCCCAACACTCAGAACCATAAAACATGGCAGGCCTAACTGCTGCTCTATAATATTTACCTTTTAATTTTAATGGTATCTTCTTATCACAAAGAATACCTGATGCTCCTCTCCATTTTAACCAACCAGCATTAATTCTATGTGTAACATCTCCATCAACTCTTCCATCACTTTGAAAAATTGACTCTAGGTATTTAAAACTTTCCTTTTGGGGAATGCAATGTGTGCCAATTTTAATTTCTATGTCCTCTGAAGTAGCCAAATGATCAAACTTACATTCCATATATTTTGTCTTTGTTCTACTAAGTCGGAGGCCTTTGTTTTCTAATGTTTCTCTCCATAGTTCCAATTTTCTATTAACTTTTTCCTTAGACTCCTCCACTAATACAATGTCATCTGCAAATAACATACACAAGGTACTTCATCTTGAATATGTTTTGTTAACTCATCTATCACCATTATAAATAAGTATGGACTTAAAGTTGATCCTTGATGTAACCCAATATTAACTTCAAAGAAGTTTGTCGTTCCTTCATGAGTCCTCACACATGTTTTTGCACCATCATACATGTCTCTTATAAGGTTAATATATGTCAACGGGATACCTCTTTTTTCCAAAGTTCTCCAAAGAACCTCCCTCGGTACCCTGTCATAAGCTTTTTCTAGATCAATAAATATCATGTGAAGGTCTTTCTTTTTTGCTCTAAAATGTTCCATAAGACGTCTCAAAAGGTGGATCGCTTCAATAGTAGATCTACCTGGCATAAATCCAAATTGGTTCTCTGTTGTACTTGATACTTGTCTTAACCTACGTTCGATAATTCTTTCCCATAATTTCATAGTATGACTTATTAACTTGATACCTCGATAATTCGAACAATTTTGAATGTCTCCCTTGTTCTTATATACGGGTATAAGTGTACTTGCTCTCCATTCCTCGGGCATCTTTTGGTTTTTCCATATTTCATTAAATAGTCTTGTGAGCCAAGTGATTCCTATTTCTCCTAGTATTTTCCAAACTTCTATAGGAATATTATCTGGTCCTACCGATTTACCACTCTTCATATGTTTAAGAGCCTCTTTGACTTCATTCTTTTGAATACGTCGGTAGAAATTGTGGTTTATATACTTTTCTGACTTGGCTAAATCTCCTAAACTAATACTAACATCCTTATTTTCATTAAAAGGATTATAAAAATAGTTTTTCCATCTATTTCTTATATCATCATTTGCCACTAGAATTTTTTCATCCTCGTCTTTTATGCATCTAACATAATTAAGATCTTTAGTTTTCTTATCTCTAGCCCTAGCTATCCTAAAAATATCTCTTTCACCCTCTTTTGAGTTGAGTTTTTTATATAAGTCCTCCCAAATCTTAGCTTTTGCTTCACTAACGGCCTTTTTTACTTCCTTCTTTGCTTTCTTATAAGCTTCTAAAGTTTCACTAGTTTTCTTAGCATAATGTAATTTGTAACATGCCCTCTTTGCCTCCACCACCAAGCTTCTTTTTGTGCCGGTACACCTCCCTTAGATACCCCTAACACATCTTTCGCCACTTTCCTAATATGTATAGCCATATTGTTCCACATATCAGAGGGTGTGCCAACATAATTCCAAACATCTCCTTGAAGGACTTTTTGTTTAAATATATCTTCTTTCTCGCTTTTGAGGTTCCACCATTTAGTCCGAATAGCTCGATGCACTCTTTTCTTCTTTGTCCATTTTTTTATTTGTAAATCCATAACTAAAAGTCGATGTTGGGTGGTTAAGCTTTCTCCTGGAATTACCTTACAATCTTTACAACACGCTCTATCTTTTTTTCTACAAATAAAGTAATCAATTTGTGTTTGTGATAAGCCACTCTTATAAGTAATTAAATGTTCATCTCGTTTTTTGAAGATTGTATTGACTATAAAGAGATCAAATGACATAGCAAAATTTAAAATCTCCCTACCTTCCTCGTTTATATCCCCATAACCAAAGTTTCCATGAATCCCTTGATATCCTAATGCCTCTTTACCGACATGTCCATTTAAATCTCCTCCTAAACAAATCATCTCCCTTTGTGGAATCTTTTGAAACACCTTATCTAACTCTTCCCAAAAAACTGTCTTTATACTATCTTCTAGTCCTACTTGGGGTGCGTAAGCACAAACTATATTCAAAACCTCTACTCCTAACACTAATTTCAATGTCATGATTCGGTCACCATATCGTTGTATGTCTACTACACTCTCCTTTAAATCTTTATTTATGATAATACCAACTCCGTTTCGGGCCTTTTCTTTACCCGAGTACCATAATTTAAAACCTGTATCCTCTATCTCCTTTGCTTTTTCTCTAACCCATTTTGTCTCTTGTAAACATAGAATATGAATCTTTCTCCGAATCATAGTATCTACCACCTCCATTAGCTTACTCGATAATGTTCCGATATTCCAAGAACCAATACGAATCTTATTATCTAGGACTAGCTTCCTTACCCCCCGCATCCGTCCATAATCAAAATGCGAAGACCCTCTCTGAAAATTTTTCACTACATTCGGGCGGCAATGTAGCGGGACTAACTTCTTTACCCACACCCGTCCATGATGTGGGAACCCTCTCTGCAATTGATTCACTACATTCGGGCGAAAATGTAGTGGCCCTTGCTTACTTCTTACTGCATTCGGGCTCTGCAGCACGTCGCTAGGCGGGGACGCCCCAAAGCAATGCTCATAATTTCCAATCCCAAGCATAAATTTAATAATTATCTACAATTCCAACGATAATAGTTATTACCTCTTAGAGTCCCAAGCATAAATTTATTAATTATTAAAATTCTAAGAGTAGAAATTATTATATGTTAGAGTTCGAAGCACATATTTATTAACTATTAAAATTTCAAGGATATGAATTATTACCTATTAGAGTCCCAAGCATAGATTTATTGATGATAGAGTCAAGTGAGTTATTAGAAAACACATTCTTGGATCAAGAAATTGTTATGCATGCTTGATACCTTATTAAATAAATATAATAAGTGAAATGATGTATTTTTGTTTTGATATAATTTCCAAACTTAAGTTTACTTATTTTGGTTCAAAATAATCATTTGGATTTTTCTTGTTTTTATTTTATTTTTTTAATTTATATATTATTTTTTAATTAAAAATTTATAATACGTTATGATGTGATACACCTGTCTCATGGAAAAAAACGATACACAATATGATATGGTACAAACACACTGCACTAAATACGCAAAATTATTGGCTACCCTCTCCAGAATTCATGGGTTGAAATCATTGAATCACCGAATCACGTTTAACACATGTAACCGTTAATTTTTAAAGCTCCTAATTGTAGGTCAACAATTTGCTATGTGGATAATTCTATCAACGTTTGAATCAAAATAGATGCATCCCAATTTAAAATGCATACCATAGCGTATGGTATGATATGATTTTATTAATTCAATACATGTGTGGCTTTACATTCGGCATTCCATGTTGAAGCGTACTGTAACATATAATATGGCATATCATTCGGGATTAACCTTTTCTTTACTTTTCCAACACTATAAAACCTATGGCAGGAACTATCTAAAAGCACAAAACATGGTGAGAGGTCTCATTTTTTAGCCTTCTTTCCACCCAACCCATCAATAAACCTATATCTTAGGGTTTCTTAAATATATCAATTTATGAGAATTTTATGAAATCTAGTGGCTTGTCGAAAACATAAGTTAGATTATTTTGCTTTTAAGAGACAAGGTAGACTATAATGTAAGAATTGTAAAGATAGATCGCTGCATAAAAATTGTAAAGGTAGATCGAAAACACAAATTGATTATTTTGCTTCTACCGTAGATCCTACTTGTAAGAATTCCAAAGCAATTCTAAGACAAATTTTAACTACTCAACATCAAATTTAGTAATGGATTTACATGTAAGAAAATGGAAAAAAAACTACCAAATAGAGTTATACTCAATGTTGTCTGATGCGTATCGCTGGGCTCCACGGTACGGGCGTATCGTATCGTAGCATATCGTATCGTACTTTAATATTAAAAACTTAGAAAAATATTAAAAAATCAAGAACAATTAGTAAAAATCCGAAAAAAATAGGAAAAATCTGGTAATTGCTTTGAATTCATATAATGCAAAGTTTAGTACATATTGAGCATTCAACATTGAACAATTGCATCTAAATTTACATATTTTGAAGCAAAAATTGAAATACATTTACATTTTACATATTGTAATCAGGATCATCAACTAAATAATCTTAATCTTCTCCTTATTGAAAGATCCTCATCCTCATCATCATCACCACCTTCTGCTTGAAATTCAAAATCTTCATCTCTTTCATGATGTTGTTGCAACTTGCAATCCTTTCAAATTAATCCATGCAATGTCTTCTTCGGTAAGGAGTGCATTTTCTTCGTTATCTTCTATAATTCACTCATCTAATATATCAAAATTAACAAAATGCTATCTTTGTACATGTAGTTATCATATTTGTTAATTTTCATATATGAGCAAAACGATGAGCTCCATTTCTTTGATTAAAGAGTCTATGACACCTCATTGATGTGATATTGTTACTTGATGATATCCTCTTTTTCTCTTACTAGAAGCTAGCTTTTTAACTAAAGCTTGAGCTCTATTTCTCTCTTCACAGACTGAGTTAAGCCTCACACATGTTGATCATGTTCAACTCAATGGAAGTCATGTAAGGTAAACCCTAAAATAGTGAAGTTGTGAAATGCCCACTCAATGAACCGAGACAACGAAATTGTTCTTCATTGTTTGTGATTTCATGAAATTAGAAACTGGTAGCACAAATATACCTAAAAGTTGGCAACTGAAAGGGAAATAATTTTGTCACAATTTTTATTTGTTCATAAATTATTCTTACAACAACAACAACTAAGCCTTTTCCCATACTAGACAGGGTCGGCTACATGGATTCTTTGTTTCCACAGATCTCTATCATGTGCCATGTTAGCAGTTAACTCCCAATAAGCTAGATCATTCTTTATTGTTTCTTTCCAACACTTTTGTGGTCGTCCTCTACCTCTTTTAATACTTTCCAAATTTAGTTTTTCTAACCTTCTTACAGGTTCTTCTTTTGATCTTCTTTCTATATGTCCAAACCATCTTAAACGATGTTCTCTCATTTTATCCTCTATTGGTGCCACTCCTAATTTGTTTCTAATAACCTCATTATGTATACGGTCTTTTCTTGTATGGCCACTCATCCATCTCAACATCTTCATTTTTGTCACAGACATCTTTTGTACATGTTGATGATTAACTGCCCAACACTCAGAACCATAAAACATGGCAGGCCTAACTGCTGCTCTATAATATTTACCTTTTAATTTTAATGGTACCTTCTTATCACAAAGAATACCTGATGCTCCTCTCCATTTTAACCAACCAGCATTAATTCTATGTGTAACATCTCCATCAATTCTTCCATCACTTTGAAAAATTCTTATAAACTAACCCGAATTTACATGTTACATACACAGCTTGCAATCCCAAACAAGCATATCAGAAGATGCCATGGAGAGAAGTGAAGACAGGAGAAGATAGGCTAGAAACCTACCCAAAAAAATTTGAAAAAAAAAAATTGGGCGTATCGGCCGTATCGTACGATACGGAGCAATAAATGCTCATTTGCGATACATATGGGTGTATCGTACGATACAATACGTATCACACCATATACGGATAACACTGGTTATACTCAATCTAAATAATGAAACCTCAAAAATCATAAATAAAAGATAAAATAATTCAAGAGATGCTTATAATTATGTAGGCATAGCTGGTGGCATGTAGACTAATCATGACAATGCATATTAGCAAAGTGGTATAAGATGTATTAAGTTAATCTAAAGGAGCACCAACATAAAAAGAGGCTTAGTGGTATAGTGAGGCTACGCAAGATAAAACTAAAGCAAAAATACCATACTACAAATCGTATCACATCAATAAAACTAGCAAAAGTTGAGAGGTCTTTAAGAAGGCAAAAAAAAGCTATTAGTGAATCAAAAGTCCAAACTTAAGAGGATTTATAAAAAAAACTCCAGAGAAAGTAAAAGAAATACTTTTGAGATAGCTAAAGTTCTAGAAACGAAAATTAAAGATCTTACCCTTATTAGATGCATCAAGAACGAGGATGAGAAGATTATAGTAATAAGTAATGATATAAAAAATAGATGAAAAAGTTATTTTCATAAGCTTTTTAATGAATAGGTACTACCGTACTAGTATTAGCTTCGTAGAGTCAACCTACTCAAAATAGTATTAAAACCATAATTTTTACCTACAAATTCAAATGAATGAAGTCAAAAGTGCTCTTAAACTTATAAAGGTGACTAGATAATATTCTCAAAGAAGTATAAAAAATCTTAAGAAAGACGAATATCACTTGGCTCACAAGATTACTTAGTAAAATATACGGAGGAACTGATATATGCTTAAGAAACAAGGTACATATATATTATGTATATATCCAAGAACAAGATAAGCATTGAAAATTGTGTGAATTATTAGGGTATAAAGCTGATGAGCCATATATTAAAATTATGGGAAAAAATTATTGTGCGAAGGTAAACCAAGATAGGCATTGAAAAGTATGTGAATTATTAGAGTATAAAGTTGATGAGCCATACATTGGAATTATGTGAAAGAATTATTGAGCAAAGGTTGAGACAAATATCAAGTATAGCAAAGAACAAATTTCGATCCATGCCAAGGAGATCTAGTGTTGAGGCTTTTCACCGAAGTGGTGCATCACATATTATATATGAAGATCCCATCAAAGTTAAAAGGTAAATATTATAGATCACCTTAGGAGAGTTAATCATCAACATATACAAAAGATGTTCGTGACACAACCGAGGAAGTTGAGATAGATGTGTGCTCATACCAAGAAAGACCATATTGGTAATAAGGCTTTGGAATGGCACCAATAGACAATAAAATGAGGGAAAATCATGCAAGATGGTTTTGGTATGTAGAAAGGTGACCAAAGAAAGCTCCGTTAAGATGGAAAAACTAGGTGGTGAATATGTTAAGAAAGGAAGAGGAAGACCATAAAAGTATTAGATTGAAACAATAAAGAATGATCTAACCTTTGTTGAGTTCACTGGCAGCATGACACGAGATTAAACTCTATGAAAATAAAGAATCCATATAGTTGGTCCCATCTAGTATGAGAAAAGGTTTAGTTGTTGTTGTTGTTGTTGTTGTAACTCGTAAGCCTTGGCGCCAGTCGATGTTTCTCAAGTGCCCGACAAACTTAATACTATCTCATCCGCTTGCACAGCTGATTTTTAAAATTATAGCACAGAGAGGAGATCCAGAAGGTAATGAAAGATGGACTTTTTATTTGGATCATAGATGATGAAAGATGGATTTGGATATGATGATTATGATATGATTAGGTTACACAAGAGAGAGTCAGTTCTTATTGTACTCAAAGTGATCTCCAGCAACATACCAAAAGCAACTATGAGTTCTTAACTGAAACTAAACTTGATTCTTTTGCTCTTGTACCATTGCACATGTTTGTGGATTCATGAACATTATTGTCCTCTTTAGTTGATGAAGAAGAAACATTTATTGTGTCATTTAATTTATTTATCTTCTAGAAGCATAAATTGAACAGAGATGGATGTAATCTCACCTTTCCATCCATTCCTTTTATTCCTTCAGATGCTTCATCAATGGTGGCATATCTCACAAACCCAAAGCCCTTGGAGTAACCAGATACCCTGTCTGTCACAACCCTTGCTGCAAGCCTATATAGTTACAAATATTAACACTTTCAAGAGTTTTAGTGCTTTCAATTATCTTCAAATAATAAGCAGAACAGGAACGCACCATGGACTACTTGACCAAATTTAGAGAACTCTTCTCTAAGCTTCTCAGTTGCAGTACACTTGCTAAGCCCTGCAAAACAGAGCAATATTAAGAAAAGACAAGAAACACAAACAATGCAAAAGTCGCTATCCTTGTAACAATTTACATAATGTATGAGCAGCACAAAAACAAAGAATAGATTTGTACCAAAACATTAGTTCATAATATAACAAATAAAAAGCAAATAGATCATGCATCAACAACAAGTATATCTTGTCCAATTGAATTGAGCTATTTCTTTCAAAATAAACACTGATTGGAAGACCATATAAGAGTGCAAGGCATGCATCTGGATATGAAAAATACTATCCTCAATGCACCCACATATGCTAACCATAATCAGCTGAAAGAAAACAATGGTTGTACAAACCATTGATGAAGGTGTTTTGAATTTCTAAAGCTTGTGGCTAATATGCAAAGGATAATTACATAACAGTTGTTTCAGATTTAGGAAGTAATATGAGTTACTGTGCAAACGTGTAACATTGATCATGTGGATAATTTTCCTTGCTAGCAACAGGTAATAAAAGAGGAAACCACCACTCAATAAAACAGACTACGCAGACAAAGATCACTCTGTTATTAGCTACAGTCATACCCAAAAATATACAAGGATAAGCAGAAACGGGCGACCTGCCCCAAAGTCGACGCCAATCACAGCAAAAGAGAGAGAGAGCTTATATCAATCTAACACCTTAACAAATCCAAAGCCATTAGCCAACTTGGAAAAAAATTAAATGAAGCATTAGTCTTTCGCAAGAAAGGACCAAGAAACCAACAACGGCAACCCTCAAACCCATGACAGAAGACAACCAAAAGTCGTAAGGTCAGAGATTGGTTGTCATTTATGCAATAGTGGAGCACAGACGCAAGAGAAACATAAGCAAAGGGAGAAAAGAGTGCCTGAGACGAAGAGGTTGGTGCAGGGTTCTGCCGGCGGCGGGGGAGGGGTGGCAGGAGGATGCGGAAAGAAGGAGGAGATGGAGAATAGTCGCCGGAAACCGCTTGTCCTCGCCGCTGCAGCAGCTCGCAGTGCCATCTCTCCCAAGAAATCCCGGACACCCTGTCTCTCTCTCTCTCTCTCTCTCTGTAAAGATCTCCTGGGGTTTAAGGGTTGAATTACCTTTCCAGGAACTTCTGCTATCCTAATTACATAATTGGATAGCTAGTAGGTCAGTCGGCGGGTCAGACCTGCCTCGAATCAGGTCACTCTAGGCCCAGACCCGAATGGACTGCTCAAATCAGTACAAATAAACCTGACAAATGACGGCTTTTCAGTTATAGACAATTGTCCTAGACCTCGGGTTGGACCTGCTTTTTCAGCGAGCAAACTTTCATAAATCCTGCACCGATCACTATGCTAGTTGGATCTTGTCTACTGAACCTAGATAGTATCTTCTTCTGTTACTGAGTTGGATCCAACTAACGACCTTTTTGCATAATTGGGTTTGTGGTTGGATTTCAAGTCAGATCCAGAACAGAAAAGACATCCACATAATATAATCTCATGGAAACTCAGTTGGATCCAGAATATAATTGGATATATCTTAGTTTTCGAATACAAGGTCTGGCCCATTTAAGAAGGTACAGTAGCACCATATCTTAGAGTGGTACACACTTGTTTTGTGAGGTTTGTTTCATATCACAAGTCAACTACTTTACTAATTGATAATCTTGTAATGATTATTTTGAATGTTAAAGATGTGTTTTTCAGTATGTTGGAGTATTTTGCTAATTTTTGTATCTTCGGATCATCAAGAAGATTATACGTGCCTATGAGTGTTTGGATATCAACTTGGTGTTTCAATGAGACTTCAACGACAGATCCTGGGCTTGGTGATCAATTTTAAGATGCGTTCTCGCACAAACTGAATTGGTGAACGTTAAGTGTGAGCTCCTAGTTATATATGTCAAACCTAAAATCCTACACTTTGAAGGTTTGCTAGAGTCCGGCATTAAGCCGAGTGTTGTCGCTCCATGTGCAGGAATGGATCGAGTTCTTCCAAAGCACTTAACTGTTTTTCCTAATAGTTGATAATGACCACGAACGAGCACAAGCGCACACCACTGGGGGGAGAGAGAGAGAGAGTATTATTGAAATACTTTTTTATTCAACAATATTATTTAGATAAAAGTTTATTGCATAAGCTTGTGCCCTCCTGCGCTAACTTATATTAGCACTTCAAGGGGAAGTAGTACGCTTTTGTTCTTTGAGTCTCTTGACTTGTGAGCCTACGGCATCTGGAAGGGCTCAACAATCATAGTGTAGAGGCGGTCCCTGGACTCGTGTTCAAGCATGCCAAACCCGTCTTCATACTCATACATGCTCTGCGACATCCTCCCTATATTGATAACTGCATTGGCGAAGGGGCGTGGCCAAGCCTGGGACGCCATCAATTCTCTGTTGAGCCTCCTCCATGCATCCCTCAGCATGTTATTTATCTGTTGCCGTGCTGCCTCTTCTGCTACCCTTGCTTCGTTCATGTAAATCTGGACCGATCTCGGTAGATTTCCTCTCCCAAATCCGAACTTCAATTTCAATATGGAAAGAAATTAATTAGACAACATGATAAATTTACTGTCTCCCTGTGCATAATATATATAGATAGATAGATAGATTAGATGCATACTGTTGATCTCTGGAGGTCTGCAGAGAGGCGGAAGATGGTTGATGACAAATGCATTATGTTGGACGATTGGAACTGCATGAGGCGTTGGATTGCTTGTTCTTCGATGTTTTGGGCCATTAAGAAGTAAGAGGGAACCAAGAAAGGAGCGGCCATAGAAGCGCGTACGTTCCTCATGTATTCCTCTAGCCTTGGCATTTGTCCACTGCGCATCCATCGTGTTTCCACCAAATACGACCTAAACACACTTGTCCACTGCAAATAAAACGCCACATTAGTTTTACAGCGTCAAACATACGGAATGCCACCGAGTACCGCATGTGAAGTTAACTACCTAATTGCATATGAGGACGCGCACAGAGAGAGAGAGAGAGAGAGAGAGAGAGAGAGAGAGAGAGAGAGAGAGAGAGAGAGATTACAGCTCTCCTGAGGTGTGTGGTGACATCTCGACCATGCCTCCTCATGACAGTGTAGGTAATTTGGTTGGTGGTGTTATAGAGAGCCATGTAGAAAACCCTCAAGTTTTGTGGGAGCTCATCCATGGATTGAAGATCCCACCTACATGACGTAAATAGATTTTCAAGTAATAAAGTAACTAGACTCAGTCATTTACACCCATGTTAAAATCTAGTGAATAAACTTTAATCCTAACTAGTATTTTTCTTCGTATGTATCAACTTTCAGGTTAAATAACAGTAACCCCAATATCCATGTAAGTGGATACAATAAGGTGATCGTTATTTAGCATCCATCTTGTATCATGCTAACCTTTCAACAGTCTGCACAAAGAGTTCGAGCTGTTCAACAGACTCATGCTCACCGAAGATATCTTCTGCAGTGACCATTAAGTAAGAGATCCTGGCCATCTGCATTCTGTAATGAGACATATGTGGCTCATACATCTTCCCAACTGCCATGAAGTAGCTTTCCGCCAGCCTATCCCTTGCAAAGCTGATTTGTTCTGCTAACCCCAATTCTCTCCACCACCTGAATTTACAAAACATATGCATGATGTGGGGGGGGGATAGAGAGAGAGGGAGGGAGTTTTTTCACTTTTTATCGATAGCCCAAGCATGACTAAAACAAGAGATTCATTTACCCAGCCAGCTCTCTAAGTTCTCTCTGGTGCATTGACTGAACCACGTTGAAGTCCAACCGAGCGAACTCGTGTAAGATCTGGCTCCTGCGGTCAGTCCTCTCGAAGACCTCAATGAACTCTCTGGCCTCCATCCTGCGAACCCTCCTGTGCATTGGAACCTGCAGGGCACGCTGTACTTGGCGAGCCATGCTTTGATCCATACTGCTCACCCTCGCCCTCAGATGCTCGCTGGTGAAGGACACAGCTTCTTCCAATATCGCTTCTCCTTCATAAGCTAGGTGTGCTGCTTCATACAAGCTCAGCATCCCCCTGACGTCCTCTCTCAAACTTTCCTGGAACCGTCCCGATTGGTCTCTGAATCTGCTAAATACATCTGTCATGTATACAAACCAATTCAAGCAGGCTTTCTCCGCAGGATCGCGAACTAATTAAATTTCTATCTAGCAGCTTAATGTTACGTACAAATATATACCTGCAGAAACATTATAGCCATATTGTCTTAGCATTCTGAATCTAAGAGACGCAGAGTGAAGATCTTCGAATCCTCTAGTAGTTGAAGAAATGCTATCTAGGACTCTCCTGATCTCACTCTCAAAGTGGTAGGATACGCCAAGCCGCTCCAGAGCATCAATAAGCTCCAACTGAGCCATGGGCTCAGTTGTGGATGTTATCATCTGTCTCACTTCCCTTCTAAGTTCTTCAATTCTAGTCCTTTGTGTCTCAATCTGCAGGCAAATTACAAATCACTCACAGACAGAGAAAGGAAATACTGAAGCCACAAAAACCAAAACTAGAATTTAATCAGCTGATTCAGTACTGAGACGTACTGCCGAAATGCTTGTGATCGACTGGATGAACTCATAGTTCCACATACTTGGTTGGTACCTAGAAGACCTTCTTTGAGCTGCACATCCACCTGTTTGAGCCCGGGTAGTGCACCTCACAGAGGTGGTGCTGCATGGTTTGGCCCCAGCCTTTGTGTTGGGGGCGAGCCTCGGCGAAGCAATGGAAGGTGTTGTAAAGGAAGCAAGATGGGCAGCCATTGCAGATAGTGTGACAATGTGTGACTGAAGGAGCAAAGAGTTGCTTTAGATGCTATATGGAATGTGGGATTTGGTTGATCCACACTTTGCTGCAATTTGCTTATATAGAACTCCAGTAACAATCTAAAACGTGTAGATAATGGTTTCTTTGGTTAGGATGGAAGGTTTTAGTAAACATAAACCACCTAAATTAAGGTGTTTTCTTGCATAATAAGGGTATCAAACATGTATCTTTTTCTTGAAACGAATTGCCCTCATGCTTCACGATTTTGCCAACCAGTGAAAGTTGATCGACACTGAAGCTGCTGGTCGCCCCATAAAAACCGTTTCCATGATGCACTAATTGGAAGTCCAAAACGCATTATAGTTCTTAGAAATCTCCTCTATGTTCTTCAGATCTACTCCATAAGTGAATCGTCCGTGTTTCTGTTTTCAACGTATCATGTCAGAATCGTTTCTGAATGGAACCATTCGGCAGAACGAGATCCAACTTATCAGCAAGTTTTCTATTAAAAATAATTCAAAGCTTCAATCAGAAAAATATTGAACATAATTATGAACCAACTTTTATTGAGAAACCGAGGAAATTAAAGCATTTAGATTCATCTTAATTTGGATCAATTGATTCGGTCGATTCTGGCAACACTGACTGTTATAGTGGTCATTCTCATCTTATCTTGCGTGTAGGAAGCTTTTTCTGGTTTGGATCTAGTTCTTGGTTGCCTCTTCTCTAGTCTTTAAGCAATCCTTTCTCCTTTCTCATTCAGAAGCCTACTTACGTCATCTTCCCACGGTATTACCTTTTGCATAGACGAAACCAACTGCACTAATTACAAATGGAACGAATTCCATTATGCGTATCTGTTCAGCATTGAGGTTGTAAATCCTTAAAATTATAACTCGATGTGCTTCTTTAGTATTTTCGCTAATTTGACAGATTCAGAGGTTATTAGAAATAAATTGAGAGTGAAATTAATATATAATTAAATGAGAGAAAATCGTTCCAGAAAGATGACCATAAAAAGTTAGGAGAAACTAGATTGTGAAAATAATAAAAATAGAACCGCAAGAGTATTTTAAGAAAACAATAAACAAAAAAGAATGGTCTAACTTATCTTATCTTAACTATTAGTATGGCACATCATTTAGCTCTATAGAAACAAAGAATCTTTGTACCGGCCCCGTCTAGTATGTTTAAGCCTTAATTGTTATTATTGTTGATGAATTCAGGTTCATATTTCACCACAAATAATAATAGTAATAATAATGAAAGAATAGAACTTCATGTTAAAATTCTTAATTTTGTATTAATTTCAATGAGCACACATATAAATGCCACATATAATATATGAAAAAAAGGCGGTCATGTGTATATTGTAAACGTAGTTCGAAAATAATGATAACTTTTATTAGACATTAAAATTGAAAATTAATAACACGTACTTTCAGTTTTAATTAGATATTATATTGTAATGTTGCTTTGGGTTTTTGTTTGAAGTTATTTTAAATTTAGTCCCACATCAAAGAGAAAGAAGTGTGTGACCATAATGGATCATCCATACGCCCCTTCTTTACATTTGGTTTTGTAGTTACTTTTAAATTTGTTTCTGTCCAGTGTTTCCAATTTCCATTTCTTTGATCTTCAACTTTTACACTTTATGTTGGTATTGATCACTTGATTTGCTTGAGGAAGTTTGAAGTTATTTTAAATCATGGATTAATACTTGAAAATTATGAATACATACAGGCACAATGAAGTTCAAGCATTTTTAAGCTATTATGGAACCATAAGCTCAAATCATACTCTTAGAGTATGATCCATCAAGAAACGTATCAAATACTTGTACCGACTTTTATCATTAGAACATAGTATCAGAAATGCATATCAATATTGATGCTGAACTTGTACTTTACAAGTTTTAGAAGCACATTTTAGTTAAGATATACCTTAAACTTCTGAAGTTTGCCTTATCCCAGCCCTGTTCCAATATTTGTACTCAATACGTACCCGTGTCTGGAAATTTTGGTTTGACTCCAATTAACCTTTTAATCAGATAATTTGGACCTTGATTCAAATACAAGGCTGAATTCATTTGGATTGGATCAAGGAGTTTGGGTGTTGGTCTGAAAATGATGGTATATATATCACAGTTTGTCCTCAATGTGGATCAAGTGTTAGATCCAATTCCACGATCCAAAGCAAATTAATAACCAAGAGCAGTGTCCATCCACTGAGAAATGAAATGGGTCCATGGAATGACACATGAAATTTGTGGCTTTAAATGGAAGGATGATCATGAAATGTCCATGCACGAGTTCCCTGAAATAAGTCTGTATTCATGGAAGTGGTGCATGAAAGTAACCATGAATTATTTGCAATGATAGGCATAAAACATGATAGGGCATCCAACACGCTTTCCAGCAATTATAGGAATTTCTTTGAAGATACATTCGACACTTCATGGAGCAGCATGGAGACAAATAAAGGGTCTCCCAGTATAAAACTAAAATCTGAAAAAGAAATTAAAAAACATCCAGGAGATCCGAATTTGAGGAAAATATATAAGCCACTCACCTGAATATTACAGGGCTCCGTCTCAACCCATAAGATTTTCTAGGTCCACCACTAGGTGGAGGTCAACTATGAGGTGCAACTAGATCGGGTCTCAGATAGGTTCAGATCGATTTATTTCAAATTCGATGAGAAATTCAAATCAACGCCGAACTTGCTTTGATATGGATCCAAGGTTCAAGTACGTGTGTGTCCACACGCGCGTGCAGGCATGTGTGCAACTGTTTCTGTGTGTGAATGACATATATACATATATATATATATATATATATATATATATATATATATATATAGAGAGAGAGAGAGAGAGAGAGAGAGAGAGAGAGAGAGAGAGATGAAAAAGAAAGAAGAGAGTGTCAATGGGAATGACCTGGCCTGACATGCACCGCACCCAACGGATTAAGGGTTGGTCGGTGATCCACTTGAGTTTTTCTTTCTTTTCTCGTTTATGAATGGTCAATTCTAGTTAGATCTACAAGTTGCGAAGGATTTTTCAAAATGGCCGATTCATGAAAGGGTGCTATGGAATCCAGATGGTGTCTCTTGGTGTTTGGTGATTTTTCAATTATACCAGATGCTATTGAAGGGTTGTGACCTGCTAAACTGAACAAGACACCATGAACAGGTGTGTGTGCGTGAGAGAGAGAGAGAGAGACATGTTGGTACATAATGTACAGGATAACTGATTAGTTGCAAGATCGATCAAAGGGTCGTCAGTTCACTATACCAGAGGACAACATATAGATGTTAGGCTTTTCTTGAGACCAAGAGTAACAATTGAAAAACAATGAGAGACTTCGGAATTGAAGTGCATAGCACCTCAATGATTGTGAGATAGATGCAGACGTCATAATCTTTTGCGAGTTTCTCAGAAGGCTTTCATGAACCGTTAATTTAAATGAACAGACATCCCTCTGTTCATCATTCTCACTCACATCTATATAGGGCAATCAGTAAGCCATGAAGGAAGATAGAGAGGATACACTTCAATCTCCCCTATGCATTGTTCTCTTAAGGCATCTTTAGAAAGCCATATTGCTTCCTTTTGTACACAGAAAGAAAAGCAGGAACTTATCATTTATGTTCGCAGTCAATCCGAGGCTGTGGTCTTGGCAGTGCAAGAAAAATCGAGGTGGTTTCATCGTATCCTGAAGGAAACTTTGTCGGCGAAGAAGAATACCTTGCAGTGAAGGATGCTGATGCTCACCAGATTCCTGTAGCTCTTTGTTTTTCCAAAGATGAAAATCGCGCAACAGTGAAGGCGATGGACACAAGGTTCCCTCACAGGGGCTTGCTCAGACAAATGTCTTTCTCTATAATTTTCCGGTATTTCCTCTTTTGTATATCACCACCTCTACTGTCTCTGTATGTGCCTGTCTTTTTATAAGCAGGCGCTCCCCCATTTGTCTGAGCTTATCCACCTATGGCTTCCCTCGTCTGGGAGCTTTAATAGGCAGTTGTTACCGGAAAATCTGGTAACGGTTGTCCGTTACTTGGTTTGGCCTGATCCTCAAGTAACGGCTGGATGGCTAGTCCAGCCGTTACCCGAGCCAGAATGGCCACCATTTTGTAACATCTCCCACTTCGCCATTCGAGCTAAGTGTATCGACATATTGGTTTACCTCCCACTTTTCAGGGGTTTTCCCTAGTTATGTCAGTTCCTGATTACTATTGTAATCAGAACCTGTTGTGTGGTTATTTCCCTACACAACAAATCATCCGTTGTATGGTTATTTACCAATACAACAATTGTATATCGGTTGTATGGTTGTTTGCCGATACAACAAATCAAACATATCTCAAACCCATGTTTTCAATATGTTTTGATAAGAGTTCTTCCGTTATGCCTTTTGTTAAGGGGTCTGCCAACATGTCTACCGTTGGCATGTATAAGATGGATATTTCCTTTTTCATAACCATATCATGAACATAGTGGTATTTTACCATTATATGCTTGCTTTTTGAGCAATCTGCTCCACTCTTAATAAGAGTAATTGATGCATTGTTATCACAATAGATAACCATTGGCTCGTTTGTTACTTCTGTTTCGGCGATCGGTTGTCGGCTGTTTTGGCTGATTTCATCTCTAGCCGCTTCGGTTGTTTCGGCCTCTGGCTGTTTCAGCTGTTTCGCTGTTTTGGCTAATTTCGCCTCTGGCCGCTTCGGCTGTTTTGGCCGATTTCGCCTCTAGCCGCTTCGGCTGTTTCAGATGTTTTGGCCGGTTTCGCCTCTGGCCGCTTCGGCTACTTTGGCCAATTTTGCCTTTGGCCACTTCTGGGTTTCTCCTTCCGCCTTCCCTACCGACTGCCACCTTCTATCGAATTTTTTTTTTTCGTTCCCTCTCTTTCTTTCCTCCATTTTTCGTCCTTTTTTTTTTCAACTTTCTATTTTGCAGAAAACCTGGCTTTGATACCAATGTCGACGAAGAAGAATACCTTGCAGTGAAGGATGTTGATGCTCGCCGAATTCCTATAGCTCTCTGTTTTTCCAGAGATGAAAATCGCACAACAGTGAAGGCGATGGACACGAGGTTCCCTTACAGGGGCTTGCTCAGACAAATGTCTTTCTCTATAATTTTCCGGTATTTCCTCTTTTGTATATCACCACCTCTACTGTTTCTGTATGTGCCTGCCTTTTTATAAGAAGGCGTTCCCCCATTTGTCTGAGCTTATCCACCTGTGGCTTTCCTCATCTGGGAGCTTTAACGAGCGACTGTTACCGGAAAATCCGGTAACGATTGTCCGTTACTTGGTTTGGCCCGATCCTCAGGTAACGACTCGCTGGTCAGTCCAGTTGTTACCCGAGTCGAGAATGACTACCATTTTATAACAAACTTGTCATTAAACCGTGCACACCTGGAGCATCGACTTCGGGAGATCAGTGAGTTAAGCCTAAAGGAGAGTACCTTAGGCTCATCCTACGAGCCTTCATTCCATTCACAGTTTCAAGCGTGGGTTGCTGTTTTGAATCCAGCATAAAATAGCACATGAGCAAGAAGGTTCGGATTGGTGTACTGCAGTGCAGTCTTCAATACATTACAACAATCAGATAGTGTTCAGGTATTCATCACAATACTCAGTTGACTACCCATTGCATCAATAACAAGTGTTGGTTGCATTACATACAATGCCAAAATTTTGCAATTACAACCTTTAGGTTTTACTTTCACATTGATTCAACAATGGCATCACTGAGGGAAATGGTTTCTGACTTTGTGAAATTAGACAAATTCAATGTCTAGAACTTCTTGAAGATATATTTCGTTCTTACAACATTGAAGGTGGTCTACCTTTTTAACATAATAAAGCCAGAAAAAAATGAAACTATTAAAGCAGCTCTACAAGGCAAAAATAGGATAATGATACGTGCGTGGAGCACATTGTCAATGGAAAGTCGGATACGTTGTTCGATGTATACCAAAACTCACCGAGTGCAAAGGAGTTAATGGAGAGGATTGAAACACATTATATGGTTGAAGATGCCACGAGTTAGAAATTTCTAGTTACCCGTCTTAATAATTATAAATGATCGATTAATGATCACGTCATAAAATATTTTCATGAGATCAAGTGGATCTTAAACAATTTTAAGTAATATAAAATAAAAATTGGACAAATTATAATTGTCTCTAATTCCTTCCTTCTTAGGAAGAGTTTAAGCATAATCTTAAGCACAAGGAAGAGGATATATCTCTTAAGCAAATTGGAAATTAGCTTAAACTTTAAAATGAATATTGTAAATTGGATGATATTAAGGGACCAACCACTCAAGATAAGGTCCATATTATTGAGGGTGGAAAATACAAGAAGCTCTCAAAGAAAAGAATCAACATTTTGGTAAATCTCATGATAACAACAGAAGTAATTTTAAGCCAAACAAAAGAAAGGAAATGCTTCCATTGTGATAAGCCTAGTTATTACAAGAGAGAATTTTGGTTCTTGAAGAAGAAAAAATTATGCTTCTCCAAAGAAAAACATTGTAGCCATCATATCTAAAATTAATATAGTTGAAGATATTGAGTCGTAGTTGGTCCACTTTGGTGCTACATGTCATGTTTGTAAGAACAAGTCTTTCTTCAATACCTTTTATAAAAGGAACATACCCGTTCCATACATTGGTTATGCTTCAATAGTCCAAACCCAAGGCAAACGGATGGTAGAACTTACATTTAAATCTAGCAAGGTTTTGACTCATGAATACATTATATGTCGCACCTGCATGAATCGTGACCACATTCGATGCCACATAGATGCTCCTCACATGAGTATGAACATAAATGATATTCAAAGCTAATTATAGTCAATCCAACTCAAATGAAGTATTAAATTCAAGTATCTATAAATCTAAACAATTTGTTATAAATGGTGCGGTGCCCACTGACATAATCCATGAATGTTATACATGAACAACTAAATAAGCTAACTCTTAACTATATTGTATCATCTCAAAAGACAACCTTTGACCAATCTGCTATTCAGTATTGTGTGTCGTAGAAGTACTAGATTCAAGATAAATCCTAAAATAATAGGGTGATCTCCGGCCCATAGCTCAGTAGGAAAGTTATCTACCTCTTAATAGAATTTATACTAAAAGCATATGTGCTTCGCAAACATTTCATAGCAAATCACTTTTACATTTCAATTCATGCTTCCAAATCCATACACATACATCCACATACACACACACATCAATTATGATAATTATAACCCATATCTTATACATTTTGATATGTGTGACTTGCATTATTAGCCAACCATATTGAAAGAAATATTCATTACCTATATTGATGATTGCTCTCGATATTGTCTTATATATTTAATGCATTCTAAAGAATAAGTTTTAGAAATTTTCAAAGTTTTCAAAACTCAAGTAAAACTACAACATGAGTTATATATCAAATACTTAAGAGTGAACTAAGGAGGAGAATACTATAATCAAAATTATTTTTGAATCATACACGAAATTGTCGCTCTATATATACTACAATAAAATAGTGGCTAAATGAAAAAAATAGGTGTTGATAAAAGTTGTCAATGTCATGTTATCTTAGGTGTAGGAAACAATTTTTGTGAACTAATGATAATATATAAAGTTACGAGTAAAAGGAGAAGAATGGTTAAGACTTTTAGACCACGCTTTTCTATGTTCGTTGTAGAAGAACATGTGATTGTATAGTGAATCTAGTACCATACTCCTTCAATACCGAATGTGACCCTCAAACATATGAAAAGGCTATGAAGTCTCTTTATGCTTCTTTTTGAAAATAAGTAATACAAGAAATGATGGACTCAGTAATGTGAAATTAAACATAAAAGTTAGTACATCTCCCTCCTATGTCTAAAGCTATATCTTGCAAGTGGGTATTTAGAAACAAAATGAAAGTCAATGGTACTATTGATAAGTTTAAAGTAAAAATAATTGCTAAGAGGTTTATTAAAAAAACAAAGAATCGAATATTTTGATACATATCCTCGTGTAGTTATGATAGTTATATCAAGTACTTATAACACTTACCTCTATTTTTAAACTTGTCATTCACCAAATGGATATTAAAATTATGTTTTTAAATGATGGATTAAATGAAAAGGTGTATATGAAATAACCCGAAGGGTTTGTTGTTCCTAGTCATGAAGCTAATTAAATACTTGTATGGTTTGAAGCAAGCCCCTAATTAATGAGAATAAAAATTTGATCAAGTTGTGTTTATCATTAGATATAAAATAAATGAGTTTTATAAATATGTTTATTTTAAATTTCATAATAATAAATGTGTTATTATTTGTTTATATGTAGATTATATGTTTATCTTTGGCATTGAGTTTACTAAAATAGTAAAACTAAAGAATTAAGATCTCATATTTTCTAGATAAATGACTTGGGTTCAAACATTATTCTAGGAATAAGAATTACTAAAATTGGAGATAGCATAGCTCTTTCTCAAGCTCGCTATTTAGAAAAGATCTTGAAAAGAATTAATTATTTTTATTGTCATCTAATTCTTGCTCCATTTGGTCATAATATTAAACTATTATCAAATGATGGAAGCCTAGTTTCAGATATATGCAATGACATGCACTCAACCTAACATTGTTTATGCAATTGGCAAGTGGAGTAGAGACACAAGCAATCCAAGTAGAGAGCATTAGCATGTTGTATATTGAGAACTAGAATACTTAAAAGGAACCATTAATTATGGTTTATTCTATTGTGGTAATCTTTTACTTTTAAAAGGATACTAAGATGCTAGTTAAATTAAAGTACTCAAAAGACCATACTCTTACAAGTGGTTGGATCTTCACTCTTGGCAAGGTGTAGTTTTGTGGGACTCAAAGAAACAAACTTGCACTATTAAAAGCAAAGTGAATTGAGAATTAGTACCTCTCGATATGGCAAAAATTAATGGTGTCAATATCCATGCATTGTGACAACCAAGCTATGCCAGCAAAGACATATGACCAAGTGTACAATGGAAAATCTCAACACATTGGTGTTAGATGTTGCTATGTTGAAGACTTGATAAAGAGGAGAGTAACATCTGTCATTTATATAAAATCTATATTAAATCTTGTGTATCATTTGATAAAAGGGTTAGTAAGAGATTTGGTGTGAAAGACATCAAAAGGGATGAGATTAAAACCCATATCTTTGATTACCAGTATACCATCAGAGTGATTATAAGTACTTATTAAACATCCCAGGGCGTAAGGTACTTGGACTCATAAGAATATTAAAAGAAACATTGAGCTTTGCTTTTAATAAACCCATAAAACATGTGTTAAAGTACTTATTATTAGCTGTACTTCGTATAGAGTACATATATAAGTGTGAGGTAAGGCCGCTCCATGGAGTTCTAGAATTGGAACTCTTAAAGTACTCATGAATAATGATAGTGTTCATATCTTAAATGTGTCACATTAAATGGGTGTTTCTCATAGAGTATACTATATTAAATGTGTCACATTAAGTATGACGATCGACACTATTGAGGTCTTATATGTAGGTCATGCTCAATAGTTTATGGATTGAATTTTAAAGCCGGTATACCATTCTTTTGAGGATTAGTAAAACCCACGATCTATTAGGTAAATGTTCAAGTCACAGGATACCTTTAGATCTCCAAATTTATAATATTTTATAAGTTTCTTTATTTGGTGCATATATATATATATGGGTGTGTGCGTTTTCTATGTGTTTTGGAAAATAGTGGGGGAATGTGGAGGATTTACAAAATGGACGATTCATGAAAGGGTGATGGAATTCTGATGGTGTCCCTTGGTGTTTGGTGATTTTTCAGAAAAACCGGATGCCTTGGAAGGGTCGTGACCCATTAAATTGAACAAGACACCATGAACAAGTGTGTGCGTGTGTGTGTTGGAAAGCCACGTAGGTACACAATGTAGAGGCTAACTGTAGCGACAAGATCGACCGAAGGGTCATTGGAGTTCACCATAATAGAGGACAGCATGTAGATGCTATTAACGGCTTTCCTCCAGCTCAGTTGAAAAACAATGAGACTTCGAAATCAAAGTGCATATAGCACCTCAACGGTTGTGAGATATCGAGAAACAGTATAATCCTTTTTGAGTTTCTAAACAAGCTTTCATGAATCGTTAACTTGAAGCAGAAGACAATCTTAGTTGATCAAATTTCTCACTCACTTCTATATCATTGTGAAGGTGATGGAGAGAAAATACTTTCATCTCCCCTATCTATCGTTCTCTTACTGCATCTTTAGGAAACAGATTCTTTCTTTGGTGCACACAAAGGAAAGCAGAAACTTATCATTTCTGTTCATAGTCAATCATCATCTACTTCGGTGATGCTGAATTAAGCCTAAAGGAGAGTGCATCGTAACACACACCTTGAACCGTTTGTGCTCATCCTTTATTTCCATTTTACTCATATACAAGGGCAGATAAAGTTGATTCACAAAGTCTCTGTTCAGTCCATAATTGAATCAAGACTACATTGAGACCTGATTTTTCTCTCATCCTACGATCCTTGATTGCGTTCCAATGTTCAAGCATGCGTTGCTGTTTTGAATCAGGGATAAAAGAGCACAGGAGCAGCAGTGTATTCGGTTGATGACTACAGTGCACTAGCAATTGCACTCTTGTCTAGAACATTCATTTCTGTTGCCAGATAAGTATGCCCTAGAAAACTATAATGATTTAAGTTACTTAACCCATCATTGATCCAATAACGTGAATACAACGCCCCTGTATTTGCATCAAAAGGACCCAGGTTTTGGAGATCGATATCTGTTACAAAATTAATCTACATTAGGTACTGTGTGCAAGTTTAGGCAGATACATATCTCTTGAACAAGTACTGTACATTTTTTTTCTTTGATACCAAAGTGCTGTTACATAATTAGGAAAAAGGTTATAACAATGGGATTATTGCATACCTCATGGTTGTAATCAGTAAGATAACTACCTAGGTGACATCTGCATCTCTAGGAACTCTTCTTCTGTAAAACAAACTTGACCCTTTGGATTTTGTCCTTTGAACTTTTCATTCTGTGCTTAAACCATGGGTATCCTAAAGCCAGAAGGACCCCAACTAATCTGGTTCGACCAGGGTGGGCACACTATTGGGGTAAAACTCTCGAAAACTGGTTTTCTCCATTCACAAAGTGCCAACCACTTGAACCAATTCCAAGCGTTGGTCTTGTTCTTTGAACTTTATTTGAGGCTTTTTGCTGAGCAGGAACTAATGCATTTACTACTGCAGTGCGAGTTTTGGAATAATTGATCAAGTATGCTTGTGACAAAAAGTATCTATTAGTCCTCTTCGAGGCCATCCCTTTGATGGTCTCGTGCAATTTCTGCAATTTCAACTTTGCAGTCTATGCCGATTTGCTTCTTCATTAATAAGGTGTTAATTCCAATAGCTGCAGGTCGAGTTCCAATGAAGACAGATGTCACACCCGCTCGGGTTGCGACTACGACCCGGCCCAAGCCGATCCCACGTGGCTACTTCTTGCGCAGGCGTGATGGTGAGCAATAATCAAATACAATACTAATTTAATTCAAACTCAATGAAATATCTAACTGAAATAAATATTCATATCAAAGTTCTAAATAGTACGCCCAAAATGGTATGGGTCCCACTTGACAATAACCTCGAATAACAAGATTTTACAAATCGTGTAATACTTATCATACCATCTAAAATAAAATGTAGCTCTATCAAACTCCTACTCTTCTCAAAGTGTCTTGGAAGTGCTAGCTTTAGGTTGAACTGTAAAATAATAAGGTGAGCTCATATACATAACTCAGTAGGAAAGTTAAACATCTTTAAACAAAAATCATACTAAAGCATACAAAATTTCACAATCATTTCATAACAAAGCACAATTTTACATTTAAATCATGATCTCAATTTCATACGCACACACTCACACACGCATAGACACATCATTAGTTACGATAATTACAACCCATACTTTTTCTACCCCAAAGGCCACGGGAGTCGTTCGACCCTCCCTAACGTGACCTTAGTAACCCCGTCCATGACAGTAACCACGCCGACTCTCACGGCAGAGTGCCTGAAAACACACCCTATATTCGCCCCAAGCCGGATCGTCCGAGAGACCTACAAGTCTCCCCACACAACCCACACAAATACGACTCATATATTCACATCATTACATTTTTAAAACCAATTATAGTTTATCACATTTACAAATCATATCCAGATCCATGAATATCCAAAGCCAAATTCATATTCATACAACATTTAAATACCATGTTCATACAACACATGCATATCAAAACATGCTCTTTATCAATCAATGTCCTAAACATGTTCTATTTAAAAAGCATATCAAATAACCCATAATTAAGAATAACATTTCATAAACATCAATTAAATATTTATCAATCATGCACATTTAAATCTATCTAAAACAAGAAAATCACTTTTAACTTTGGTTCTATAAAAGAATGCATAACTCACTACCTTAAGGAGCGATAAGATCCAGTCTCCAAACTACTATGCCACTCTTATCATCTTCAAATCCTCCAATTTTATTCTCTAAATAATTACAAATAATTAAAATACTAAAATTTATTTAACTACGAATCTAACGCAACCAACCATATCAAAATCGGATCTCAAATGACCCTAAAATCATCTAAAACCCAATCTAGATCCGTTTAAGCTGTCTTGGATTCAAATTGATACATGGATCCATATTCGATCCAAACTGAGTGACATAATAGGTAGTTTGTGTCATTTTGTCAACACAAAACCTGTAACTACAGACACAGGTCCTGTTTATGACCGAAAACTCATTTCAAAATCCGACCCAAACCAAACCCATTTCTGACACATAACCTTTTTCTAACCTATTTTGACACAAAATTATTTTTTAAACATGTGACACGAGGACATAACACGAATCTGTGTCAGTTCATGGTATTCATACATGATACGTAGTGTCCGATACGAAAACAGGACACACCCAAAAGGGGTTGGTTTCATTGATTTTCTAGCGTCGATTTCACCGATTTCCAACGATGTCTAAGGCCAACGATGGTCCCCAATTGATCGTCTGCCCATCCTCTTCCAATCCAACTCATGATTGGTAGCCGGCAATGGCGTTTTTGCCAGAAAATTCATGAAAAACATTAACTCGGATTTGAGAAAAAATTCATGAATCTACACTTATTTTGAATCGATTTTTGCATATTAAAGCTTGCTTTCAAAGGTTTATCATGAACCAGACAAAAGCCCTTTGATTTAACTCAATTTTAGTAACTAAAAAAAAAAATTTACAAAAGCAAAATTCTAGGTTTTCTTACCAAATTTCAACGGACTTCGATGTTCTTCAGCTCGTGCAACTTCTCCCAAGGTTCCTCCACAACAGGAGCGCCCTCCTGCCCAAATAGGGCTTAGCCTAGATGGTAATCGGGCTCAATGGCTGTTACCACCCTTGGCCAGCCACGAACAGCAACGCCCGGGCATTGCTGTAAAGTCTTGAATCGAGCGAGTCTGGATCCAACTGAATTTGAACCCGCATCATCCATTACATTCTAACCCCTTAAAGAAATTTTGTCATCAGAATTTATAAAGTACCTTAAGATATATGGATACTTCTTTCATATTTCATCATCAAGCTCTCAAGTAGTTTCCCTCGACAAATCATGACTCCAATATACTTTTACTGTCCTCAAAACTCGACAACACAAGACTTATTCTTTTTTATCTAAGATAACTATGAGCACCTCTTCATAAGATAAATCTTCACGTATGTGTGGCGGCTCGACCTCAATGACATACAAAGAATCACGAATATACTTTTGCAACATGGATATATGAAATATGTTATGTACTCCAATCAATGACGACGACAAGCCCAATTGGTAGGCAACACCTTTAATTCATTTCATAATTTCATAAAGTCCAATATACCTAGGACTCAACTTATCCTTCTTTTCGAATCGAGTCACTCATCGAGTTAGAGAGACATTTAAGAATACATAATCGCCAACCATAAACTTTGGATCATGATGTCTCTTATCTACATAACTCTTCTATTGGTCTTCAGCTACTTTAATGCATTGACGAACCAAGTTAATCTTATTTAACGATTGTCGAAGTATCTCTAGACATTTTGCAGGTCCTAGCCTAGGGACATCCCAACATAGTGGAGTCTTGCACTTTTCCCCATAAAACATCTCATATGGCGACATCCTAATGTTCGCTTGGTAACTATTGTTATATGCAAACTCAATCAAATGCAACTGGTTGTCCCATTGGTCCTCACTGTCAAACATACATGCTCGAAACATATCATCTAGAGTTTGAATAGTACGTTCAGTTTGTCTATCGATTTGTAGGTGAAATATCGTGCTAAACTACAATCTTATTTGTAAAGCATCATGTAAGCTCCGCCAGAAATAAGAGGTAAAACGAGGATCTCTATCTAAAGTAATGGTCTCTAGCAAACTATAAAACTTAACGATCTCAACGATATAAACAACAATTAATTTAGATAATGACATATTCTTCTAAATGGATATAAATCGTGCAACCTTAGTAAGTCTGTCGACAATTACCCAAATAGTATCGAGCTTTTACGAGGTAGGAGAAAGTCCAATAACAAAATTCATGTTAATATGTTACCATTTTCTCTAAAAAATAAGTAATGGTCTCAAGGTTCCTTCGGGTCGCTGGTGATCTACCTTCACCTTCTGACAAGTCATACATCTAGTTACAAATTTATCAATAGCCTTTTTTATTTCATACCAATGTTATTGTTGGCTTAGGTCCTTATACATCTTTCTAATACCAGGATAAATGTTGAAACGATTACGATGCACTGATTCAAAGATCTCCTTTTGCAGTGACTCATTTTTAGGCACACATACGCGTCCCTCAAATCGTAAGGAACCATCACCCTTGTGTATCTCATATCCGAACCAACCTCCACTATGAATCTCATTTATAATCCTCCTCAACTCAGGATCGTAAGTACTCTCAACCAAAGTTAAGGTGTTGCTCTAACCAAAGTAGAACAATGAGCTACAGACTTTTTTCCTTTCCTGTTGAGAGCATATACGACTACATTAGCTCTTTTAGAGTAATAAATAATCCCACAATCCTAACCCTCGAAGAACTCAAGTCATCACATTTGTCGCATATTGAGATTAGGTTGTGTAAAGACATACTTTAAGATCTTATAGTTAGTGAATATCTGAAACTTAATACCATACATATAATGTCTTCAAATTTTAAGTGCAAACACGACTACTACAAGTTCTAAATCATATACTGGATAATTTACCTCATGTTTTTTCAATTATAGTGATGCATAAGTAATAATTTTATCTTTTTGCATCAAAACACAACCAAGACCTTTATTTTAGGTATCACAGTAAACCAACCAAAAATCACACATTTGGACAACTTGGCATATATAACTTATTCTCCTTCGCACTCAAGAACCACCTCGCGAGATGTTCAAAGATGCTCCTCCCGACTTTCGAGAATATATCAAAATGTCATCAATAAAGACAACAACAAACTTATCCAAGTACGAATGGAAAATCCTGTCTTCATAAAGTCCATAATATCGGTCAAGGCAGGTGCATTAGTCACACCAAACGGCATCACTTGATATTCATAATGCCCATAATGTGCCCGAAACGTCAGTCTTGGGAATATCCTCCGCTTTCACACATATCCGATTTATAACCAAAACGTAAGTCAATCTGGAAATATCAAGGAAGTCCGTAATTGATCCATCGATCATTGATTCTTGAAAGTGGATATTTATTCTTAATCATAATCTTGTTCAACCTGTCGGGTAGTCTACACATAGACGAGAAGTCCCATCCTTTCTCTTTACTTCAACAATACCGGAGCTCCCCATGGCGATACACTTCGGGTCTCACAAATTGTTTTTCCAGTAAATCCTCCTCCACTGCTTCTTAAGCTCAACTCTAATGGGTGACATCCTGTAAGGCGCCATAGATATAGGTCTGGGGCCTGTGTACTAAATAAATAGGAAACTCAATTTCCTTTCCGGTGGGGTCCGTGTATATTCGTGAAATAATTAAGAAATTCATTAATTATACTAATATCATTCAATAACTTCTTTTCAGTACCAGATTGTATAACAAATATTAAGTATTTTTTGCATCTGTTTCGTATATAACTATACACTTAAAGAGCATATATAATAGATACAGGGTTCTTTTCTTGCTGACCTTGAAAACAAAAGTAGTGTCTCAGCGAATAAAGAAGGTGATCTATCGCTTCTTGCAATCAATCACATCACGATTCCTACATAACCAATCCATGCCCAAAACTACATCGTAGTTCAAAATCCCTAACAAAATCAAGTCGGCTCTCATATCATAATCACAAACCATTAGAGAACAATCTCATAAAATCTGATGCGACACAATAACATCATTATTAGAAAAATATACATAGAATCTCTTTATTAATTTCTGGTCTAAACTCGTACGACTTACAAAAGTAGGCGAAATAAAATAATGTGTTACACAAGAGTCAAATAAAACATGCACGAGCATATCACAAATACATAAGGTACTGATAACCAAATGAGAGGTACTTAACTCTTGACCCTCTACAGCATAAACACGTCCCTGATTAGATACTTGAGGCAGAGGTAATGAAGGTGGTCCTTGCTGACATACAGGTAACGGAGGGTGAGGAGGCCCCATGGTGCTTCCCTAAACTGAAAAAGAAGGATAATATGTAGCTCGTGGACAATCAACCTTACGATGACCAAACTCCTTGCATATAATCCGGACAGCAATGCCCCGGTGTTGATGTAAAGTCTTGAATCGAGCGGGCGCGGATCCGGACCCGCATCATCCATTACAACAGTTGGCAAAATTAGAAGTCTCTCTTCAGGGTTTGCACCTTTGCTCAACATCTCTACCAAACTTACAACCACCATTGCTTGAAGGAATGAGGCCAGCAAGAGAGGCACGCTTTCATGCTGGTCTCATTGAAGAAGTTCAATATAATCCTTGAACTAGTAGAGTGTGTCTAATAACGAAAACCAGTTTTCGTACCTCCCTAGACAATAGTACCTTCATATTTTCATAGAAAGTACCACATATCCAGAGAATATGACTTCAACATTTTATGATTATGTCCAGAGAAAGTACCAAGACAATAGTACCTTCCCTAAACCAGTTTTCTACCAACCTGAGAGTGTTTGCAGCAAACCAATTTTTTTTATTACAAAATAGAAAATAATACAACCAAAGCCAACTCTAGGTATGTTATGGGCTTACAGATACTAATAGAACAATTGAAAGAGAGGTTGCACCATAGTTCTCATTTGTATTCAAGACAAAATTTTGATATTACATAATCCAAGCTAACACGCTAAGAAAATACGCTAAGAAAATGACAGATCAATATGGGCTCAGAGTATCGAATTAGATAAAGAAATAAATACCATAATCGGATCACACCGGCATCTGCAAGCTCGAACTATAATAACTCTTTTCCGACCCGAGCTCGACAAGCTTCCTGGCGTATTCGGTTGCCGAAGATTCAATTAACCTATTGACAACATCCTGCAAAACCTCCACATTGATGAAGCAACCCCTATTCAGAGCCTGCTTGCACAATTCAAAAGCCATGTCCAGTTCTTTTTCCTTGCAAAGTAGAGGGATCACTTCTTCGTATATCGTTCCATTCGGTAATATTTCTTGCTTCTTCATCTCACTAAGAATCCTCTTCGCTTCTTCCACTTTACCTTCTTTACAAGACCCCTTCAACAACGCAGCGAAACTCATAAAGTCCGGCTTCAACCCTCTAGATTGCAATTCATCAAGCACCTTCGAGGCTTCTTCCATCCTCCCCTCTGCAACCAACCCGCGCATTTTGGCATTAAAACTCTTGACGTCTGGCTCCACCCCACAACTGTGCATCATCTCCCAGATCTTCTCCGCCTCCGCTCTTCGGCTCTCATCACGATAGAAACCGTTCAACAGAGTATTAAATGAAACCGAATTTTGGTCAACACCATTCTTCTTCATCTTTTCCAGTAACGAATACGCTAGATCGAGATTACCCATTTCGCAATGTGCCCGGGCGAGGATGTTATAGGAATAAACATCGGGCGAGACCCCCAATTTCTCCGGCAATTCGTGGAATAAGGATTCAACCTTGGCAAAATCCTTGGCGCCAGCGCAGGCAGTGAGCACAGCGTTGACGGACTTGATGGTGGGTGTACATCCAAGCTTAGGTATTTCTTCGAACATTTGGAGGGCGTGAGTGAACATGCCGGCACGCCCGTAGAGAATGATGAGGCGAACCCAGAAACCCTCGTTGGCGCGGCGAATGTGCTTCTTCTGCTCTTCGAGGATGGCTTCGATGCAGGAGAAGCGCTTCGCGGCTGCGAGGCGGAGGACGATCCGCTCATAGACGTTGTGCATGCAGCGGAATCGATACAGTTCTGAGCACTCCTTGAACTTCTTAACGAGGAGGGAGTAATCGCGCTCGCGGAAGATTTCGCCCACCATGATCTTCAGCCGGGTATTTAAAGAGCGGGTTTCATCGGTGGTGGTTTTGGTGGCCTCGGTTGTAGTGGCGATGGAGAAGGCGCGAGAGGAGAGACGCAGAGGCGAGCGAAGGAGGCGAGAGAACGACGACGACGACATAGTGCCGTTGCTGTGTTCTCTGAGAGAGAGAGAGAGAGAGAGAGAGAGTTTAGGGGTTTAGGTCAGGGGTCATTTACAGAACGGATCCGATCGAGTTCTGCACCCCAGAGAGAGAGTAATCAAACCGATTATCAATCATACTCAAGCTCGGCTCGTTTAACTACTGACCATACTCGATTAATTAACTGTCGAGCTTACTGGAGCTCGGACCGAGCTCGTGATATTGTAGTTTGAGCCAATCACATGGTTGAGCAATGATTTAGGAGTTGGCAATACGAAAGTAGTGTAGGAATGCAAATGCACTACAGAAGGCAACAAGAGGGATTGTTCTCCCTCTTTCTACCCCCATTTCATTTCTGTTCGCGGCAAGCACTCGACCAACATTTTCATTTAACTTCATACTACCTCCAACATAGCACAACTTCACATACAGATAGAGGTACATGCTCAATATCCCATTTATGATTAAATTCACTCAAACATCTATATATGATTCAAACAGTGTGATGAACGACATACATTTGAACTTAAAAAGCGAGATGTACTATTGTTTATTAAATGTGAAGTATGAAAAGTACAACCATACATTTTGTTTTTAAATGTAAACCTCTATCATGGTAGAGATATTTGAATAAATTCGAGCAATAATTGGATTGAGTGTATACCACTATCTCTAGAGAGAGGATGATTGAATTTTATCTATTACTAATGCTACTTATTCATATTCGACTATTGTTTTTAAAGGATATGAGTATAATAACATTATCCTTCATCCTTTTTGAAATACCCTTAAAAAATTTAAATTATACTTATGTCATCGAAAAGCAATAAACAATCATACCTCAGGTAGATAGGATATAATTATATATATATATATATATATATATATATATATATGAAACACTTTCGATGGGGATCCTTTAAACGTAATGTAAGTTATATTTTATTTTTATTTTTATTTTTTTACTTAGGAAAAAAGATAGATCATGTTATAAGGTAATTTAAAGAAAAAGTTTAACTACTCAACATTGACTTCATGAATTTGTAAGTAAAAATGTGAACAAAGACACAAAGAGTATATAGAGCTACTCTAACCAAAATAGTGGAATCTAAAAATAAGAAAGAATATATATTTAAAAAGAAAGTTCTTCAATGAGATGCTTAGAATTATATAAGTAGACCTTATGATTCGTGAAACAATATGGTGAAATATATTAGAAAAGTAGCAAAAGATGTGTTTGGTAAATTTAAGGGAAGTATACTAGCACAAAAAAAACTTGATAGTGGAGTGAAGTGGTGCAATATAAGATAAGGTGAAAAAGATATATTACAAATTACGTTATGCTAATAAGGTTAATGAAACTTCAGAGGCTTATAAAGAAAAGTTTATATCAAAGATAAAATTTGAGATGATTTATATAAAAAGTTCAACTCAAAAGAAGACAAAAGATATATTTTTAGGATAGTTAAGACTAAAGATAAGAAAACTAGAAATCTTATTTTTGTTATATATATCAAATATGATGATGAGAATATTCTAGTGGCAAGTGATAACATAAAAAATAGATGAAAAAAAAATTATAACTTTTTAACAAAAATATAGCCATTAATATTAGCTTAGAAATTCTAACCAAATCAGAAGACTATATAGTTGTAATTTCTATCAACATATTCAAAAGAATGAAGTTAAAGAGGCTCTTAAACTTATTAGGATTGATAAATATGTAAGACTAGACAATATTCTTATATAAATATGAAAATTTCTATAAGAGATGAGTGAACAAAACATATTTAAGACAAAGTATATTGGTGTATGTCATTCACGAATGACATTATGTTAGTTGATGTGTATAAGAAAAGTTAATAGAAAATTAGAATTATAGAGAGAAACATTAGAAAGTAAATACTTTCAACTTAGCAAAAAAAAAGACTTTATGGAATACAAGTGTAATAACTTAGTTACTTTAAATGACAGATCAGATCGATATACATTGCATTCCTTGTAAGAAAAGTTTAAATACCTGGGGTTGATTTTTCATAGTGATAAAAAAAATGATAATGATGTTACAAACAGAATTAATATGAGTTAGTTAAAAAAGAGAGGTACATTATGTATTTTATGTGATAAGAAAACAACATTAAAGTTGAAAGATAAATCAACCTGCTATACTTTATGGTTACGAGTGTTGGGCAGTTATTTATTAATATATACAAAAGATATCCGTGGTAGAAATGAAGATGCTAAGATACATAAGTGGTCACACAAGAAATGACTATATACGTAATGAGGTTATTAGAAACAAATTGAGAGTGGTACCAATAGATGACAAAATGATAAAGAAAAATCGTTTGACATGGTTTGAACACATAAAGAGATTATCAAAGAAACTCTCATAAGAAATGAGAAACTAGATTATGAAATTGTTAAAAGAGGAAGACTACAAAAGTGTTGAAAGAAAATAATAAAGAATGATTTAGCTTTTGTTGAGTTAACTATTAGCATGACACATGATCGAGCTTTATGAAAATAAAGAATCCATGTAACCAACCCTATCTAGTATGGGAAAAAGCTTAGTTGTTATTTTTAAAGTTTGAACAAAAGGATGCCTTGTTGCCATGCCAGTTGCCATGCTAGGATGTGTGTGTCTCTCTAAATGTCGAAGGGCCTATGATGGATGGTCAAGAATAGCACTATCCTTTTCACATAAAAGCCTCACCATATGACAAGGATTGTGCCTTTCTTAGGCCATCTCTCATTGTTTATAAAGCCAAGTGGTCATTAGTTCCCAAAGAATATATACTCTTGGTGGAAGGTGGCTCAATGGGCTCTCCTTTTGCTATGTGGTTGCTTTATAATCATGAAATACTTAAAGTGTCCATGATGTTAAATGCCTCTCAAGTTGGTATTTGGTGCTTTGATGAAGATTGGCTTTTTTTAGAGAGATCAATTTTATTGGAAAAATTATTGTTTTGCTTGTAAATGACTTGGATCTTAACAAGATCAACATTTTCCGCTAGATAATTGTCTTTTTGCTCGAAGAATTTGGCAAATTTGATTTTCTGCTTGAAATTGGTGTTTCCTTAGATTCTCACACGAAATTGATATTTTCTTTTGTATATAAGGAAATAGGTAATTGACATTTTGCTCCATAACATCGAGAAATGCTATTTGCTTCAAAATATATATACAAACAAGAATGCCCATGGGATACTCTTCAAGGAAGCTATAGCATCATTCTTTAGGGTTTTTTATTGTCTCAAATTCTAACTCTCTACATGTGAAAAACCTGAAGATTGCCCATAGGATACAATTAAGAACTATTGGCTCTCCTTGCATAAGAGTAGTCAAGTCCTTGACAACATCAGTACACAAGATGGCTAAGGTATTGCACTTTTTTTTTGTGAGCTTAAAGAAGAGTGTAGTAAAAGGTTTTAAAAAAGTAGATTTTGTAAAGCAAAATCGACAAAAAAAGAAAGAATTTCTAATTTAGATTGATTAGATTATACCAATGCAGGTGAAGGGTTCCAACTTATAATGGTTTCATGCTCAACATTAACAACAAGAAGACATGACTATTTAGCCACATAATTAGTCATGAATATTGTACTTGAATGTATCACTAGACGCCTCTTTTCAATTTTCTAAATGACATCACGAAAGATCATAACGTTTTGTAACTTACAGCTATTCATTTAAGAGCAACTTAAATACTTTTTATCAATAATTATTATGCTAACTTAAGCCATTGGAGAGTATTAACTTAAGAACCTCTAATATTTCAGTTGCCTTTCTCTTTGAAACACAGACATGGATGGTTCCGAACTGCATCCAACCGAACTAAATTGGGACAGGAACCGAAATGCCGGAACTGAGGATGATCCGGTTCAGCTCCAACTTCTATGGAATTGGAACTGACAGTTCCATAATTTTTAATACTAGAACTAGAACTGGCGGTTTTATAATTTTTTAACATTTTTTGTCAAAATTCAAACTTTCTAACATTTTTTTGGTTCCAAACAGTTTAGGACCCAAACCAGAACCACAGTTCCAAATCGACCCGATCTGAGTTCAGTTTCAGTTCCAATTCCTGGTTCCAGGCAAACTGAGCAGTTTAGAACCACCAGATTCGGTTATATTTAGAAACACATGACTAAGAAAGAGAACATAGCTTTAGTTTTGAAGCTCAAAATATTTAACTCAAGCTCGAAATAAGTTAAATACCCTAATATTTGGTGATGAAATAAAGAAAAATGGAAAAGAAGAGAGTGCATCTAAATACAAGAAAAGGAGGGTTAGTAAGTGAAGAATGAAGTGATGTATTTTCATTCAACTAAATTCTATGTAGAGATGGCAATATTGACTCGACCCATGGGACCTCGATTGAACTTGACCGTCAAATTCGGGTTCAGGCATGGGGATAAAGTTTCTGATCATACCCGATATATACATACGACCTGTTTTTCCCCCACACCCTCTCGGTTGCCATCCCTAATGCCATGTGGTATATTAAAGTTAAACTTAGTGCTCTATATGTTTTTTTTAGGTTAAACGTCCAAGTCTTTCTCCTTTTCTTTTTCTTTCTCTCCTTCGATGAACCTTTATGTCCCAGTTCCATCTGATAAGCTTTTTCAAAACTACCAAAAAGATTTAAAAGAAACTCCATTCATATATCAACAAAACAATCCACGTTGACCTTGGACTTAGTCCTCTAATCGCTAGGTATATTTTAATGCCAAATGAGTTTGTATTTAATTAAATTCCAATTAAATGCCAAAAGATTTAGAAGGTGTCTTTTTTTTTGTTTGTGGATGTTTGTTCAAAGGGTTGTCGAGATATCACATCTAGCATATTCGTGGAAATAAAAAAAATTGGTGTGGTTCCACTTCTTCTTTTTTCCTTTTTTTCTTTGTTTGGGTTACAATAGGGAGACTGAAGCCCGATTCATGCCCTCTGGCATCGAAATGATGACCTTCAACCTGGAAGTCGACCCCCTTGCCAGGTGAGCTATTGCTATTTGTGCTGGTTCTACACGGCTTGGTTATACAAAGTGAGATATTGCGACTGGATATCAATATCACAATAGGGCCCAGGTACAGGTTGGATCTAACCTCGACCATACTTACAATTAAGAATTTGATTTGGTGCGAAATCTGGGTTTGTTTATTATTTGCTTTCGTTGAAATTTACTTGATTTAAAAACTTAGGTCGTCGTATGTTAGTTACAAGCTAATCTAATATATGCACAAGGAGCACCAATACCTCACCTCGATTCACAAGTTTGAAGGCATGAGTTCGATACTCGAGGCGTGCATCTGGCTTCGACCTCCCCCTTGTACCCAAAAAAGATTCAACTTATTGCTCAAAAGTACAACTTTCTGCAAAACTTAGGTTATGTCATACAGTAAACACAGATTCAAGCTCAGTAAATTGCATGTCAATGTGGATTAACACCTAAACTACTAAGGTTCATCCGGTGGCGGAATCACTTGCAAGGTGAGGCAGTCTGAACTTTTGGAAAATTTGTTTCACCCAACTGAACTTCGCGGCAGCTCGGAAAATTTTGTAGGTGCGCCACCGATCGGGTCTGTACTTTACCTGAGGATTCAGAAATTAAGTTCCTTATGTTTCAAATAACACTTAGTGCGTCACCCCTACGTAGCACTTTTCGTGTTATCTACCTCCTTCGTCCTTCACATTAACAATGCGAAATTTAATGTAACTAGAATGACAAGAACACATCGTTTTCAGGACTTCAAAGGTGAAGAGGGTCTATCCGATATATCGTTATTTAAATAACGCGCAAGTCAATGAAAAGTATTATCAACAAAATTATATGCTTTTCACAGAGGAATATAAATGGAAATTTCCATATAAAAAATAGAAACCAATATTGATATTAAATATTGATATGTCGATGGTTCTCTCTGTCTCCCTTCCTCTCTCTCTCTCTCTCATGAAAAGGACCTTTTTTCTGTGTTCCACGGAGACTTTCATTAGATTTGCAATTCTACCTTCACATCTTGCTTTATATATATGTGAATTCCCAGTTAAACATTCTTCATCACAATAAACCATATTTTCCTGAACTTGCAGAAACACTGCTGCTCTTGATTCATCTGCGCAACTTGTCCCACATATATGTAAGTACAATTCTCATGTTTTCTTCTTAATTATATTCGTTCGAGATTGTATTCTTCTTCTCGTATTATTAAGGTTCGATACAAAAATTGCGCATAAACGGAGGTATATCTCTATTGTCTATTGCGCAGGCAACCACTCATGTGCGATCTGTATAACCCGTGTGTATATATCAAATATCCACTGCTTGCTTCCTACTTTTAATGGCAAATTCATAACGGGCTCTCTCGCTCTCTCAGACACACACACACACACACATCCCTTATGCCCAAGTCTATCACGTCTTACGTGCTTAGTTCCTACTTTTGACAGCAGATAACTCTAGGTAATGGCATAGCAAGGTGTTGAAAACCTAGTATTAAGAATCGGTTTGCGTTGCCAAAGCCGTCTCAAAAATAATGTTTTCTCCACTGGTTGGGCATCGTATGAATGAATGATCATTCCGCTTTCCCAAGAGGCGGTCTGGGATTATAAAGTCAATGATGTCACCAGGTTGATTTTGTGTGTGCGTCATATGTGGGAGAGAGATTGTATCCTAAGGACCTCTAACATTTCTTTTGCTTTTAGAGTCGAATGTCATTTAAAAAATTATACAGAACCAAACTTATTACATTCATCGTTCTGAAAGGCAAAAGACTATCTAAAGATCGCATGTGTGAGAGGTTGTAGGATCTAGTTTTTACGGTGCCTTGTACATATGAATGATTAAACCTACCCACATGACACTACCCACTCATGTACGAGTTCAATAATGTTAGCCCTGATATTTTTGGACCGTTCCCAGATTTGACCTGAAAATTTTGGATCCCGATCAAGTTTTTAAAGCTTTGGGTCTGATCAGGGTTAAGGAAAGGTGACCCGGCACAAGTATATATATGTATATGTATATATATATATATATGAGAGAGAGCATAGTCAATGTGCACCTTACTAATTCATAGTAAAATCTTTTTAAAAATCTCAATAATTTGATCTCTAAGATCAACCAATCTTTCAGGCAAAAAGCAAAATAATGTAACTTTTTAAATTTAAATTTCAACAGTAGAATTCACGAATCAAACAATTGAGATATTCAAGGATGTTTTAGTGTGAATGAAGTGTGTGCATTTACTACGTCGTGTGTGTGAGCATGTGTATGCATGTGTGCGGGCACATGCACTTTTACATACATATGTATAATATATAATATATATCAATATACAAACATAATCTATATATTATGCATATCTTGTACATAGGTAAATATATATAAGATATATAGCTCTATGAGATATATATTATATATGTATAATAAATGTATATATCAAGTGCATCTTGTACACATTAGGGTGGACCCAAATTTTACCCAAATCTGATCCGAATCCAACCCAAGTCTATCCAGATTCACATAATATGACCTGAATAAAGATTAGCTCAGGTACGAGTCAACCCGATTTCTACTTAACCCAAAGTGACTTGAACCGATGACAGAATTTGCTAAGTGCCATTTATACTTTTTCAATTACTCTTTCAATTTTTTAAATTACACTAACACCTCCAGAAAGTAAACTGTGGGTTCTCTCTCTCTCTCATATATATATATATATATATATATATATATATATATATATATATATATATATATATATATATATATATATATATATATATATATACATATATACATGTCTCTGTGTGTGTGTGTGTGTGTCGTGGGGATTTTATGAAACTAGACTGCGGTTTCTAAATGCAACAATCCTTTTTCCTGCTCTCTATAGGAAGACGACAATGTTAAATTTTCTGCCAGTTTATTCTTGAAACTACTTTTGGAAAAGAAAACACAAACTTTCAATTTTGAAAACGCACCTCATGTTTTTAAATATTAATCATCCCTCCATGGAGACTTGACCTTCGGCATGGGCGGCTGAAATCCCTCATCCAGCTGGCTTATCGTGAAAAGGAAGAAAGGGGTATATGTGTATCCTTGCTGGCTTTAGAAAAGATTTCGAGGACAAGGGTATGCAGAAAGGGAAGAAACAGGCAGAAATGACGAAATAGGCAAAATCTCATCCTTTAGGACAGATACATAGAAGTTTTTGAAGGTGATACTGAACGGTACTATCGGAGATTCTCATCTTTTGAAACGTGAAAATGATCTAGAGTTAAGAGAAAAAGAGATCAAGACAGATTTCATTGGCAGGACTGGAATTGCTACTAAGAAGTATCGAAAAGTTAAATATGATCGTGCTTGCGTTTATGTGTGTGTGACTGAAACTCTTGCATGGTTTCTCATCTACCTGTTATAGTTTCAAGATGATTTATGCTCTCAGAACATTGCTTCTAAATGGATCAAGTTTACTATATGCTAATTCACGGACTAATTTTTACTCTAGCTATCAAGAATGCCGCATTCTGGATCAGTCATGAAAAGATTCGCTAGTCTATTCCACCGTTCCCGGTCTGCAGGGGACAAGAAAAGTCCAGACCCTGAACCAGGAAGTAACACTATTGAAGAATCAACAACGAAAGAAGGCTTCACTAGACAAACAATAATCACTTGTCTATTGAGTCCAATGATTCAAAAGATTGGAGTTTGGGGAATGGCTGGAATTGGCAAAACCAACAATGTTAAGTTTGTTCTTGAAGTGCTTCAAGCAGCAAATTTGAAACTATTTGATTACATCTTCTTTGTTAGTGTGTCCTACAAAGGGAGTTTGAGAAGCTTAAGGAATGACATAGGGAAAGAATTGGGTCTTAGCAATCTTGAAGATGAAGAGGATGAGGACATAGCTGCTAAGTTGTTATATTCTAAGTTGTTACGGAAGAAATTCCTATTTGTTTTAGATGATTTGTGGGAAAGAGTCAACCTTGAAGATCTAGGAGTCCCTCAGCCAACACAAGAAAATGGCTGCAAACTCTTGGTCGTCACTCGAAATCGCAAAGTTTGTGATCTTATGGAGACTCAGGTAGATCTTTTGGTGCCTCCTTTCAGTGAAGTGGATTCTTGGGAGTCCTTGTACAGAGAAGCTGGTTATGTAGTACAGCAACCAACAATTCAGCCAATAGCAAAGCGCATTTTGGACGAGTGTGGTTGCTTGCCGTTGGCAATTAAAGTCATAGGAGAGGCTTTGAATGGTAAAACGGACGAGGCAGTATGGCTCAAAATGTTAGGTGATTTGATGCACTGTAGGCCTGTGAAGCAAACGTGGGAAAAGTTGTTTTCCAGAGTGAAGTTAAGCTACGATCGTCTGGAAACAGAAGTCTTAAGGAATTGTTTCCTAGCTTTATGTTTCTATGCTAGTGACTCTACATTGAGCGCGAACAGTTTGACAGAATATTGGATAATGGAAGGCTATATCGATTTTACAGAGGAAATGACATTAGCTCAGATCTTCTCCAAGGCTGTTCCCTTAATAAATGAACTAAAAGATGCAAGTCTGCTAGAAATCTGTGATAAAGGAGAGATCATTAAGACTCATACTATTCTGAAAGACATGGGATTGCTTACTAAATCTAACAAGTTCATAATAATGAGTGACCAAGGACTACTTGAGGTCCCTGACAAAGAAGTATGGGAACAAGCAGAGAAGATATCACTCAAGAAAAATCATATAGAAAGCCTTCATCAAAAGCCAAGTTGTCCCAATCTCACTTCTTTGAACCTTTACGATAACCCTTCATTGAGTAGCATTTCTTCTGATTTCTTTGCAGACATGCCTGAGCTTCGATTTCTCGACATGTCATTGACTAGAATCAACTCTATACCGGAATCGTTTTGCAACCTTGTCAAACTTAGATCACTTGACTTGGGGTTCAACAGATGCTTGAAGAATATAACACATATAGGTGCACTGAAGCAGCTACTTGTTCTTGATATCTCAGCCACCCCAATTGAAGAATTACCGGTAGAGATTGGTGAATTGACTCAATTGCGCCGTCTACGTCTCTATGCTACGATCCATCTCAAGAGGATAGCCAATGGAATTATATCCAAACTTTGCAACTTGGAACTCCTCCATATGCGTGAAAGTTCTTATGCTTGGCGCAGTGAAGCCCCAAGCAAAGAAGCATGTTTGAAAGAGTTATTGAGCTTGACGCGCTTGTCTGATGCGTCACTTGTGGTAAGAAGTGTTGATGATTTTGATTATCTCTATCGTAATGCATTGATCCAAGCATGGGCAGATGATTTTACCCTTTCATGTGACATCCTTGAGCTATCTGCTCGTATGTCCTTCGATGCTACAACTAACAAATGGAAGACTGAATTCGAAGCGGAGGATATGGCAGCCAGGCTCCTCTCCGGTGCAGCATCCAGGATCGGAAACTATGACGGGTTCTTTAACACCTTGTAATCTTGAATTTGAAACTCGCCTTGTTGTAAATTCAGGTGTAAGGGAGTGCATATGTAGATTTCTATGGTTTCAGTAAAATAACAATGCATCTATACAGTTCTCTTTGTAACGATAGTACTGATGTGGATTGAATTTGTAATGGACGAGAGTGACCTGATCGTGGAAAGCTCGCAGGGTGACAGAAGTTGGACACAGAAACTAGAAATTCGCGTTGGTCGCAGTCTCGCAGAGGGCATAGGCCGATACGGAGTTCATGGAAACCAGTTAGCAACACAGAGAACTAATACCCACAATGCCAAACACAGCAGCTAATGATCTGAATGGAAGAAAAACGTGGTTCTAGAACGCAGTTGCATTGCAAAACAACTCGAATAGAATCCGAATAACGGAGCAAACCAATAACCCAATGTGTATAAACCAACCAGCAATAAAGCAACAACCATAAAAAAAAACACGAGAAACGAAGCACTAACATAGATTGAGAAGGTAGAGAGGAAGAAAGGAACTAACGCTCAGATATAACGTGGCTCGACAGCCAGTTCCTTTGTCTCTCCTACTCCACGGGTAAAGGAAATCATCGTCTACTCATATCAAAAGAGGGGGAGCAATACAAAAGGGGATTACACCAGAATGGCTGATTACACTAGAGAAAACAAAACCCGACGTAAACCCTCTAAACTCCAAAATGTGCAGTATTGCTCTCGCCCAGACAAAACCAAATCTTTCTCCCTCAAATGGCAGCTCCTTCAACCCTCCAGTATGTCTCTGAAGACAACTTCACAAAACCATTCACTTCTTCCTCAAACGACAGAAACAAATTCTCCTTTTCTATCCTACGGTCCCCTGGAAAATTCCCTCTTGAGCGTTACCCTGAATCTGATAGCAAATGGGTTATAACATTTTAATCGGGTCGAGTTCGGTTCAAACTTAAATGATTTAAGATACCGCTAATAAAACCTGGTATTATTGAGAAACTTTATATTAATCTCCTGTTGATGTTGTTGGTGGGAAAATATAAAAGGGTGTTAGGTTATCATCAGAAGATTGTGCGAGGGTTTTGTAATTGTACCACTCTTCTTCATAATGAAAATATTGTTCTTGGTTTTGCCAAGGAGTAAGCATACCTGGCTGAACCATGTAAACCTTGAGTGTTGCTTTTTCTTGAACTTGTGCTATTTAAGAACCAGTTTAAAACCTGGAAGTTCTGCCATCACAGAAATGCAGGTATAATCTTTAAAACAGTGACAATGTAGTTATATCAATAATCTAAATGCTAGGGATGAACTCTTTAAGATGACTTCAAGTTTCTTTGATGATCGCGTAAGAAAGACCTCAAAGAACTACTTCCGATTCTGCATATTCTAATACAATCAAGTTGAAAAACATAGGTTTCACAGCCGGATATTTAGTGCAGGATATCAAAGCAATAATTCACAACCATTTACATCCAATTTAAATAACGATTAAACAATCCCAGCATGCTTCTATCAGGAAATGATTGCCTACTGTCTATCCCTTCAAAGATCACCAAGATCCATCTCCAATGACTATGATCATCTCTCCAAGGCTTTAAATCTGCCAAACAGCCATTTTAACACCTCAATTTAAGCATAGGAAACCACAATATCACAACTAAGTTTTAGTATATTCAATTGCGAGTCCAACTATTCAAGCTACTCCAAAATTGAAGGCTAGGGACTCTGAAATCACAAAAATATTAACAGATCCATATTTGATTCGACCCGAACTGACCAAACCGGTTGGACTTAGATCCCTGGGTTGAACCGCTCTCAACTTTGCCAGGCGAAGTCCATGGAAGAGATGGAGACGACCTGAGAACCGTAGCCAAAAGTCGTTTTCCACCGAAAATTTTCTGTTTTACGGCGGCTTTCACCGGTTTTCTCGTACAACTAAGGTCAATGAGACATCGGCCTCACTGACCGACCCTTAACCACACACTACCATGCATGACTACTGGATGCCCACGTACTTTGTGCCGGAAATATAGAATAAATGGAGCGAAAGGGGGCTTTCGCTCTTGAAGTGTCGCCGGAAAATGCAAATTGCACCGTCATTTTCTCTCACGAAGGTGACTCCTATGGGTCTACAACCTTCAACCCACCTACACAAGCAACATGTTTCTTTCTCTCTTTCCCGATGGTTGTTAAGGTACTGTTGTTTGGGAAGTCCACCTACACAAGCAACAGCTCTTTAGTCTTTGCATTTGATCTGAAGTGGTCAAGTATAAGAAGTTTCCACCTTGGTGCTCTTGACTAATTCAAGTCTACATTGTGTGTGAACTGTTGCAAGATAACAGCAAGATTTCGTTTGGAATCACTAACTCGTTATTGGCATCTAATTCTTATTGACAGATCTAACCGCTCAAAGTTTATGTTTTGTGTGTGTGTGTGGGGGGGGGGGGGTGTTGCTTTAAAAGCCTTCGAGTTGAAGGCTGGAATCATTATTTTGATCTTGTCATTGAAAAAACATACAGACGCTCCTTCTGATGGGCGATTCGGACACAACAATGTCAGCCGTTTGTAGTCGGAAAGACTGCAACAAAACGACCCCAATCCACTTATCAGTGAAGCTTGTGTTCACTCTGCAGGTAGATCATTGTTCTCAACATGCACGACTCAACACAGGATCGGCTTGGTTGCTCAAATGAAGTCTAGAGTATAATCAAAATGGCTCGATTTCAAAGAACATCTCTCGTTTGCTGTGAACATTGATCATGGCACTGAATTAGCTATTTTCTTTTGGTTAACACGAAGCATAAAGAACACGAGCAACTCTAACTTCACCTAGTTCAGCTGGCGAGGTGAAGGACATGTTTTCCTCTATCATGAGCTCCAATTCTTTTATTTTGTTGCACTGCCCATAGCAGTAGGTACAGACAAGAATTGTCAATGCTATAATCTGAATTTATGATCACTAGAAGTACATAAGTCTCTCTCTCTCTCTCTCTCTCTCTCTCTCTCTCTCTCTCTCTCTCTCTCTCTCTCTCTCTCTCTCTCTCTCTCTCTCTCTCTCTCTCCTACTGAAAAGTCCACCTCCTTCTGACGACTCGTTGAAACACCAAATAATTTGGTTGCCTAGAAAAGCATCTTATCTGCCCAATGCTAGGATCAATCTGGCCCAAGTTCTGAAAAAGGTGCATCCCCTCAATGAATAAAACCAAAGCATCATGCATTTGCCATTTATCACTGCTGCTGGATATCTTTTGTTGGCTTCTTTTGCTGACTTTTAGCTTGACGCTATTTCTGATTATTCCTGACGAATTGCTCCTCTGATTAAGGAACACACAGGGCTCCTCTTATTTGCACAAAGAGAAAATAGCTCACCTTAATCGCCTGTCTAAGGGGTCCATTCACAATTGGAAGGTCAGGAGTTCGATACCCCGGACATGCATCTGGCTTGGGCATCCCCATCGTATCAAAGGGGGAAAAAGATGGTTCAGGCAACATAGGCATATATGGGATGCGTCTGTCACAGAAGATACCATAATGATATCACTTCTTCCATTACCTTATGGATCACCTGTTTCAGATTCTGGGTAAAGGATTCTGAATGTTTGCCAGTGTGCATTAAAGCACCATTTCAATGCATCCAATAAATGGAATACAGTGCATTCGGTCCTCTCTATGACCATAAGAAATAAATTTCACACTCCCACCACTTGTTTAATCATTCTAGCTTCCTTGAAATCCGGCCACACCATATCCAATGTGAATGGTAGTAGCTACTTACTGGCTGAAATATGGGAAGAGAGAGATAGGAAACCAAATCCCAATGTGAATCAATGCGCAAATGAATTATATATACACATAATATTATATTATTGGTCAGTTTTTTAACTCCTTGAAATAAACTCATGCAGGATAATTGGATAGGGAGCGCAAATGATACACGTATATATATATATATATATATATATATATATATATATATATATATATATATATATATATATATATATATATATATATATATATATATATATAAAAGGAAAGAGAGAAATTGGTATATGTCAACGTACTCAAGTCATATATTTAGACAAATCTCAACCATCACTAAGAATTGAATTTAGAAAAAAAATTATAAATATACTTTTGTAAGTTTACTTGCTCCAATTATTTATATTTTTATTTTTAAAATTCAAATATCAATTATGATTAAGATTTGTTTGAATATGATAGTACTTAAATGTGGTAACATATACCAGCCTCTCTCTTTATGTATATAGAGAGAGTTAAATAGATAGTAGAAAACCACTTATTTACAAATTATATCTAAACCAATTTTAACTCATCGGACGCTATGGATGCTTGATATTGAAAATCAAAAGCGAAAAATTAAATGAACTTTTTACCGGGTACTCGATTCAATAGCAGAAAATTAGGCATTAGCCAAAGTTTTTGTTAACACCGTCATTTAGTTTCTCCTTGTCAACATGATAAAGAACACGATTTTACACTACGTGACCATGCCTTTTCACTTACCATCTCACACCGAAGATTCTCCAACAGTTTTCTCTTAATTATCACACCAAAAAAAATGAATCTCTTGGATTGTACTAGTGATTATCATCACATGCACTTTTTACCTTTGTTTTTCAATTTCAACCACACGACCTCCTTGATTTATCGAATAGATGAGATTCGCTTGGATGGGTTCAAATTATATATATAAGTGGTTTGCTCTCCATCTCTTCTCTCTCATTTATATATCTATAGCGCCCTCGTCGCAATCTATTTGGTTGTATCGAAAGGCTAAAGAAATTGAGATTTATATATAGATATATAAGTGGTTTGCATGCCGATGGTTCCTTCTTCTTGCTCTTCTTCAAAGCCCATTCATATTTTCCCTATAAAAATCTCTTATCAATATTTAAACAAGATCCATTTTTGCATCATATCTACGTGATTGCTCCATCAGAACGCTATCTAATAGACCACGAACTAAACCACCATCATTCTCAACAAATCCATTAGAAGTGACCCAATTTTTTTAATGAGGTTCAAGAAGAAGGCCAAAGATCTTGTGCAACCGATCGAACCGAACAACTCAAAAAATAAAAAAGTATGGTTAATTTCTTATATATATATATATATAAAGAGAGAGATTCTTTTATACTTCTTCTAGTGATCTTAAATTCAGAATCTAGCATTGGCATTGTCTGTGCCTAGTTCTATGGGCAGTGGAGCAAAATAAAAAAATTGAAGCGAGTGACAGAGAGAGGTTGGGCACATTTTTAAACTCCTTGAAAATCCACTCGTATAGGATAATGAGACAGAGGGTTGAAAATGCTCGACTTTGTGTGAGCGTACGCATGCACAAAAGCCACACGTCAACCCGGTAGAAAATTCATCGAATAGATGTACATCTTTCTGAAACCACACAGGCCAATGAACCTCTTTGAGATTGATGCAAATGTTGCCTAAATAAGACAACCCTCGGTTTAGACTCTAAATTAGTGACAAAATTGGACTGCGTGCACCATTTTCAAAAGATCAAAGCACCTTCACTTCTTTCTAGCTATGCTAAACCTATATAGCTGAAAATATGCAAAACATGAACAAAATGAAATAAAAGTCAAGAAGGAAATTGAAAAAATAGATTATTAGTCCATAATTCAAGGGCATCTATGTTCTTCATTTATTTATTGATGGACAGCTGAAGTGATAATTTCAACTCTAATTATAGTTTTAAATCTCACATTTTAAATGAAATAAATGCCAAAAATGAAAGAAAACCCAAGTTATCTGCACCCAAAATGATAGTTCACCGGTAGGGTAGGGTGCCCTTAACACCCAGTCGCAAGTGGTAAGTTCCATTCGGAGGGGGTGCACGTTTAGGCTTCGCCCTCCCATTGTAAAAAGAAAAAAAAATGTTGTATTTAAAAAAAATATTCTAGGACCCGAATCTAAGTTGATTGCTATTCTGCATCACTTTGCTAGAGTTGAAGGAGACTCACCCATGAGCCTCAAGTTGTTTGGGCTTCTTCCGACTTCTCCAACCTCTCAAGTGACCCTAATTAAACACAAAAGAGCAAGTGATGTAGATGTTAAAGAGGTATGAGCTATATAACAATTCAACAACTAATTCTGTTTTCATACTAAATTTGGTCTCTATATAGATTCCTTGTTTCCTTAGAGTTTGATCATATGTCGTGCTAAGAACTCAATACAAGTATACCATTCCTTATTTTTTCCTTTAACATTTTTATGGTTTTTCCTTTATGTTTTAACATTTTCACAATCTAATTTCTCATACTTTTCTACCGGAGCTTCTTTTGATTGTCTTTCAACATATTCAAACCATCTTAAATGATTTTCTCTTATTTTATCATCTATATATATTACCTCATATTTGTTTCTAATAATGTCAATATGTATATGGTTTTTCTTGTGTGACCACTCATCCACCTAAGCATCTTTTCGGCCACGAGCATCATGTTGCTGATTATCTACCCAACGTCCATCTCAGCATCAACATGTACAAAAGCTTTATAAATTATTTGGAATGGAATTTTGCAACTTTGAATAGATCAAGCTCAATAGAGAATCCAAAGTAACTTGTTCTACCAAAATCTGGATTTAATAAAGTCTGGGTTTTGAGAAGCAAATCCTGCAAAAGTCTTGGGAGAAGCAAACTGGTTAAATCTTAGGTCTGGTTATTGGGCATGAGGGGAGGAGATTCATTAAGACTGACTCTAATGGATTGGGTCTTGGATCAATGATTAGGGGTTCTAAATGGTTGAAGACTGAATAGGTGCGAGTTGATCAATTTAGACTTGACCAAGGCCCTTTCAGGATCCAAAATAGGTTCGGGGATTAAGGTAGAAAGATGTCGGGTTCTAATGGCATCGTATGAGGGGTTTTGGGTTGAAACAGAATGAAACAAAGCAGGCTTTGGGTCAAAAAGTGTATTTGAAACTACTTGGAAATAGGATAAGTTGCTGCCCAGGGGGATCCAACATATGAAGGCAAGGATATGATTTATAATTATGTTTTGGATCTTACATGGATCCAATTGTTTTTTCAAATGAAGCCAATTCTAAATTGAGTAGCACCCAAGTAAAAGAACCAAAAAACGAACTTGGATCCAAACTGATAACGGGTCCTGGGTTTACAAGATTGTTTTCTTATTCAAGGCTGAAAATTTTAGTTTTCGAAATGATATGTTTAAATCCTAGTTCCTTTATTTGCTTAAGGTTTCATGATATGTTTAGAGATGAATTTCTCCATTGCGTAGCTCGCACAAGAATGAATCCATCTTCAACCAATGCATCTGGCTGCATCTTCGACCCGTTCATTGAAAAAGGGGATAGTTATGAGATGCTAGACAACACATGTGTGTGTGTTTGTGCGCATGCGTGCGTGTGTGTCCACACAGAACATGAATCATATAAATAAAATTATACCAATGAAAATGCCTACAAGACACATTAGGCCCGAGCAGCATCTTTTGAAACGGATGCAACTGTTGCCTAATTTAAGACAACCTTGGATTTGGTTGCGACCTAAATCAAACTACCAACGTGTGTGTGTGTGTGCGCGCACCCATATATGAATTCTTTGTGTTGATCTGCGTGTACGCATGCATCTGTGTTAGTGACTGAGGCAGATCATGTACTTGTATGTGTGTATGCATGTGCAAATGAGCCTTTGATGCAGAGCGTGGTGATCAGTTCGATACTCGGGGCCTGCATTACCTGGCTTTGTCCTACACATTTTAACAGGGAAAAGAAAGATTAATGGCCTTGTCTTAATGACTCATAAGCTTATGGGAGAGCTTGTTTTGTAATGCTCCGATTCATCACGATCCGTTCATATTTCATATCTTGAGACTAAGCAAACTAAATTAATTAATAACACAATAAAAATGTGTCATTATCCTAAAAATTGATGAATTTGTCTTGATATAACTTGGGTTTCTCTAATGCGCCACGTTCTTCTACATTAAATCTGAGGAAGAAAAATGCAAGTTGATTTCAACACGATGAAGAGCATATTTTGGGATGCGTATCCATGCATTGTTAAATCTGCTATTGACTGATAACACTATGCAAGTATTTCTTATGGGGTTGTCTCTTTATAAAAACTGATCCCTTGAATTGTTCAAGTTTCAAACCCAATTTACTTAGTAAATAATAGACAATGCGCCCCCATACAATGCCGGAAGGAAACCGGTGCGCACTGACATGTTGGGTATCGACATGCAGCCAGGACTGCCGGTAACATCATCGCGGCCGCCCCGCTGGGGCTGCCCACTGATATAGTAGATATTGAAGATGGACGGACCCCAGCTTGCTGATCCAATGAAAATTTTCCAATACTGGACAACTTTTAACGTGAACCCAAGATCGAGTTCATGAACTCCAAATAATATTAGGAATTATGGCGTTCATGAACTTTACTGCTCCACACACACACATACTTTGCCCTGTGCTTATATACACGGGGAGTTGCAGGCTTTCAGTAAAGAACATTACTTTTTTGCCAAGTTTTCCTTCTGCTATAAAATATATTGAAGAAAACAAAATGCAATCCTTTTCTTCACGTGGAGTAAGAAGAGATTTTGACGTGAAGAAGATGAGAGACATCGTTGTCATTTCAAGGATGACGTCTCTCTCTCTCTCTCGTGGTTCAGAAACTGATCCTCGTCACTTCGCTCTGAAAGTAACGAAATAAGAGGCAATAATTTGATTGCTTTTGGGTCAAGTCAGGAGCCAAACAGGGACCTGAAGCACAAATTCCCATACCTGTTCTTGAATGCGTTCCTCAAATGAAACCCGAACCAAAACAGAGCTGCGGTTCGTTTCGTGTTACCAGTTCCGGTACCGGACGTTTTGTTTTCTTTCTCACACGTGTGCACGCACGCGTGTAAGAGGAGGCGGGGTACACGGGAAGAAGGGGGTTGGGCTTAGCGTCTACAATGCAAACAGGGAGAGGCGTCCGCTGACAGTGACGACCTACGGTCATGCCATCCCTCAAGTTTTTAGAATTCCCATTTCTACCCTTCTCTTCTTTCTTTTGCAGGCTGACTTGTTCTTTTTAAATGAAAAGCGCGCCACTTTACGGACACAACTCAGCTCATCTGGGCCGGTAATAAAAGGGCCAGCTGGTTCTCTTTGATCTACTTAACCGTTGTAGTCAAAGATCAACATTTCCACAATTACTTCATTATGAGTTAATTCGAGCTTTGAATTCATTGGCTTATTAATTTCTCAAGAATCGATTGAAGAAAAAATAGATCGATAACGAAACCTAACCATCCCAACTAGGATTTGCCTCGAAAGATCACTGGCGTATAGGTTACAAGTTCAATACATAAGAACGTCTACCTAACCCTGGGCTGCCAATCTAAAGAAGAGAAGGTTGCAATTCCGCAAGGAAGGATAGGCGATCCAGTCCTGGCTTTGGAACTCAGGCCACGACCGATACCCACATCCGTCCAAGGAAGCAAAAGCCAAACCTCTTTTAGTAAATTCGACAACCCCTCCCAAAACTAACGTTTAAAAGGCGGGATGTGGGATCCACTTCATCCTCATCTCACCTTCTCTTTATCTCCGTACCGTTCAGCCTCCGGCCAGCTGGACAGTCCGCGCAGCACAGCTGTCTCTTCGGACGCGGCAGCTTTTGATTGGATGGAATTGCTGACTCGGAGATTCCCCGCCCGAAAGCGACGTGACCCTTCGAACCGGCCGGACCGGTACGGGCTGTAAATGGATTGGACCTCTACACTGAAGATAGAAGATATTACCCAACTCGGATCGTAGTTGTTCCGGAATCCAAATCCTTTTAAATCAAAAGCGCAGGCGTGGCAACGGCTATATGGCGAGCTCCAAGTCCTACGTGGCATCTCCCCCGTCGGCTATATATTCGCCTGTCACTCCTATTCATCCTCATCTCTCTGCCTCTCTCGTTCTGATTAAAATGGAGTTCACGGCAGCTTGGTTCATTGTTTTTACATGCATGGTGAGCTCACTGTGCGTGCAGTCGGCGAGGTTTGATGACCTGTTCCAGCCTAGCTGGGCCTCCGACCACCTTGTAGCTGAAGGGGACTCATTGAAGCTCAAGCTTGATAGCTATTCTGGTACTTAAAAATGTGGCATTTTGATTTTAGATTGATTCGTTGCTGTGTTGCTCTCTTTCTTTGCTTGCTCGTCTTCATCACCTAATGGTCTCATTTGCCACGGAATCAGGCGCTGGGTTCGCGTCGAAAAACAAGTATTTGTTCGGGAAGGCGACTATTCAGATCAAGCTTGTTGAGGGAGATTCTGCTGGCACAGTGACTGCGTTTTATGTATTTTTCCGTCGCTGTTAGTTAATTTTTTTATCAAAATGGTTCTAGCTTTTCGGAGGTTGGTATAAAATCTGTTGATGTTTGTAGATGGCTTCGGATGGGCCTTCTCACAATGAATTCGATTTCGAGTTCTTGGGCAACACGACGGGCCAGCCATACTTGGTTCAGACCAATGTGTATGTGAACGGTGTGGGTAACAGAGAGCAGAGGCTCAGTCTTTGGTTTGACCCCACGAAGGATTTCCACTCTTATTCTTTGCTGTGGAACCATCAACAAGTCGTGTAAGAGTTTCTTCTCTTGCCACATTTTAAATTCCCTCATCTTCATGGATTATTTATGTGATTTCGTGATCAGACAATCGGCATTTGCTTCAGGCATAAATCTTGGAATGTTTTATTTCCTGACGTTAATGGATCTCCGGTAATTTTCTGTAGATTCTTGGTCGATGACACACCGGTGAGAGTTTTCTCCAACAAAGAGAAGCAAGGTATCCCGTTCCCTAAGGGCCAACCGATGGGCGTCTACAGCTCAATATGGAATGCAGACGATTGGGCCACACAAGGAGGGAGAGTCAAGACCAACTGGAGCCACGCACCCTTCGTCTCCACGTACAGAGGGTTCGAGATTGAAGGCTGCGTGTGCTCCGGCACTCCGTCGGATTTGACTCGGTGCCAGACGGGGGCGCAGCTGGATCAGGATAGGTTCTGGTGGGAGAAGCCGGTGCTGGCCGAGCTCAGTGTGCACCAGAGCCACCAGCTCATGTGGGTCCGGGCCAAGATGCTCGTCTACGACTACTGCACCGACTCGGTGAGGTTTCCGACCAAGCCCCTCGAGTGTGAGAGGAGGTAGAAGCTCTCTGCGGCCATGGATGTGATGCGTGCTCTCTTTTACGTGTCATGTTTCGACACGTGTTAGTGTGATGATGGTGGTAAATTCTTGTACATGGGAAAGACATTAGGGTCTCAATATTTATCTTCTGTTCCTTTTTCTGTCTTTGCTTTGCTGTGTTTTACTCTGTAAAACTCCGTTCTTTTTATACGAGCTCAGGAATCTAATTATCTTTGGCATTAGTCGAGCAATGCGGGCTCTTTACTTCCACATTTAACTCCCAGGATGCAACGGAACATAGCGAAATTGGAGAATTGCTCATTTTGATAACGCTCAAATGAGTTTTCAGTTTCCCCACAAATTCATGGAAAGACCCTGAAATTAGTTTCCTTCCTTTCAAAGTGAAATCATACGTTTGGATATTATATTCTTTTGTATGTCTTTCCTTCTAATAGCAAAGAAGCTGATTGATTATATAAATGATCAAACGTGTCCTAGACTCATCTATGGGATCTATGATCACTATGGCTGGTCAAGAGTATTCATCGTGAAAGCCAGTCCACTTCTTCTTGGCAGAGCAGTGGTGTCTCAACTAAAATTTTGAGGCCTATAAAATGCAGATAGAAAATGTAAAAAGTAGTATATTAAAGAAATAAAATTTCACCTTAGCTTCCTGAGATGTGTAAGTTAGTGAGTGTTTTAAAAAATTCAAGGCCGCAGAATTTGTAGAGCCTGAAATTCGGGGACTTGAAAAGCACTGGGATTAGACTGGGCTTTATCATAAGTCCGGCTCGGTTGTGAGGGCCCTTTGTATTTGTCGTTCAGTGTGGCAGAAAAGAATGAAGAACCAAATAAGAGAGTTGCAGCTTTCCTTCTTTTTAGTCAAATGCCATAGTGGGGTTATTGCGAATCACAAATAGTGAATAGCTCCACCAGCCTGGAGTATCAATAACATTGCTGCCGTCGTTGAAATCACAATGAGTCGTCTTGGATTTATAAGACGCTTAAGTTTCACATATCAGGCACTGAAATTGCCGGTGGAATTTCACTCCACTGATTCCGGTTGAAAGCACCTATGAGGTCTCAATGCAGAATTTTACCGTTTCATAAATATTAGAGTTATTTGCGCAGGTACCCTTGTTATAAAGAATCTTCAAATTAAAATCATGACTCCCTCTCTCTCTCTCTCTCACACACACATAAGTGGTAACAAGTTCAATATTTAGTCACGTTCTATAAAATTCGGTCCACTAAATTGCTTAGCCAAGATAAATGATCTCCAATCCCATTAAGCAAGTTAACAGAAGAACCTAGTTAAAGAAATGGAGAGAAAGAGAGTAAAACTCGATTTATGGGGTTTATTTCATAAAGAGAATTATGTGGTCAAGCCCGGCTGAGTCTCGATCACGAAAGCAGGTGGAGATCTAGCCCAACTAGACAAGGTTTGAACGAGACCCAAAATGGTCCTTTGACAGGTAAGGCGTTCCCCAAAGCAACCGAGCTTGGTTTTTGCACTTCTACTGGAAGGCCTTGCATTTAAAGAACTATGGACGCACTTCTGCTCAACCTTGTACTTTTTGGACATACTTTTGCAACGCCCGTCTTCTTTCCGCAAGCTGGGGTCACATACAAGCATGCTCCCACAAAAGGGCAGTTCAAGCAAGCTCATTATTCCTGATGAGTAAGCCGTACGCATCCGACTCAAAGTCCGGAAATCTCAACATTTTGAGTTAAAGAGCATCAGTTCAAGTCTGGAACATTGAATCCCTTGTTTGCGTAGTGCATCACCCCATGTACTGCAAACATTGTCGGTACAAAGTATTCATGTCTTTTTGATGAATGCCATAGAACTGCAGTAGATCATAATACTCCATAGGTGTTGGCTTGCGTTGGTTTGAATATGCGTTCGGACGGTGATAGGATGGGTTGTTAATAAGCTGTATAGCTTCTTTTAACCGATTCTAACCCGATACTATTCCATTAAAAATTCTTGGCACCAACAGGTGTGTATCACATGGTCATACCAATTCTGGTTCTAAAATGGACACGGTGTGGGAAAGTGTAGATGATAGATCTATCAACTGCACAACTTGATTAATCACTGAACAAAAGCTCAAGTTCCAGCTTCAATTTGCTGAAACAGAGTCCACTTCAAGACCAATGACTGTGTTCCGAAATAAACCTCAAAGACTCATCGATCTACTTCTGCTAGCTTCTGTGAATGTCTGCTGGTAGGTGGTCCTGTTTGCATCATTAGTTTTCTTGCATATTTGAATAACTTCGAGAATCACGATCATGAAACCTCAACCTCGAGGTGGCCATTCACCGAGAGCTCCTTCGATATGTCTTACCAATGCACGTCTTCGCTCCTGATCGAGCAAGACAGAGTAATTGGGCAACCGAATGATATATTACTTTGCAGCATACACCGGTAGGATAAAGAACATGAAGTTCTCAAGGCCATGTTTGACCAAGTATTTTATGGCCTCGGTCACCCTGGTGCATGGTGCAGTCGTGGAGCGCATCGGACCGACCAGCATGATGGGAATTCAAATGCCAATTATGTTGAACCTTAAAAGGATCTTCCCTCACCTGAGCTTGTCTTCCTGCGAAGCGAAGTGCCCAAATACCGTGAGTTTTGATACTCCATATCAGACAATGAACGCCGACAAGAATATCCATTTAAATGGTCTTGCTTTTCTAATACAACCCCAACATTTCACATCGTGGCAGCATATCATCCAACATGACATGGTCAACATTTTCAATCCAGTTTTATCAAGTCACATAAAGTATATTAGGAGCAGAAAACCAGTATTGTACCATTCAACACGAAAACATCAAGCAGCAGCACCATGTAGCAGTCGCATACATCACCTTTCAACACTTCATAAAGATATTCACATGTAGCAGTCGCTCTTCTAATTATCAGAGTTAAGTTCGCCAGTTCGTTTACAAGATTGTAAGATTCTAGCAGAAAGCAGGAGAGAGGGAGCATACACTGCACAAAACCAAGCACCTGATCAGAGGTAGAGCCAAATTCAGATGATGCTCCCCTGTATGTGCAACAGCATTGTCAACAAATTCTATACGAATTAACAGCTTATGGGACCCTCTTCAGAACGACCACAAACATTACTACAACCGCAAGCATGAGAGATGCCCTGACTGCCGTTTCAGCAAATTCGTTGTGAGCGATCTTTGAGCTTTCCTTCGGTCCGAGTCCAGTGAAACTCAGGGCAATTTCGGAAACCTTAGTGATAAACTCTGACATTTTAAGCTTCATATCATTCAAGAAACTCCAAAATCCACCTGAATCCTCTGAAGAAGAAATGTCTCCGAAATTCTCATTTACTGATTCAGCTTCAGAAGCATCATGCAGACTAAGACCTGAAAGAAAATGGCATAAACCGAAAGGCAATGGCAAAGCCGATTCATAATATAAAATGAGAAAGGTTGTGGCTCAGTCAGCGACTAACTTGCATTGTTTGACTGGCAGAACTCCAGAACCTTTTCATTTTTCATAGCAGCTTCCCATATGTTATAGTCGGAGGCCAGTGAAGCAACCATGTTCTGCAAGCAAAAGACAGTAAAGGTACAGGGCACCAAAGAAACCGTGTCCGATGTCCTAGTATGACATTTTGAACTAGATACAAGTGAACGTTCTTTTTTTCTATACAGCTCCCAATAAACAAGTGCATTAAAAAACTAAAAACAGGAACTAGATACAGCAGATATGTCATGCCAATGGATCATCAAAGTTTGTCCAAGATTGCTTGCAGATTAAGCTTGCAATGTATAGGCCAAGAAAAGTGGAGCCTTCTATAAGCGCTAAGCCCTCAAGCTTACATCACTTTGCAACTTTATCCTCTTAAACACGGCAGGAAAAGTCAAACCAGCAACTAACACTATAAGACCTCTTCTAAAAAGTCTAGAAAAGATCAGGAAGGTTAGCATGTGAGTTTTCCTATGACAAAGCGTAAAAGGCAATCAACTATGAACAAAATACCCCCAAGTCATCCTCCCAAGTCTTTTGAGAAGGAAGAGTAGCTACCGATCAGCTTACACATCACATGTGCGTGGATATGCAAACTTACTATGCACCTGCAGACATGATTAGCAACCCAAGAACTAGTTTCCAAGTATCCATTGTTCGTGATGTTACATTATGATCAAGAAACCTTGCGAAACAGAGGACATGATGCCAACATCGACCAGATTAAACACAGAACTTCAGAAGGCAGTCTTTCCTAGCATGCTAATGGCAGGATGTTGTACCATGTGGCTCTCACTAACATTCAAGTAGCAACATCTTCAAATGCTAGCTTACTTGTCAGGTAAAACCATAAAACTAGTCGCAAGACATTTCTCCAATCAATCTTAACCATTTCCAACCATCGTTTGGTCATTTGATTCTACATTTCCATGTAAATTATAAGAAAGCACAACTAGGTTCTTATTAAAAGTGAAAAATTCATTGGCATGTCCATTTCAAAAGTCACGGTGAAGGAAACACAGGAGCTAGTAGAAGCTTCATAAATTATTCAGGAAGGATATGCATTTACTGGCATCTAGTCAATCGATGCATGTTAGGAGAAAGTGTTGAAGAATATAAATATCTACTTTTTTAGTGTTAGGTTTGTAGTTTCTGATATTTAGTATTATTGTAATTACCGATAGTACTAAGAGCATTTTAGTCATTTTGTGTTTAACAACCCATTATATAAGGGTTGGATTTCTTGTATTAGGAAAAAAAAACTAAGATTAAAAAAGAGAGAGAGGGGACGACCACCATTGGAGGGTCTGCCCCCTCCTCCGATCTTCATATTTTCTTTTCACTATTTTTTTCTCTTATTTGTGATATTTGCTACCCACGTTTTTCAACACAGTATCAGAGCCGTACGATTAATGAGAGCAAAGGATTTGGAGAGGAAGGTGTTTTTTTCGTTTGAGGCATCATTGGTAAGGAACGGACAAACAACCATAATAGAGGAGACGACAATGATCAGCTGAAGTGGAAGGATTGGGATGGTGGTTACGAGGATAAGAGAGACAGAAACAGGGATGAGAGAAGGGTAGACAAAAGGCCTCGGGAAGATGGCAGAAAGGATCATCTTTTGAGTAGTCCGAAGGGAAAGGAATTGGAAGGAATGCAGAAGAAGAGGTTGGACTCGTTCAGGATGCAAAGACTTCTGAAATGATCAACGTGGTTCTTGATCAGATCGCTAAGTATGTTGGCAATCCAAGTTATATCGGATACTGATTGTTTGGTCGGATACGAATGGGTGAATCATGTTGTCTAGCCATCAGGCACTATTTGGATTGATGCGAATCGCTTAAACCGAACATGCAGAGTATGTGGGGTTGTCAAGTTCGGTCTGCCTTCCTATCCATGTTGTTGAATACTGATGGATCCTCTGTTGATTGTTTTTTGAAATGAAATTCTTAAAAAGGTTCATTACAGCCACAAAATGGAGGAGTGAGAAAGAGTGAGTCTGTGTGGGGGTGTGAACTAAAACCCTAAGGACGCCATGGACAAGAGTATGCTGAGTGATCTGAATTCTCTTCCTAAGGAGGACAAGGTGAAGATGGTGCAGAGTCAATAGCCATCAAAGTGGTGCGTGTGGGCAGACGAAGGATGCACATCAAGTGTTTGATGAAATACACCACAGAAGCTTTAACTCTGCACGCCAAGTGTTTGATGAAATGCTCAAGAGGGCTGATAAACTGCATGTCATTTGTTTGATTGAATGTCTCAAAGAAGCAAAATTTGAAGTGGAGAAGCTACATGTTGAGGTTGCTAATGTGGAGAAAGGATTAAAAAAAGTATTTCAAGGAGAAAAGCATAATTGAGTTAAGAAGGAAAAGATAGAGTGCCGAAAAACAGTTTCTCACCACTTAAAATTCAGTGATAAAAGAGGCAAGATAAAGTTGTTGGTATGGAATGTGGCAGTATCACAAAGAAGTATGAAAATTAAGACCTTGAGTTGCTGAAGTGGACAACCAAGAGAGCTGAAAAAGTAGTTACAGTCACCATGTGAAGGGGAGCAGGACCGACTAGTATGAGAATATGTGTGTATTCTGCTATTTGAGTGGTAGAAAGAGGACACTCAACCAACACACTGGCAACAATCATCATGTAAAGGAGCAAAGAAAAAGTCGTTTGAAGTGTGTATAGTGGAGATGGTACCTCCTACCATAAAAATCAATTTTTTTAAGAAAAAGAAAAAAAACTTTTGAAGTGTTGCTCATAGTCACTTTATTGAGAAGAAAGAAGATCTTAATTGTTCAAGTTGATTTAGAGAAGCCTGAGATAGACCATTAGTGCAAGTGTGGTGAAGAAAGAACCAATTTTTTGCAAGTTTGGAGTTCGAAGTATCTCACTCCCAACTTGAGGGGAGGTGTTGAAGAATATGAATATTTGTTGTTTTTAGTGTTAGTTTTATAATTTTTGTATTTGGGTATTATTGTAATTGTTTATAGTACTAAAGGCATTTTGTCATTTTGTGTTTAGGGTTGGACTTCTTGTATTAGGAAAAAGAGACTAAGATTAAGAAAGAGAGAAGGGGGGGCTCCTCCGATCTCCATATTTTCTCTTCACTATTTTTTCCTCGTGTTTGTGATATTCGATCTTCTGTTGTTAGTAGTTCACCAACATTAAGAAACCCTAAATTGTATGATATACTAAATTTTTGTGTATATAAGAGAGGAAGAGAACACTTGAAGAAGCAGTATGGAATGAAAGAAAATGGAGACCGTGAAGTTGAATACTCTTGACAACAACAAACAGCTTAAAAGCCCAAAAAGCTGAAGCAGGCTGTTCTGCAGTTTGGTCCAAAATCATGTTTAAGAAAATAACTGATCAAAATGTAGGGGCATGACTGGACCAACCCCATAAATTACTCATCCAGAAATAATCTCCATATTGTTTGAAGCACTTGCAAATCATACATGTATGCACGATTATATGATTCATTCATTTGTTTATTTATTTATACTGGAGAACGAAAGGACAAATGAAGCCATGGCCAGTGTCAAGTTCTGATGAAAGGTGGAGGGTTGCGTAAGGCTTATGACAGTTATAACTATGTATTATAGACATTATGAGTATTTTATTAGTGTTCGTAGACATCCTGAAGAGCCCAAATCCAGTAAAATTCCAGCAAGGCACTTCACCCGAATATCAGTGAATCAATCGTAGAAAAGATTATACTAGTGTTAGTAAAGAAGTTAGTCTCACTATATAGCTTCCTGAATTTAAACAAATGGCAGAGAGAGTCTCTGCATTTGTAGCATGGATGGATATGAAGGAAGGGAGGGAAGGAAGCGAGCCCTAGATAATATGATTTGCATTGATACTTAGACTATTCATAACTTAACTTCATAACTTAATTGCTAATCTAATGGAGGTGTGGATATTATGATTAGGAGAAAGACTCAGTTCTAAATTCTGGTACTCAAGAAAAGAAAATATTCAGAATAGAATTGATATTATTATAAATAAGGATGTAAAGGATAGTACAATAAATATACAATAATATGGTGACCGAATTACGATGATGAAATAAATACTAAGAGTGGAGGTCTTGAATATAGTTTGTATTTATGCATCCTAAGCAGGATAGAGAAAAGTATAAAGAAGGCATCTTGCAATGAGTTAGCTGAGGCGATTCAAGGAATTCCACGAAGAGAGATGACTTGTTTGAAAGGAGATTTACATAGCCATGTACGTAAGAACACATTAAGATATCAAGATATTTATGGAAACTACGAATTGGGGATTTAAATAAAGAAGGTAAAGAAATTTTAAATTAAGTTATGATATATAATCTCTTTATAGCCAATACAATTTTCAGAAAACTAAACGAACATTTAGTTACTTATAAAAGTTGCTTGACACAACCACAAACTGATTATTTTGCTTATAAAAAATTATTTGTGTGGTAAGGATTGTGTAAACACCCACCATTTTTTTACAAAAATATGGTTTTCATTCTAAAAACTGGTTTTTGAAAGACCAATTTCAAGGCACATTAAGTGATACCTTAAGTCTTGATTTACACAACATTTAACTCACATGAGAATCAAGTTCAGATGACCTCAACGAAGGAAAAGCCCGAAATACAGCCACAAAATGTAGATCTAGATCCACTTTAAAAGAAGACCAATGAGGAGCAAATATTTATAATAGATACTCCAATGTACTTCATTAGCATATTTAATTAATATGATGAAACAGGATCCAGCTTAAAGACTTGGGTACATGATATCAGTATGAGTCCTACCAAAATTCGCCTATCATATTGGGTCAACCAAGGCTTTGGGTCTAACCCCTTTGAGACACATTTGAGCCCAATCCAGCTCCCTTCGATAAATCCTAGTCCAATTGCACCGACTTTGTCTTAAAAGTTTGTTGTTGAGCCTAAACTGGTTTATATTATATGTATCCACAAAGTTTTTATTAAAAGAAAAATTATATGTAGTGGATAAACAATACAAGTCGACTTTTACATATATATATATATATATATATATATATATGTATATATATGAAATTTGTAACATATATATATATATATATAATAAATTAAATATGAGTTTAACATGCACAAATGAGATTTCAAAAAATATATACATATAGGGAGGTTATTTTCCATATGCATCATGTATTCAAAGCTTTATTATCAGTGAAAATACACATGGGTAGCTGAAAATCATAGGAAATGTACGATCCACTCAACCTATGGTTTCGAGTGTTAAAAAACACCTAATCATCAAATGAAGATGTTGAGATGAACATTTGGTTACGCAAGGAAAGATTGCATTTGTAATGAGGTTATCATAAACAAATTGAGAGTGGCACTAACCTATGTTATCAATAGCGGTTAGTGGGATGCTAGCAGTCGACCCTGATAATAGTGGTTAGCAGGTTGTTATCAATAGCGGTTAGCGGGTGCCACCAACATGATAAACTGAGGGGAAATCGTTTAAGATGGTTTGGACTTTAGATGCATGGAAAGAAGCTTTAGTAAGAAGGTGTGAGAAACCATATGGTGAAATGTTAAAAGAGGAAGAGAAAGACCACAAAAGTGTTTGGAAGAAGAAAAAGAAATACCTAACTTATTTTGAGTTAACTGTTAGTATGATAGAGGATTGAGCTCTATGAAAACAAAGAATCCATGTAGCTAACTCCATCTAGTATGGGAAAAGGCTTAGTTGTTGTTTATTGTTGTTTGATGAAAGAACAATTGAAAGGGAGAAGAAAATCAAAACAATAAAGACGAGACAGAAAGCAATACTTCAAGTATCTTAGATACCAAGAAGCCCAAACCCTGATAGTCAGAGCCAACCACCAGTCATTCATAATCTTATCAGTTATTTCTTTCAAAAAATGAACTGCAACGAGACAATAAACCCCACATGCTGTCACTAAAAGTGTCCTTTCTCTGTCAGGGTGAGATATGAGACCTGGACTAATAAATCAAGATACATGAATATGATGAACAGTTTTTGCTGATGCCAGGAAGAACCAATGTTTCAGCATCCAAGCAACAGACACTGACAGAGTGGGAAATGTAACTAAACTTCACAAGAGTTAATTCATGAGACGGCTTCAGGTCTTGATCAAATATGTTCCATTAAGAGGAATAGTGAATCTCCTATGATCTAGGATTCTAAAAATACGACTGGAGGAAAATAAAATAACAAGAAGTTAGAGTGGCATATGTTAGAAACTGGTCACCTGAACATCAGAACTCTCATTAAGCAGGGAAAAGGCATGCAAGACATTATTCTGCATCACAGGAGCAATGACTGCATGATCACTAGCCACACAAACTTTAGTCTCTGCTTCACTTGAGATTAATTCATCTGATGCATTGCTAGCAGTAGCAGGAGAGGAAAAATAGATCCTGATGGTTAACAGATCAAAGAAAAAATAGGAAAGCTATGAGAAGAAACACAGCAGAAGCATCACCAGGCAAAACAGTATAGACAGTCCATGAAAATAAATAAATAGCTGCTTTTGCAAGGATTGGTTTAGAACCAAATGACAGCAGAGACAAGTTGCAGTTGGGATGATGAAATGTTCTCTTCTTAAATCAGAAGCTTCAGATGTGTCCTAGTTGATGCAAAATGTCTGCTCTGGAACACCACAATATTGATCAAGTGTACAACCTACCTCTTCACCGAGAGCATTTTTCATGAGGAACAGTTACCAGAATATCAAGTGAAAATGAATCTGAGCTTTTTAAATTTTCCGAGTCTGTTGATGGAAAGTTGGTAAAGTTAAAATGTCATCCAGATTTATCCAACTTTGGCTTAGAACACAAATCTGAAGGTCTCATATTCACTTCTAAAGTTAGGTAACTAAGAGTGCTAGGTAGCACCTATAAGCTGAAGCAGCTTCAGCACCACACCACACTAAAAAGATGAGTAAAGCACATAAAAAATATATTCAAACAATTAAGAGTGGACATACATCAAACACGTTTTATGAATATTAATCAGGCTAAACAACAACACTGAAAAACATTTAAGTTATAAATAAATGTATAAAATTTAAAACGCCATTAACTTTGACTATTTATACATAGAACATACCTGTACACATTGTTTATACACTACACTGTATATATGTGGTTTACCCTGTGCACATGCATAGCACAGGGTATGAGTTGCAATTAGTTCCTTAGTTTCGGAAAGGGTTACCCCATTACGAGGAGCTTTTATTCAAGCATTTCTTATAGAGAGATAGAATTTGTACACAGCTCTAAAAAGGCTGTACGGAGCCAAAGGCTGAAATGGACAAAGAGGAAGATGGTCTAGTATTGACGAGTGAATCAACAGTTCTCTTTTCAAAATTTTTTATTATTCAGACAAATAAGAATAGTATCATTGCGAAGCACCAAGGGGGTGCACCCAGTAGGGCACTAAGAGAAACTACAAGAATCTACTAGCAACTGCATAACATTTACAAGAACATGACTCTTGAGCCAAACAGACAAAAGAGTAATCCAATCCCCAATATGACAGTCAAGGGTTTCTCCACCCCAACAAAGACCCTGATATTTCTTTCCCTCCAAATTAACCAAAAATAGCAAATCTTCTTTTGTAGTACTTGCAAAAGTGCCTAAATCTCTCTTAGGATATATTTTTAGCACCCATTGCAACCCGAGTTTCTTCAACTCTTCCTCCATAAGTGAATTAACAGTTGTTATCAACAACACAATGGTTCCTAGTGACTATTGATGGAGAATAACAATGTAGTAAATATTGTATGGGACCGCATCCTGCACGGGGCACTGATATGCCTCTAAGTAATCTAAATTATTTTCTTTAAAAATTCATAAAAATCTAAAATTTTAAAACATCATAAAAAAAAATTGTGACATGCATTACACCAAGAGACAATGAACTCAACATCAAAACGAACTGAATCACATGCATATATCACTTCCGGGCTTCATTCAAAAACTTGAATTGACGACCATTAATGGATATAGAACAGATTTGACATTTTTGGAGAGAAAGGGGTTAGTATTGGGGAAAGTAAAGGGCAGACATGTAAGAGGAGGCCAAAGATACTAGGATATAGGGGCTTTAAACCAACTACAAGCCTTGATTAAAAAAAAAGAAAAGTGGTTTCAGAAAATTGACACAGCATCATGTGATATGGAGATATATTGCATGACAAGTTATCTGTGTTGCACCGTATCATATGATATGTCCCGATATGGTGTGATAAAACACTTTGTGCATTGCAGGTACCTGAATCGTATTGGTTCAGATATCGATATGCATATTATATTGTACAATACGATACAATTTTTCTAATAAAGCTTTGTAAAAGAAGATTTTGATTTGAAAGCCGCAAAATGGCCTTTACTTTTTTGGCTAGAGAGGGTAGAAAAGACAATATGCTAGTGGAATCATCGATCAAGTAGGGAAGGAACAATTTTGAATCAAGATTGAACCAAACTGAGGCATCAACCCTACCCCAAATTCAAAAAGAAAGTAGAAAAGCTATAGTCCATGGTTGAGTATGTGAACTATAAAGTTTGCATACCCTAGAGAATTTATTGTGCTACTCATTCCATGACTGATGAAACTGTAGACCCGCCACTTGGAGAAATAAATGCAAAGAGCCTCCATGGATCACAAAGAAAGATCTTGAGGGGCAATGAGCAAGGCCCGGACTTTCAAAATTCTAAACGCTAACTTAATTTTGTACTTCTCAATATTCCATAGAAACTCTAACAAAGAAGGAAAGCACAATCATGGTGTAAATGACACATTGGAAAAAAAAAATGGCAGCATACTAAGAATCAAGGACATTGTGTTATATAATAACCAAAGGGACTAGAAAAGCATTGTCAATAAAATAAATTGCTCAAGAGCAAAATACAAACTATTTTCCCTATGCACCATATAGAGTATACTGGAAGTATGACACTGTATGCTGCTATATATGTTGAAGAAGCTAACGAAAATATTAAAATCCTTTCATAATCTTATAGAAGTTGAGCACATATCTGTATTATCATGGTGCTCACATGTTTTCAAAAGACGGATTCCCATTAAATCATTTTATGTTGTACAATTTTTGCCAATACTTTACTGATAAACCTCAAAATTATGTTCGATTTGCCATGCAAGATAATGGTAATAGGCAGTGTTATCCGTATCGTACCGTATCGTACAATACGGTGCGATACGTACAATACGGGTAGGTGTATCACAACAGCCAGTGTATCGCACCGTATCGTGCGATACGGCCTGGGACTCTTATAAAGGGTCCCCGGCCGACCGAAACCCACGATTTTTTCGCGGGTTTCCTCTCTTTTTTTTTGTTCCTCAAGCTCCCTAAGAGCCGGTTTTCGCCTCCATTGTGTTCAAAGCTCCAAAATAGTGCCCTACGGTGCCCATGCAAGCCTCCAAACTCGGATTTAGGTATATTTTAATATTTTTTTAATTTTTTTCATTTATATTTGTTATTTTTTGTGTTATTTCGGTTTTTTTTAATAACAAAATATGAAGTTATTAAGTGTGTGTATACGATTTTTATTGCATTCATGAAGTGGGAGACACTCCATTTGAGTATTATTTGAAGATTGGGGATTTACGAAGTGCTTTTATTTTTAGGTTTTTGTTTGAATTAAAGTACTCGATTGAGATGGAAGGAAGGGGTGGTAGAGACTCCCATTATCGGTCTGATGATCCGGCATAGCAGTGGGGTATACCAGTTGAGAGTTCGAGGTTAAAGATCATATGCTTATTTTGTGAAAAGGTTGTTAGTGGTGGAATTTCAAAGTTGAAACACCATCTAGCAGGAACCAGAAAAGAAGTTGCTCAACACACAGGCAGAATTAGAAGTTTGCCAGAAGGTATTAAATGGCAATGCCTGCAGATGCTTGAGAGCATACAAAAAAGGAGACAATAAAAGGATGATTTCCATATGTATGAATTAGCTTATGATGCTAGTGCTACTGCCACTAGAGTTGGATTCACTGATAGGTTGCCTTGAACAGAGATTGGTAGTAGCAGTTCACGAGCACCTAGCAGGGGAAAGAGGGTTACACCTGAAAACTTTGGAGGTGGCAGAAGAGAAAGTTTAGGAAGGAGTAGAGGAAGAGCTTCTTCTAGCATACATTCGTTCTTTCCTCCTACTACTACACCTGGTGCTCAACTTGGAATTCGTGCTGCTATGGCTTCAGAACAACTACATGATCAGGCCGGCCTTGCAGTGGGAAGATAGTTTTATGATGCATGTATTCCATTTAATGCAGCAAATAGATTTCATTTTCAAGCAATGGCAGATGCAATTGCTAACATTGGTCCAAGATACAGGATGCTCTCTTATCAGAAGTTGAGAGGAAAGATATTAGATCATACCGTCATTGAAGTACAGCAATATTGTTCAACTTTGAGACAGTCGTGGAAGGAAACGAGATGCACTATCATGACAGATGGATGGACCGATAGGCGAGGGAGGACATTGTTAAACTTTCTTATATATTGTCCTAAAAGACTCGTGTTTTTAAGATCTCTAGATATGTTAGAGGAGAGGCACACTGTAGAGATCTTATGACAGGAATTTGATAAGGTTATACAGGAGGTTGGACTAGAGAATGTAGTCCAATTGATTACAGATAATGCAGTTAACTACAAAGCAGTTGGGAAGGAGTTAGCTGATATTTATGGGACTTTCTACTGGACACCATGTGCAGCCCATTGTTTAGATCTCATCCTCGAGGATATTGGTGAGATGGATGAAATAAAGGCAGCAACTGAGTGTTGCCAAGATATTATAAAATTCATTTACAACCATGCATTTGTTTTGTGTATGATGTGGAGATATGCAGAAGGTGCAGAGCTTCTTCGCACAGCTGTAACTCGGTTCGCAACAAACTTCTTATCTGTACAGAGTATTGTGAGACAGAAGCAAGCTTTGAAGAGAATGTTCTCCTCAGATGAGTGGCAACAATTTGCAGAGTTGCCTCAAAACAGAAGAAATAGAAAGTTGAATGAAATTGCAGAAACAATTTTTAGAAGTTCATTTTGGAATGCATGTGTCAGATTATTGAAAATTACTTCTCCTTTAGTGAAAGTTTTGAGATTGGCTGACAGCGAGAAGAAACCATATATGGGCTACCTTTATGAAGCCATGGATAGGGCAAAAGAAGCCATCATAAATAACTTTAATGGAAAAAAAAGAGATTATGTGCCCATGTGGAAAATAATTGATAGTAGATGGAATAAACAATTGCATCAGCCTATTCATTCAGCAGCCTACTATCTAAACCCATCATTCAGGTACTCAACAACCTTCAAAAGGGACGGTGAGGTTAATCGAGGAATCATTGATTATATCGACAGATTAGTCCCTGATAAGAGCATAGCAGATGCGATACATCGAGAGATGGAGATATATGATAATGCTCTTAAGTTGATGGGTTTGCCTGTTGCAATTCGCAATCGCACTACGATGCATCCAGGTAAATTGTTTATTTTCATATTTAAGTTGCATCTTACATTATTATGGATTATTATGTCTCTAATGTTTGTCTTTTTTTACACATGTTTGGTGGAACAGGTTTGAAAGTGATTGTCCAAACCTTAGAGATTTTGCAGTGAGAGTTTTAAGCCAAACCTATAGTGCAATAGGTTGTGAAAGAAATTGGAGTACTTTTTAACACATCCATACAAAAATGCGCAACAGGTTGGAACACAAAAGACTTAATGATTTGGTTTATATTCGTTGTAACATGTGCCTTCGTGAAAGGTATTACTTTCAAATTTTCAATTCAATATTGTTTAACTTTAGTCTCAAATTGTTAATATTATTTACTAATTGTTTATCTTTGTTTGTGTCGTAGGTAACTAAAAAAAGTAAATAGAGAAGAAAGTCAGTTCGATCCAATAAGTTTGGATAATTTTGATATATTAGAAGATTGGGTTATGGAAGACACTGAAGAAAATGCCCTCCTAACTGAAGAAGACATTGCTTGGATTAATTTGGAAGGAGCGCAACAACAACATCAAGGAGATAGAATTTGATTTTCAAGAAGAAGGTGTCATTAATGATGATGATGAGGATCTGTAATAAGGAGAAGATGAAGATTATTTAGTTGATGATCCTGATTACAATTTGTAAAATGGAACTATGTCTGTATTTCATTTTTTGCCTTTTTGGATTCAAAATATGTAAATTTGGATGCAATTATTCAATGTTGAATGCTCAATCTGTACTAAACTTACATTATATGAATTTAAAGCAATTACCAGATTTTTTCAAAAATTTTCCTGAATTTTTTTGATTTTTTTCGGATTTTTATTGATTTTTAATTAATTTTTGTATTATTTTAATATTAAAGTATGATAAGCCCTGCGATACACGATACGATGCGATATGCGTCAGACATCACTGGTAATAGGAGACCCAAACGCCTTGCTTCTCTACTCAGTTGGTGGCTGTATGAGAACTCAAGTGCAACTTTTCATGGATATGCCCATAATTATGGAAATCAAAACCATCACTTGAATGCAAACAAAAGTTTAAACTTTTCTGGTTCGAGTAAATCATAACTTACCAGCATAAAGCCACCACCTATTTTGAATATCTGCTGCCTCAGAATATTACTAATCGTAAGTAATTGAAAACAGGAGCAAAATACAAAAGGAATAAGATCGATGTCTACAAAGAGATATAAAGAGAAGATATGCATGATAACCAAAAATTACTTCCAACTGGTCGGAAGAAGCCCATTGTGGCGAACTATAGAGGAAAACAGAAAAAAATCCAACGAAACCGACTACTGCCAACAAGCAGAAGAAATTCATAATTTATCATGAAAGAAAATCATTATCTAGATATGTGCGTAAATAAACTCCCAAATTCCTAATTTCTAACACGTAGATATCCATGAATCATACGGTAACATGCAATAAACGGGAAAAGAAGAAAAAAGAAGGGAAAACTCCCACAACCAAGACATCAACGACCAATGGTGGAGGCAACCGCCTTAGGCCCACGAATTTTAAGCTCGTTGTAGTATTAATTTTTCATAGGCCCCAAAAGTTTTTAGACTCGAGAGTTTAAAGCCCCAAATTTGTAAGTCACATATGGTAACCAATTTTCTCCTTCGGCCTGTTGAGCTACTCCTGTGAACGATACTTAAATAACGTACGGGAGAAAACTCTCTTACTTATGCAGCGTCTCGCGAAGAACGGCCGTAACCTCAACGGCCTCCTGCCTCGTCGGCGGTGGGCCGAAAACAATCCTTGGTGGCGGAATTTCCAATTCAAAAGGGTCCTCCGCGAACTCCCAATCGTCGATCTCCCACGACGATTTCCGTGCGACCGAGACGTCTGGCTTTCCCTGAGCACATACGGCGACCTTCCCCTTTTCGCTGTCCCCGACGGATGCGACGGAAGTGGAGGACGCGTGGGACGTTCTCCGGATGGCTTCCGCCTGCTCCACCAACGGAATCACCGAAGACCCCCGTATGGATCCAACGCCCATCGCCCTCCCGAACGCCCTCATCGTCCCTCCGCCCATCTGTCCGATCGCTTCACCCCGCCGATAAACGCGATAACGTCCTCTTAGGGAAGAAGAGAAAGACATGTGGCGTCCTGTCTGACGTGGATTTAGCGTTATCTTCATTCTGATCAACGGTATCGGTTGGCTTCATCTGCGCCTTCGATTTCACAAGCCTAGATCTGCTCTGTCCGGACTCCAGCCTTCTTGCACCGTATAAACGGGTCGGATCCCGTATTTTCCGATTGAGTCCGAGTGAACGTTCAATTTGTATCTTGCTGCACGACCGGTTTGGAACCGGTCCGGTAGTTTAAAACAGAACCGGATCGGTTGCAAAGCCGCTCGCAACAGAACCGATAATGAGTCAGAAACCATAACCGAACTCGGGGAAACTGAAACTGGGACTACGTACCAGGCAATTAAAGCTGCCAGTTTCAGCCCAAATTTTATTTTTTATTTTATTTTTTCTGAGTTTTTCATTATCCCTCAAATTAGAACCACATTAATATAGCCAGAACCGAAAAGAAACTGATTTAGTTACAGTTCTTGATTCTGGACTAACCAGAATCTTTGGATTTGGAACTAACCAGAACCGGACATGTCTATCTTGTAGAGCAGCATCTTTGGATTTGGGAATCGGACTTCAGAACCTCCATAGCACTTCGCTTTGAAATATCAGTGGTGCTTTTCTTGTTTAAGTTTATTGACCTTACGTAGTTTTGCCGGGCAAAATCCACTAATAGGTCAGGTCCAACCATCACTTTAGATAAACGGCCCAAAGGATCCAATAAAATGCTGGTTTTGTGTATAAGAAGAAATAATAACTGGTATCGGTTTAGGTTGGGACAGGCAAGATCCAACCCAATTTAGCAGGATTTGGTAACTAAAACGGCATTTGATTTGCACCGAGTCGTATCGGTTCTTTTACTTCTTTTTGGTGATGGGAGGCCAAAACTATATGCATGAACTCATGACCTTCAACTGAGCAGACCCCCTGGCGGACCTGTTGTTTGGTGTGTGTCATTTGGTTTATGTTTCCCATATTGCGATTTGCCACTTAAGAAAGACAAAGAATCAAAGAAGGAGCATTAGATCACTAAAGGGCTTTCTTTCTGATGCCCACTCGTACGTGACAAGTTCGATTTCCAAGGGGCTGCCTTCTTGTGTGTGTGTGAGTGTTTGATTGTGCCTATGGCTTCGGCCTCCCTTTGTAAAATAATCAAATAAGGTGGATTCTGTTTTGTTAGAACCATATCCAAACCCAACTTGTTGACATCCCTAGGCCTAGCTCGAACCCCCCATTATTTGCAACAATTAGGACCATCCAAGATCCAATTGAAAATACTGGCAGTGACGATGAAGTAGCATGGGCTAAATCAAAAGCTAAGACCTTCGTGGGCAGGAGATGTCCAAGTGTAGTAGTGGATCATCTAGATCCTTTATCCAAATCAAAATCAGCATTCATTTCCTTCGTGCTTTTCATGTTCTAAAAGCCCATGTTGGCGTCTTCCATGACTTCCTGGCATGATCTAATGGTGAATCCCACATGACCCAATATCAAACTTATTACCACAAAGATAGACAGCTCTATAATTTCCTTAGATTAGTCTCCGCATCATCTTCATCAGTGTTCATGTGACGCCAACCTTTTATTTTTTATTACTAAAATAATATCTTAAACCTCAGTATAAACTGTCATTAGGAGTGGCAACAGAGTGTTGTCCGTGGCCACCATTTTCAGAAACATCTTATACAAACTTGTCTGTCTTGCCTAACTTATTGGCATCGATTCATTTTCTAATAATTTATATGTACGATACCCTTACATTACTCTGCTTACTAAATTCGTAACACAAGTACCAACCAAGCCAACACACCTTGTTTTCAATCAACTCTTTTGCTCATTCGATAATTGCAGATATTGAGTCCCAAAGAGAGTTGGAGAGGAAAGACGGTAAAAGCGCAGATGGAGTCATTCATTCACAGTTATAGACATAACAAATTTATTGAGATTGGTGAGATGTCGATGGCTGATGGGGAATTTTAGACACCCAAAAAAGATTTCAAAAGATTTGATCTTTTAGAAATTTTGTTTTTTTAAGAAAATTTTGTAATTTTGGGTCTTTTAAGGGTTTTCAAATAAAAACACCTTAAATGAACTTATTTTCACACCAAAATTTCGTGACTGACTCAAAATAAGGGTAAATTGTACCCCTCTCAAAAGAATCCAATTTGACAAAAAGCCAAAAAGTGATTGCTTTGCCCTCAAGCCCAAATTAGTAGGATTTTGCCTTTTCAAATGATTTCATTCAAAGAAAGAATAATTTCAAATAAGTTTTCTCAAAGAGACAAATGAGAATGAGACATTGGGAACTAAACTCAAAAAAAAATGGTTTGCAAAATGTCAAATTTCCAAAAGCTTTTGAAATCCAAATTAAGCCTAAAAAACTCGTCCAATTAAAGATAGTCCTACTCCGAGACCTTACACCAAAGGATTAAAGAGGTTTGAGACCCTACACCCATCGAAAGGATTAAAGTGGTTCGACACCCTACACCCAACAAAGGGTTAAAGTAGTTAAAACGGTAAAGACTAACTCTCTGAGTGAAACAGGTCGCCCGTGTAAACAAACACTAGCAATGAAACTCAGTTGCTTTCAAAAGTATTTGAAAATTTCGATATAACTCATTGTTTTCAAATATATCTCAAACAAAATGGTTTTAAATAATCAAAAAAAATATTTGAATCCATGAATATGAAATCAAGCACCTGATTCAAGTCTGATTCAAGGACAAAGTTGTAAATCAAATCAAAAGAGGATAAAGACGAAGTCCGCCGAAGATTCCGAAAGAAGGCACGAATTTAAAGCCAAAACGAAATCGAAGCATCCCAATTTTATCTCAAAGCGACAACAAAAAGGCAAAGACCGAGCTCATTCACCAAATGTGGATCAAGACGAAGGACCTAGTCTCGAACGGGCCAGGAAAGTTGAAGTGAAGATGGGCTAGGCCAAATCAAAAGTCTAAGACAAGGGCTCAAGAAGATTTGGCCATGGACTAAAAGATGACTGAATACATGAATCAAGCCAAGCCACGACTCCATCAAATACGGCACCAAAGGCTGCTCCAAAGAGAACCTAGCCGGCTGCACCAAGGCCAATCGATTGCACTTAACCGCACCATGCTAGATCGAGTCACTTCACCGCCTCATGCTAGACCGAGCCACTTGGCTAACCTAGCCATATGAGGCTGGGTTTGCTTTGACCAAAGGGGACCACCATAAGCCCACGTGAAAAGGTTTTGGTCCAGCTAAGAGTTGGGTCAAGACTTGGGCTCTAAAAGACCCATTCAAGCCCAATTCAAGATACACCAAAAGCTTATAAAAAGGTACCTTGGGAGTTCTTTTCCAGCATTGAGAGAAGAGGAGAAAGAGCCTAAGAGAGAGAGAGCTGCAACAAGAGAGAGAGAGAGAGAAAGAGTGGGAAAGAAAGAGAGAGAGAAACGAAGAGAAAGGAGAGGAAGAAGGAGTCATCTCCTCCAAGATCGTCCTCATCCGGTGCCAAGGGAGGTCCGATTCTAAGGTTTATTTCTCATCCCTTAGTTAATTTAATCTCTCCTTATTCTCATTCAATTAAAAGTGGTTGTATTAATGGATCAATTGTCTCTTCCCATGATGTAATAGCTAGTGATGTTGTCCATTTCATTTCTTTACATTCACGTCTATTACATGTTTGATTTCAAGTTTCTCCTACCTCTCTATACAATATATTCTCTTATATCTTCTAATCCCCTCTATGCTTAAGCTATACGTATATTTCAATTCATTTCCTTCAGTCATTTACTTTAAATTTATTATGATTAGTCTTTTAATTTTGGACGAAATGTATTCATATATGTTTTAAACACAGAAATTTGTTTTCAGCATCTCGCATTCGTTTGATGTTTTTATTTTCATTTCCGTCTCTTTGCTCCAAATGATATGAAATTTGGTACACCGAATCCCCACATACAACCCACATATGATAAATTTTTTAAGAATTTTAGGGTCGTGTAACTACGTAATTAAAATTAGTGAAGATAAAAAAAAGTCATAGTTAAATCTGTCAAACCTACATTTCCTGCAATATAGCTTGTGTTATCATCCCATAACTTTGTTTGTACTGATCCAATTTCAGTGAAACTTGTCTCATTAAAAATCTGGTATCTATATCTTCCCAACAAGACTAAGTTCATAAAGATCGGAGCTCTATTTACCGAAGTACATATATTTCTTTAAACCTTTGTATTTTTGTAACAAATCAGTTTTGAACGCTTGAGCAGAGGCACATTCTTGATTTAATTCTAAACAATCACATCACAAAAAAATAGAAGAAAAATAGTTCCAGAATTTTTATATTCGTGTTTTCTCATTATAAATTTTCGTGAATTTTGGAGATTATGAAACTGTTTAGAAAAATAAAAAAATAAGTTTTGAAAACAGAACCAATTTCTGTTTTTCAGAACTTTTAAAATTTTCCTTTCACAGGCAAAGTGCATGTTTTTGGTTTATTCAAGTTGATTCGAAACGACCAGTTTTAAAACGAAGTCTTGTTACCATCAATCAAATACAACCTAAGATGCCTTGAGAAACGGACGAGGACCCTCATGAATTCATCACGTAACAGCTTTAGGCTCTCTTTTTTTAAAAATAGTTCCTTCATAGCACTAGCAACAAAAGGAAATCCTATTAACCCAACTTCTCAAAATTTAAGACAAAATAAGAACTCCATTGTCATAACCCTCTTATAAAGCTAAGAACCATTTTCACGTGCACAAAGGCTCTTGTTGAAGTGATGACATGAGTCCAATATTGAAATTACTCAACTGGGGTAAAGCCACACAACTCACACTATTGGACTGCAACATTGCAAACAATGAGAACGAGATGCAGTGGGATCACCGATGTTAGTATTAAAGAAGAAAGAAAACATCGTTTCAAAAGCAAAGTGCAAAGATTGGAATGTAACTAGTTATAAATGTAGGCATACCTAGCCTCCTAGAATAAACAATGCAAGATTGGAAATGATTACACTAGATAATCGTAACACAGATCAAAAGTAGTAAGAAGATAAATAGGAAAGCCATGAGTACTTTTTGCTGTCCCTTTCTTCATTGAGTAGAACTGTCATGCTTTCACCAGAAAGGTCCTTTCACAAACTTCTAACCTACTTATTTCTTCTTTCCATTAAACTCCACCTTTTATTTTAGGGGGTGGGTGGAGGGGAGTTACCCTTTCTTCCTGTTTGCTACTATTACTATTACTCTTTCTTATTAAAACCACCATTTTGTTGCTTTGTTGTAATTGTGCACCTATCACCTTATTGTTCTTGCGAAGTACCAAGAATAAGTGAATTTTGAAAACATACCTTGTTTAAATCAATCCTCAAAGCGATTAGGCTGACCCTTGAGCATCGATTCAAAACAGCCTAAGTTGAAAAGATCCCACTTCCCCACAATCATCATTTAAGTCAGAAAATACAACTTTATTAGTTTAAGTAAAACTAGCTGGTACGCTCGGGTATGATGTAGTGTGTGAAGGCTTATTTCAAGTCTCTATATAGACTTTGGAGTAAATTTTTCATATCTACAGGAACCGAGCCTCGCAAGCTAGCATGGTATTTAGTATGATAGCATAGATATGGACCTGATGATGACATATGGTTATTGATGTGAATTTTTATTAAATGAAGAGATGATACAACACTACTGTAGATGTGGAATTTTATTCCAAAGTCTATATAGAGACTTGAAATCAAATCCACAAACTACATTGTGCGCAAGTGTGCCAGCTTGTTTACTTAAAATATCAAAGATAATTTCTGACTTCTAAAGCGATTGTAGGTAAGTGAGTTCTTTTTGACACAAGCCTTCTTGAACCGATACTCAAGGGTCAGCCTAGATGCTTGAAAAATTGTCTTATGATCCAATAAGTTTTTGAAACAAATGTTGAATAAAAAAGCCTTTCTAAAATCGTGTGATGTTTTTCCTTAACAAAATTTCGAGTTCAAATCTAAAAAACAGAAATAGTTCTGTTTTCAACAACAGATCTTTCTAATTTTTTTAGTATTTTTATATCTCCAAAAATCTTGAAAACTTTACCAGAGATAGGTTGAGGAGTAGAGTTTATTATATATATATATATATATATATATATATATATATATATATATATATATTGTTCTAAGTATAAACATAATTAAATTCGTTAATATTTCAGCCTTGAAATTCGAGATAGACTCTATAACAGAAATATAAAGGCTTAAAGAAATGTTTGTATCTCTTTATGTAGGTGTTTTAATTTTATGAAAATGGTATCATTGAAAAGCTATAAAAATAATCTTTCTAACAAGACTATTTTCACAGATTTTGGATTAATATAAATAGAGTTAAGAGACTTTTATCCAAGCTATGTTGTACGATGTACAGTGCAAACATGTTTTGTCTTGGTTTTTGTTCGGTTTTCTCAATTTTATTCATGACCTTACTCACATCTAAAATTCTTAAAAATTGTATATAATGTTGGCCTGTGTGTGATTGAACTATGTACCGATTTTCATAATTTTATATTCAAGCATTCGGGCTGAAAAAATCAATGATCAGAAGGATATAAAATGCTGAAAATAGAATTTTCTGTTTTAAGAGTCTAATGAATGCATCCGATTGATCTTTAATGGTTTATATGATCATCCAATGAAATTTTCGGTTAAAGACTTTATTCTAAAAGAGAGGAAGTGCAATAATCACATGAAATTATCATATAGCTTAAGTATAAAAGATATGAGAGATTATAAGGTATATAATATATATTGATGTAGATATTACTACAAATCAAACAATTGATAAGCGATTTTACCTTTGCTCTTGAATGAAATTTTGCAATTGATAGGCCTTGAATCAAAGAAATCAAACAATTGCTCTTGAATCAAATAATTGATAGGCAATTTTAAAACCGACCTTGATTGAAAACCTTGAGATGGCTTGAAGATCGGCAGCTAGGGGGCAACACCTCTACTCTAGGGGAACTCCTTCTTTCTCTCCTCTCTCTCTCTCTCTCTCTCTCTCTCTCTCTCTCTCTTTCTTTGCTGGGATTTTCTCTCTTAATTTCTCTTTGGGTTTTCCTTTAGGTTAACCTTTCAGTTTTCCTCACTTTGCATCCTCTAAACCAATCCCCCTAAGGCTCATATTGATAGATTTCAAGGAAGGTCTCTAGGGTCTTCCGTGGGTTAGAGCTTGTAAGTGGTGTGGCCCAATTTTGATCCAAATTCACTTTGAAAAGGTGTTGGTCACATGGCTCACATGAGAGTACGTGGATGGTCTCCATTTTGATCAAGGATGAGCCTTGGTGTAGCCCACCCAAGCTTGGTGCGATTTGGTGGCTCACCTAGGAATGATGCATCTCATCTCTTTGCTTGGCTCGATTTGGTTGGTGCTTGGCGTGGGTGACCTGCTTCTCAATATTTGTTTGCATGAGTAACCTGCTTTCGGTCCGCGAGTTATTCTTTACCGTTTCAACCACTTTAACCCTTTATTGGGTATAGGGTGTCAGACCACTTTAATCCTTTAGATGAGTGTAAGGTCTCGAACCTATTTAACCCTTGGGTGTAGGGTCTCGACCCGCTTTAACCCTTTGTTGGGTGTAGGGTCTTGTAGTAGAATTATCCTCAATTGGGCGAGTTTTTTAGGTCTAATTTGGATTTGATTTGTTTTTGAATTTCAAAAGTTTTTGTAAATTTGATATTTTGCAAACATTTTAGGGTTTGGTTATCAATGTCTCATTTTCATTTGTTTTTTTAAAAAATTGTTTGAAACCGTTTTTTCTTTAAAGGCAATCATCTGAGAAGCAAAATTCTACCAATTTGGACTTGAGGGCAAAGCAATCATTTTTTTTTGTCTCTTTGTCAAAATTGTATTTTTTTGAAAGGGGTGTCATTTACCCTTATTTTGAGGTTGCTACAAAATTTTTGTGCGGAAATGAGTTCATTTAATGTGTCTTTATTTGAAAACCCTTAAAAGACCCAAAACCACAATTTTTTCTTGAAAAGGTAAAATTTCAAAAAAATCAAATGTTTTAAGAAAATTTTTGGGTGTTTACAACTACCATGTGACCTCAAGAACGAGACCAAAAATGGACAAGGGAGGATTATCATAACATCAAGATAGCCTACGTACCGATGCTCATGCCCCACTCAACCCAAACTTAAGGGATGTTTAGATTCGAAGGCATGTGTGCATAGCTTGCCAAGGGCGTGCCAATGTGAGTCTAGTAGTGGATACCCTTGGATCTGTTAGAGTTGAATAAGTGGGTGGGGATGTCCCGCCCGAGAGTCCTTGTATAAGTGTCCTAAGTGTGTCCATCTATTAAGCCTCTTATGACATAAAAGAGAGCTTGCTTTTTGTGGAATCTCATTCGATTACCCTTAAAGAGAGAAAACGAGAGCTTAAAAGGGAGAACAAAGCGAAAGCATCCACAACGCTCCTTGGGTCGTCCATCAATATCCTCGTCCCTCCATTGGTAGAGTCAAACTATCAATAGACAAGGAAATTGGGCGACTCCATTTATAGTCACATGAATTTCCTTCAAAGGCTTTGTAGTCGACCAAGTCATTAAAACGTAAACCAACCTTTATGGTATGTTTTCAATTGAATGAAGACGTTCAAGGGTTGGTCAACTCCCTAGAGCCAACATCAATTGTTGCAAGGAGTGAGGTAACATAATTGGTATCAAAGTAAGAAGAAATGTTGCTCGATTTGCGTAGAGAAGCATACACCATTGAGAAGTCAAACAAGAGTGAACCTAGATAGGCACCAAATGAAGTGTCATGCACTAGAGGTCAAGAGTCACTTGAAGATGCTAGATGGGTACTATGGTCAAGAGGTGCTATAATGGAGTTGGAGTATGGTCCCTCAACACGTATAATAAAGGCTCAACCACATTCAATTGATTTTAATAAGAAGAGACTTCATCTAGTGACAAAGAACATCTCATTCATCTCAATCATCAAGGCTATGCTGAATAGAATCATCTTCTTTAGCAATTAACACTTCATCTCTCTTCTTATACTCGATGTTATTTGTAGACTTGCAGTCTGTTTATTACAAGAGACTAAATAGCTTTATATAGCATTTTGGGAAAGGTTCTAGTAGTAGGATCTGGACCATGGATTCGATCCAAGGTTTAAGCACTATAGTTGGGTGCCAGGTACAGGGGTGCTCACCGACTTAAGTTTGGAGAGGTTTACAAGTAGCCACAAAGAGGTTTTATGCAATAGAAGTGCACCCAGTCCAATACCGATAGTTGTATGTCAGGTTCATCTGAGGGTGTTGAGTCTAAACATGTGTGTTTCCTTATGCATGCATTGAGTAATGTTAGGGTCTTTAGGTGTCGTGGGTCTAATATAAGAGGAATCTAGTATGAGATTGAGATCCATATCTCATTCCTCATTAGGATCCATGTAATCAGTCCCTTAGTTTATAAAATGGAGCTGGGTAGCTATAGGTTAGAGGTTGGTTAGGCCCTAGTTCATTGAGAGTGCTTGGGAGAGACAAGTCTAGAGAGAAGAGAGTAAGGTGTGAATTGAGGACTCCATTTATAGTTATCTCCTTCTTCATCTATGCCTTAGAGGTAGACATGTCAAATTCTGGGAAAACTTAAACTGACGATTTTGTTTGCTTAGAACTTGAAACCAGAACCAAACTGCCAAAGAGGTTGTTCCGATTTTGATATTAGAACCACCATGAATCCGTTATTACATTTTAAAAAATTTTGATGTCTACTATAATTTGAACTCTTCACCTCTTTAGAAGATAGAGAAGAGTTGTATCGTTGAGATGAGACCCAACTCATGATAATAAGACTCCAAATATTTACTTAAGCCTTAATAAGACTTTTAAAAAAAAAAAAAGTATGATGCACCTCTCAAAACTACTCACCCATAGACTAGATGAGAGAAACACCTACCGTTAGGTTGAACATGTACTTATGATATACAACTTTAAAATAAATATATAAACATTAATGCATGGTTTGGAATTACCAGTTTTTTTATTTATTTTGGTTTAAAGCTGATTTCCTAAAATATTAAGCTATAACTAAACTAGAGGGTCCAAATGATTACGGTTTCAAGGTTGATTCGGCAAGTTTCAGTTATCGACAATTTTGCAACGATTCGGTTTTGATTTAAATCGTCAGGTCGGTTCCGAACCGGCCATGTCTACTTAGAGAGTAGAGTTGGATACCAAGTGAATTAGGCCATTAAAAGACACCAATGTAGTATTGTGTGGATTCCTCTGGAAGACTCTTTTATTTAGCCAATTATAGATTAACAAAAAACTCTCTTTTTAGGCCTTGATATTAATTGTATTCATTCTTGAAAGATATTTAAGTTTATATTTTTATTTGTTATTTAAAATCTTATTGTTGTGTATTATATCTTTGGGTGTTTTGCTGATGGAATTGTTAGCTTGGGTGCTAATGTCGGTCATCGTAACTTGTATAGTTATGAAAATAATATCAGAGCATCAAGTCAAATTCAATAGCTTTTGGTGGTGCTCTTGGTGGTATAAATCATTTAAAGGCAATCGAGGAGCGAAAGAAAATTTTAGGTTTTTAAGTTTTAAATTCAGATCTATTTTGAATAATTTTGACATCAAAATAGAGTTTCATTTGTTGTTGTTGGTCCATGCACATCCTTAGGTCCTCATAAAAGCTAGAAGAACCGGTATATTATAGTGGAAGGTTGTTATGTGTGAGAATCTAACAGGACACATATTAAAGTTACTATGAATTTGTTCAATATTTGGAGTCGATTTGTGAATTTTTGAAGAAGGTTGAAGGAAGTCTTCATAGAGCCATAAAAAAAATTGAGCAAAAGTGGATTTCTCATTATTGAAAATTTATAATTTTTTTAACCCTAGCTAGCCATGTCAAGAGTAGCAGATTTGATCACAAGCTAGTTGAACTGTTATAATTTCTACTCATATAATTTATTATGAAAACCATCCTTATAGACCAACATTTTACCTTTAGAGGGTTATTTGATTTACGGTAACACGTGGGTCGAATCCTCAAATTTAAAAACTATAGTACAAGGTTCATGTCTTAAATAAGAAAGAGCATGATAATTTCATGAACCACATTTCACTTAAAAAATGGATCTTATCAAGGGGTGGGCTTGTAAAGTTGGAACTTGGTCAGTCCCATGCATATCCTGGTAGTAATAGACAACTGAAAAACTTATTAACAAACATGATGTGAGAAAACTATTCAAACTGTAAGTTATTGAAATATTAATTATGAATTTTAATATTATCATTTTTCCTTAATTTATATTGTTAAACTACTTTTATGTCTAAAATTGTTTGAAGAACCATTCGGCTCATGATTTGGCAAATTATGAGAATATGATGTAAATGTTATTTATTGTATTGGTATACTTAAATATTGTCTTTTAATTATAGTACATATTTTGTGTTATTTCCATATTGTTCGATATTATTGTGACTTTTTCTTCTTTATTACTAACTTTCGTATTGAATGGTTTGATATAGGAAGGATGACAATTAGAGATTAGGACTTCACATGATATAATGGTTGAAACTTTTTAGGACTTTATTTTGATCTTAAAGTTTTAGTTGTAATTAATTTTGTTATGGATATAAATTATAATTGTTTTTATCCTCGAAATTATTATAGAGTTAAAATATGCTTTAAATATTTTGTATTCATCTTCTTTATATGATATTTATGTATTGTAGCTCTCTTACAAGTTAGAATTACCTTATGGTAAGGGGAGACTATGTCATTTTAGAGTGTATTCATTCTTTTTAAAGCTTATTTATTTTTTATAAGTTCTAATTATATTTTTCAATGAGAAACAAAAGTTATAGTTATTGATATTCGTGTTCTTATAAATGTCCAATCCCGAAATTGCCTTTGGATAAGAAGAGACTCAATCAAAATTTTAAAGCAATGCAAAGTACAAATTGTTGACCAATTGAACATATAAATATGATGTTTGTCATTATGATTGATGTTTGTAGTTCTATTTGAAATAGTTGATAGATCGATATATATATATATATATATATATATATATATATATATATATATATATATATATATATATATATATATATATGTAAATGATATTATCAAATATAAAACTAGTTATATGAAATTGGAACTCGAGTAGTAGGTCAAAGACCAAATCAAACGTGAAATCATAGTTTCGATTATCAGTTCAAAGGGCAAATCAAACATGTAACTACATATACTTTTTACCATAGGTTGTAGTCTCATATGTCTTAAAACTATAGTTTTAATACCAAAGGCCTACTACTGTGAATCAAACACATTCTACAAGCCTAATTCTGCTTATGACATCGATATTTAGTAAATATTTAGATATATTTGGTGGACATTTGGACTCATATTTTGTTGTTCAACCCTCATTTGATTAATTTGTTTCTAAAGGTGAGCTAGCAAAAGGAAGTACTTTAAGGTCATGCTTAGACCTCTCTTGTTGAAGAACATGAAAGTGGAGAGGTGCTTTATAGATCATTTCAAAATATCTTTAACCGAGTGCTTCACAATCATTGTTAAGAACAAATAGATAAGGTAAAATTCTGTTAGAGTTAATGTTATCATCGTCCATGATGGTCAATATTAAGTCGCAGTTTTCAACTATGGTATTAGAGCCGACTCTTACCTCCATTACTATCGTTGAGAAATTAGTTATGCTTGACTAGAGGATATTTAACTACATGCAAATTTAAATGAGGTTTCAATTGACTAGGTATTGGCTAGTACTCTTAAATCAATATCAGGTAGTACGATTTATCGACGGGTTATAGTGGTTAAATTCGATAGACATTGGTATCGTATGAATAAAGAACCAAAAATATGCTCTAATACTAATTGTAAAAAGGCTTAAACATTTTCAATTGATTAAAATTATAAAGTTATCTTCTTTACTAATTGAAATTTTATTAACTATCTTCTTACAATCGATGCTTAATTATTGTAGTCAGCGTAGCTTAGGTATTTACTTATGCAAAGTTGATTATACCTAAACTAAAAGATTATTTATAAGTATGGCTTAAAGCTAAACAAACGCAACATGGTTACTTATTATAAAAAAATAAAGAGATGCACATTGTCGTGACAATATGGATACGTGTGTATTCTTTAAAGGTGATATGTATATGAGACTCATGAGTTGCTAGCACCCTCGAAGCTAGGGTTGTGATAGCTAGCAATATGATGCATGAGAGTGATCATGCTTATAGAGTACATAGAGGATGAGTGTGTTAAGCAAAGACAAGATGAGGGTCAGGGTTACGTATTACCGTTGAAAGGTCTGTGAGATTTGGTATTAGAGAAAATGCGTGCAAAGAGTAGCTCTAATACTAATCTCATAATTTTTTAAAATTCCCAAAGAACACTATTCTCCTCTCTTAAAGGGGATGATGAAAAAGGTGAGAAAGAACCCTATCCTTCTCATAAATTTTTTAAATTCTCTATATAATAATTTAAGGCAAGAAAAATGATAGAACTAGATAAAAAAGATATATTACATCACTTTGAAAGATAATATCGTTACGTCAATAAGCTAAGTTATGTTTACTTAGAAAAATAAGGAAGAGTTATACTAAAAATGAAAAAATTATATATTTAGATCCTTTGCTTCAACATTACAATTGCTTTTTATAAACCTCTTTCGATGTAGTGACAATTAAACTCATTTCTCGTGTATACAACTTTAATAACTTCATATTGACCTTATTGATACTCCTTTTACACCATAATGTTAAGTATGATTATCAATTATCACCATCATTATGTTGTGCCTTAAGGTTTATTGGTCTTTGAGATTCTCGTTCTTCTTTTATATCATTTTGACATTATGATAATGAAATCCCTTTCTCTTTGAGAGTGGAACGATCAAGATGTCAACCGGATTGAACATGCTGATCCAAATACCTTCCATCCAAACCGAGCCTAACTGTTCCAAGCCCACTCCGGTGGCTATCATCTTGTTGTAAAAGCATGTGCCACTCCCAAATACAGTCGGCATACCTCGATATGAATGTCATGACAAATAATTTGGAATTAACATCCAATCTCATAATGAAATGATATGGCGTGATATGTTTCTAAATAATAAACAATGAAATATAGTCATGGTTGCGATACTGTTGATTTCAATCATCATACAACTCATACTCTATATTTACAATCGGCAGATACCTCATTTTCCTTCTTTTTTGGATGAGCTATTTTTTCCTTTTATAATAACAATCTGAGGCAGGCAGACCGCACAAGATATGAATTCTTCCAGGTTTCGAAATTCATACCTTGGATTCAATTTAATTTTTATTTTCTTTTTAATGGGCAAGCTGGCGTTAGGCAGAGCCCCACCGAAAGAACCCCTGGACAGCCTGACGTTCCTTCCAGCGAGTCAACTGCCTCACCAATGAACTTTGACCCTGTTGGAGCTGATTCTTTTTTCATTGTTGGGGGTATACAAAAATAAAAATATGACGTGTGGGCACCCAAGTGTCAGCTCAACTGGCAGGGCGCTATGACACCCTTGGTGTGAGTGGTGAGTTTGATTCGCAGGGAGTCTAGCCCTTAGCCAGGTGACCTATTCCTCTTGATGCTGTATTTTGGATCGTATAAATGTACATGGTGTGTGTTTGGGATTGTGCCAAAATACAAGTCCAAAGTCATGGTTCGATCTCTTTTCTTCTGCTTGATGACTCACAGAAACGAACTTTAAGAAGCTGAAACAACCCAGCATAGAAATGGCATCAAATATGCCGCTTCCCACTCGTTTCCAATTTGATTTCTTTGTTGCTTCTTAGGATTGGTTAAATACAGGTAAAGTGTCAAATATTTGCCCTAGATCCATGGTTCTAATTATCTTTAGCATATTATAATCGACATATTTCAATTTACAATTGTTTATTTTGTAATTATCCCTTGAATATTATCAGAAATATTTCATTCTCAATGTTCAACCTTACTTCTAATCGGTAACCATAGGAAAACACTTCATCTTATTGTTTAGGATGCGCATTAGGATGTCATCGGGTTGGATTTGACCCATTCTGAAAATATTAAAAGGTATCAATTTTCTGGTATTGTTTACAACTTACCATTGGATCTGCTTGTAGTTCCTCAATCCAATCCTCAACGGTAATGAGTTCGTATCCAGTTCTGTCCCGATCCCTAAACTTCCAGCTCGTGCAGCAAGACGCCTGTCGAGTATGGAGAGAGAGAGAGAGAGAGGTGTCGAGTCGAGCCATCGTGACTGAAATTGCTGAAGGGAGAGGGAAGGGGAGGCTAGAGGAGAAGAAAAAGAAGGGCGGTATTGATCAATGGCGAGCGGCAAGTTGGTGATTGCGGTGATAAGGGCATCGCGCCCATCGTTTCGGAATGATCATGACAAGGTAGCGTTTTTGGTGCACGCTTCGTTCCTCTCCGCCGATTACGTCCTCACCGCCACTGGAAGGCCCCTCTTCCACAACGACGATCCATCATCCGTCGGTATGGACTCTCTCTCTCTCTCTCTCTCTCTCTCTGTCTTTCTCACTCTGTGTGTGTGTTGGCGATTTTTTTTCTGGGAATCACTGACAGGAGAAGATGAAGTGGGGACCGAGGGGTGGAACGAACTGGACGACTCGTATGTGTTCCTCTATCTGAAGACTGATGTCAAGCATAAGAAGAAGAGGGTGTTGGTGAAATGCCTGGCATTTGGAGATATGCTTACGATCGACGCCGTTACCATTGGTGATGGGGAGCAGCCTACACCACTCAACTTGCAAATTAAGTAATCTGTCTAAGACCCCTGATCCTCCTTTTCTCGTTTCGTTCTTTAAACTAATCTTGTATCCGCTATGAAGTGCCTCTATTGAGGATTCATGTGTTTTTGTCTTTTCGGTAGGGTGGGTGACTACGTCCGCGAGGGCTCTTCCACAAACTACGGTGAATTGTATAATAATTTAGCGGATCTTGTTGATAAGATTAATGGGTCGATTCTATCGCCACTGGACATCCATAAGGAAGATGAGGTTGGTTCAACTAAATCTAGGTAGGGATTACGGTTGCCGTTTTGCTATTCTTCCGCATCATTATTAGGTTCGTGTAGTTGATGAATCAATTCTTTTGCTGTTATGTTTTGTGTAAACATAACGTGTTAGTTTCTTGGATGTCCTCTAATTTACCCCTTACCGTGCGAACTCTAAGTACTATGCATCTTTCTATCAAATCTCATGTGGAAAACTTATTGATGCAGTAAGCAAATACCTGCATATTGAGGGGGAGATTAATTAAAAATGCGCGAGTAGTTCTTTAGTAATTGTGATATTGGATTATACGTGTAAACGAACTAAATCAGTCCACATAGTAAAAAGGACGAACATGACAGGTCGTTCTCATTTCACTCCTCCGAATGACCTCACACATTTGTACTTCTGTTCATTTGATACTTGAGATTGAATCAACATCATATACTTTCATTTGATACTGAATGTTACGTTCTTTACCGGTGAAAATCCGAGTCATCATGGTTATCTGTGCCTAATCGAGAGTCCAATTATGGCACTGTTTCCAGGCATGTCATTCTAACAAAAAATAGAGGATGAGGAAACTGTATTAAGTTGTTCCATGAAGAAACCTACTCCTCTTTGTCTCTTGTCTATATCCATCAGCAAACTATAACAAGCTTTGACACCTATGTTGCACGGATACGGATACGGTACCCGATAGGGGTACGGGGTATGCAATTTTTTTAAAAACTAAGGTACGGGTACAACACTATTAAAAAACTTAATAAAACATAAATTTACATAAATATATACCTACTTATATATAGAGCATTCTATATTTTAAAGAGCACATGCTTAGCAAATAAATATCAAAGTCATGTAGGTAACCAAAGAATAATAGTTGTTGAAATGCATAAAGAACTCGTCATGATTAAAAAATGTACAAAAAAACCTTTGGTTAAGCTTGCTTTTGATGTCATATTGGTTTTAAGTATTGATACATCTGTATCGCGTATCATACTACACAATTTTTATAACTATTGATTTTTCTTTCTACTCCAACTTTAGTTTAGTTATGCAAAACGGTGGAAGTGAACCAATTTTTGTATGGAAGTGCAAGAGCATGAGCGCAAGATGACTCTGGTCTGATGGTTGATTCAAGCAGTTGCAAATGATATTTGGTGGTCCTAGATATAGGCAGTGTCCCCAACACTGTTCATGATAAAATTTGTTTATTTGAATCTGTGTTTGATGATTAATCCATGCCGAGGGTTACAACTTTGTATCCGGAGAGACAGTATTAAGCAAAGTTTCCACCCTTATGATTTGATTACCTAAAGATATCATCTGAAAAGATTTAGAGAAGCCCAAAGGACTCCCATCCAAGACTGAGAACCCAACTGCTTCCGTAAAGTCCAGTGACTTATATATATATATAGAGAGAGAGAGAGAAAGAGAGAGATCATGAAAAAGCGATGCTTGTGGCTTTGTTGCAGTTCATCATCTGCCACTGCAGCTGTATATCGCATACGTACCACGACACATACTCAGTTTCATATCTCTTACACTGTTGGAGATTGTAGCGCTGATGGACGCACTTTGTCAACCACTCCATTGTCATTCTTAGAAATTCACGTATACATGCTTTTTAAGCATGAAGTGGCATGCTGCGGCTTTGTTGCAGTTCATCATTTGCCACTACGGCTGCATACTGCATACCTACCACAACACTCAGTTTCAGATCTCTTACACGGTTGGAGATCGGCGTGCTACTGGACGCACTCTGCCAGAACAACTCAAACAAGAGCCGCAACTTGGTGAAACACACGTATCGATACATACCACACATACCGATACACATATCCATATTATTATAAAATTAACAATTTTATTGATGTAAATATAAAAGAAAAACTTACAGACGGTGGCCAATTGGAGGCATTCCTCCAATCTGCCCTACGAAGAGAACCCACGGCTGCTCTTGTGCAGCCTTTTTTGAATTCACGTTTTCTGACTTAACACCTATTTAAACCTAATCTAACTTGAATGACAAAAACACCCCTAATTAATCTTATCTATAACTAAGTGGATCAATTCTACACTAGACCCATATAAAGACCCATTACACGACCCATTATCAGACTTTATAAAAGTTATATATACTTTATCAACTCTTCTAACACTCCCCCTCAAGTTGGGTGAAAGATATTGAGAACACCCAACTTGAATAACGTATCCTTGAGTTGCTTGCTAGCAATAACTTTAGTAAAAAAATCAGCTCTTTGATTTGTTGATTTAACATACACCAGTTGGAATTCTTGAAGAGCAATCTTCTCTCTAATGAAGTGGCAGTCAATTTCTATATGTTTGGTTCTTTCATGATATACAGGGTTGAAAGCCATCTGAATTGCTGCACTAAGTGGTATAGGATGTATAGGATCAAATCCAAGTTCACTGAGTAGAGAAGATACCCATTTGCCTTCACACATTGCTTGAGCTATAGCTCTGTATTCGACTTCAGCTATAGACCTGGCGACTATTGTCTGTTTTTTACTTCTCTATGATATACTATTTTCACCAAGTAAGGTTACATATCCCGTAGTTGATTTGCGATCATCTTGAGATCCAACCCAATCTGCATCTGAATAAATTTCAATAATAAGCTGGTGATTTGGAATAAAGTAGGCCCATACCAGATGTTGATTTGAGATATCTTAGAATTCTATACACTGCATCCATATGTCTCTTAGTAGGAGAATGCATATATCTGCTAACAATGCCAACTGCATATGTGATATCTGGACGAGTAATAGTTAAGTATATAAGTTTGCCAACCAACTTCTGATATTTGTGAACATCTCTGAACTCTTCACTATCACCACTGAACAATTTTTGATTTATTTCCTTAGGAGTATCAATCATTTTACATTCTAGCATATTTGTTTCTTCAAGAAGATCCATCAAATATTTCCGCTGAGTCAGAAAGACAACTTTGTTGGAATAGAGTACTTCTATACCGAAAAAGTAGTGAAGTTGACCCCAATATTTAAGGTCAAATAGTTTGTGAAGATTCATTTTTAGCTTCGATATTTCTTCAATGCCATCTCCTGTGACAATGATGTTATCAACATAAACCGCCAGAATGGATATTTTGGTTCCTTTATTGAAGAAGATTGTATGATCATTAAGGCTTCTGCTGTATCCCAGACTACACATTGCATTGCTGAATTTCTCAAACCAAGCTCTTGGAGACTGCTTCAATCCATAAATAACTTTATTTAGTTTGCATACTCTATTTTCAGACAACCTTATATTCATTCCTGGGGGCAGTTCCATATAAACTTCTTCATTTAAGTCTCCCTATAAGAAAGCATTTTTAACATCTAGTTGCCAAAGGTCCCATCCCAAATTTGTTGCCATACTAAGGAGTATTCGTATTGAGGTAAGCTTAGCCACAGGTGCAAATGTTTCTGTATAGTCGATGCCATATGACTGACTGTAGCCTTTAGCGACTAATCTTGCTTTATATCTCTCAATGGTTCCATCTGCCTTATACTTAATAGTAAACACCCATTTGCATCCAACAATATTTCTGTCTAAAGGTAACTGTGTGATGGTCCATGTATTATTTTTTACAAGAGCATTCAACTCTTCTTTAATTGCAGCTTTCCATAAAGGGCACTTGATCGCTTCTTCAAATTTTGAAGGAATTTTATGTTTCTCAGCATTCATAACAAAGTTCTGATAATTCTGAGAGGTATTTGCATACGAAACATAATTAAAAATTGGATAACATGCACGTGTACGTTTACCTTTGCGAATAGTAATAGGAATGTCTAGATCTTCTGTTGCTGAAGGATCTGAATCAGGGGAAATCTCTTTGGTGGTTTGATGTTGTACTGTTCTGTCTTGGGGATAAACAATGTTCCTTGATTCTCTCTTATACATCAGAATCTCTTTTGATTGATCTGATTCTTCTTCATTATCACCAACAATACTTTTTGCTTTACTAGGAATTAGAGGAAAGAACATGTGGAGAATGATGCTGAGATATAATTGACTCCCCCTTGAAGAATAATATAGTCTAGATTCACTGAAGGTGACATCCATGGATACATACAGTTTTTTAAGGATAGGATCATAGCATTTATAGTCCTTTTGAGAATTTGAGTAACCTAGAAAAATAAACTTGACAGATCTAGGATCCAGTTTATCACGGTTAGGTAAATGAATATGTACAAAACATGAGCAGCCAAAGATTCTAGGAACTAGATGAAAAGGTTTTGAATTTTGATTAAGATATTTCATTGGACTTTCACCTTTGAGAACATTACTGGGCATCCTATTGATCAAGTGAACAACAGTAAGAACAACTTCTCCCCAATAACATTTAGGAATATTGCTTTGGAGTAATAGGGTCCTGACAACTTCTAGAATATGACGATTCTTTTTTTCAGCAACACCATTTTGCTGAGGGGTATAAGAACATGAATAATTCCATGTGTGTGTAAGTATGCTTATAACTGTCAGTCAATATACTCCCCCCCATTATCAGAACGTAATATTTTCACAAAGGAATTGAATTGAGTAAGAATAAATTTATGCACAATTGGAAAGATAGTAGAAACTTCATACTTTGATTTTATTAAATAAATGATTGTGAGATGAGTACAATCATCAATAAAGGAAACAAAGTATTTATGACCAAAAAGTGAAGTAAATGGACTGGGACTCCATATATTAGAATGAAGAAGTTCAAATGTTTGAGATCTCCTAGAGTCACTCAAAGGATAAGATGCTCTTTGATGTTTTCCAAGCTGACATACATCACATTCAAAATGTGGTTTATTGGACTCGACTCTAAGATGAGGAATAACATAATGAAGTTTTGACACAAGAAAATGACCCATACGACCATGCCACAGACGAATTTTTGCATCCTGAACTGCTGGAGCTAAAGTGCTATAAGTTGCTTTATGCTGCAAATTATCCTCTAAGATGTATAATCCCCTTTGTAGTCTACTACGATCAAAGATTTTTCCCGTTTCCAGATCCTGAAATACACATCCAGTAGAATCAAATGTTATTCTACAGTTCATTGTACGAGTTAATGCACTGATTGAAAGTAAGTTTATGGGAAAACTAGGAACATGGTAAACTGATTTTAAGTCTGAAAAACATATGGGTACATTTCCATGTTCAACCATATAAGTATTAGACTCGTCTGCCAGCTTAATCGGTTCTTGTTTTTTAAGTGATCTATATTCTGAAAAATATGATAAATCTCTCACCATGTGATCTGTAGCCCCTAAATCAATAATCCACGCTTTGGAATTAGAAGGAGATGAATTATTACCCTTCTCTGTATGAGTTGTTTGAACTACTTTAGCCTGTGATAAATGGGAGGATGATGATTGAGAGTTTTCTGATAGCTGTGATTCCAGTCCTTCTATCCTTTTGATGATCTCTTGAATACCCTCTGTACTAGGAGTGAGAATTTCTGCAGAATGTGTTGAGTAATTTTGATTTTTAGTAAAATCAGGTCTCCCATTTAATTCCCAACAATATTCTTTGGAATGTCTCATTTTTTCACAATGAGAGCATACAAGCTTGTCTTTATCATCAGAGTTAAATCTGCCTCGTCCACGTCCTCTATTGTGTTGTCCACCTCTTCCACGATAATAAGTGTTGTCTTTTTGTGTTTGAAGAGCATGTTGATCTGTAGTTGAAATACTCTCTTTCAAGATTTCTGCGATCTTCTTCTGTGATTAATAAAGAATATACTATACCAAGTGAAGGAAGTTCTTCTCTGCCCAAAATATTTAGTTTTATGGACTCAAATTCAGAGTTGACACCCCACAATAAATCAAAAACTTTTTTCTTTTCAATTTCAACATTTCTTTTAGTGTAACAAGAAGAGTACTTTATATTAGTAAAATAAAAAAGTTCATCCCAGAGTCCTCGTAAATCTACATAGTACTCACTGATAGACCGCGTGCCTTGTTTACATTTTCTAATCCTTTCTAGTATTTCATATTCTTTTGCAACATTTTTCTTTTTGGAATACGCTTTTGAGACAACACACCAAATCTCATGAGCAGATTTAAGAAACATAAAAGTCTTAGCAATTGATGGAATCATTGACTGTAATAACCAAGATGATATTAAGGCATCATCTCTTCTTCAGGTAGGGTAATGTGCATCATGAGTCTCTGGAATTGGTATTTGACCCATTAGGTGAGCCCATCTCCCCCTTGCTATAATAGCTAGTTCTACTGATCTAGACCATTCCAAATAATGTTTGCCATCTAACTTAGTAGTTGTAATCTGAAAATTTTCTATTTTTTTCAATGAAAAGGAATGTTCACCCGTGTGGAAGGGATTGTCAATTCCTTTCCCTTTGCCAGCCATTGATCAAAATATAATGAAGATAATCTGATTGGTCTTTAATAATCTAGTTTGTTTAATAAGCCGAATCAACTCAATATCCTCCTTTTTGAAAGATGAAAATATATCTATTTCTGAGTAGCAAGTCATAAGAAAATGGGTAGCAACTCAATATCTCAATTGGATATTAATTTCTCAGTTTGAGCAACTCAATATCTCTTCCTTTTTAATGTTAAATATACATCAATTTCTGAATCGGCAAGCCACACGAATAAGTCACACGATTTCCTTTTTGAATGTTAAATATATCTCGATTTTATGAATCAGCAAGCCACACAAATCAATCATACGATTTCTGATCCAGTCTGCACTACAATGAATCAGCCACACGATAGTCTGCACGACAATGAATCAGCCACATAATAGTATTCACAATAATGAATCAGATGCACGATCTCAATGAATCAGCCACACAATAGTCTGCACGACAATGAATAAGATGCACTATCTCTGATTACAATTATCTATATTTCTGTGAATCAGATGCACAATCTCAATGAATCAGCCACACAATATCAAGTTATTATTCCGTTTGCACTATTATATTCTGCACAATCACAATGAATATCCAATCTGATATTCATCCACAGGCCCTTCTATTTCCTTCACACATCAAGGTAATTCAAGGCGTTGATTTTCTTTTAAACGATCGATTTGAGTGTCGTATAGGCTATGATACCATATTATAAAATTAACAACTTTATTGATGTAAATATAAAAGAAAAACTTACAGACGGTGGCCGATTGGAGGCATTCCTCCAATCTGCCCTAAGAAGAGAACCCACGGTTGCTCCTGTGCTGCCTTTTCTGAATTCACGTTTTCTGACTTAACACCTATTTAAACCTAATCTAACTTGAACGACAAAAACACCCCTAATTGATCTTATCTATAACTAAGTGGACCGATTCTACACTAGACCCACATAAAGACCCATTACACAACCCATTATCAGACTTTATAAAAGTTACATATACTTTATCAACTCTTCTAACACGTATCGGGTACGTACCGGATACGGGTATGTCAACCAAATTGACATTCCCGTGCAACATAGTTTGACACCATTGAGCTACAATTAGTTTGCATAATCAATTCCTTTAATCCCCCACACTCATCAATTTAGGGTCTTTGGAAATAGTGCCTTTCCTCTTGTTCTCATCCTTCAACTGATCTTTTGCTTTAGATCTTTCCACTTCACTTATCATTTTATCCTTCTCAAGAAGCGCTCTTATAGTGCATACACTTCTCTTTCGTCTGTAATGAGTATGATCTAAGTTATTAATAGCAATTAGTGGGTTGTTAGCGGTTGACCCTGATATAGCGGTAGCGGGGATATAGCGGATTTAGCGGTACATTTTTATTTATGATTAAAAAATTATATATATAATAGGTTTTCTAACTTCTAAGAAATATCAAGAAACATAACCCGTTATTTAATAAATGAATGAACAAAACACTCACTAATGAATAGGAAAAAGTAGTAAAGGAGGAATGCCACATACCTTATAGCGGGGATATAACGGATTTGCTTTTCTTTTCTACTTTAATGTCTGAACTATTATTAATCATATCCACACGATGTTCACCTATAACAGAAGATAACGAACGTGCCATCACTTTCAATGCTTAATACAAGTCGAATAACAAACTATAAAAAACACGATCACTTGCAAGTTGCAACTACATATAACATATTACATTATTTTGATCATACTTACCCACTAATCAAAGACAATGACAATTTCATTGAACAATAATTTGCAATAAAGCATCGAAAGTAGCCTTAGAAAGCATCTTTAAAGATTGTACATAATGTTATATGCTTATGCATCCATCAAAAGTACATACATGCCAATAAGCTAATTCAAAAAGTACACAACATCCATCAAAATTCAATTACAAATTTACAATCGGTATCACACTTAATTGTTTAGGTCATGTTCACTCATTTTCAGAAAAAGATCCGTATTTTTCTATTTCCTCTTCCTCTTTATCTGTTTCTTCAAAATTAAATTCTTCTTCATCTTCCATAGGCATCTTATCCTTCCCTTTGCTTTGCCTTCTTTGTCGCTTTCGTGTCCTCGACCTTGTATAAACAACAGTAGCACCCGCTCTTGATGCTTCAGATGCCATATCGATATTTCGCTAAGTAAGAGAATCATCGTCACCAATGAACTCATCATCAGTAGGATATTCATCGTGATCTTCAACCAATGCCAACATGATGGGGTCAAAATTTGCTCCATTAGATTTCCTTTCTTCGTACATTCTTATGAGCTTTTCGTTATATTGCACAAAAGCTAAATCGTTAAGCTTTTGATGCAATAATCTATTCCTTTTCTTCGTATGAATCTAAGATAAGAGAAAGAATTTAGGTAAGTTGTTAACTCAATAAAAAAAACTTTCATTTATTTATAGTGTAAATAAAAAGCATAATTCTTAATTTCTTACCATTTTAAAGGTACTCTAATTGCGCTCACATGGGGTAGCACTACAAGTAAGGCTCAAAACCCGTATAGCAAAACTTTGCAATTCAGGGCATCCATAACCAAAGGTCATCCACCATTCAACTATTACAAAAAGTTAAAAATCATGTGTAAACAATAAGTTAATCATATTAAAAAACCTTAAATCATATCTTAATAATGAAATAATTAAAAGAAAGCAAAGTTTCTTGAATTAATTACTTGGTGCACATGTTTTCCTCGAACTTATAGCTAATTCGAGTCCAAAACCACTTGCTGCACTTCGATAACTTATAAGTTAATGACTCATTTGTTGTTGTTCTTCCTTACTTCGTACAAGTATAGCTATAACTTGAAACAAACCACCTTTAATCTCAACATTAGATTCTATTCCATCATAATCATAATACAACCCTGGATTCAGATACAATACAGCAGCATGTAATGGCTTATGCATTTGCCTGTCCCATCTTTTGTCTATGATCTCCCAAATAAAAGCATATTGCTCTTCTTTGTTTTTCATATTAACCTATAAAACAAGAAGTTAAATGTTATAAGATTAAGAAGTAAAGATTAACAAATAAGTTAATAACACATAAAATTGAAATATTTATGTACCTTTATTTGTTCATTTACACGATCCATATTCTCATAGATGTAGCCCATGGCTAGTTTTTCATCACTGTCGACCATACGTAGAACATCTATCAAAGGACCCATTGCTCTAAGTGAAAAACTAATGCCCTTCCAAAATCTAAGTTGCAAAATTATTGCCTCAGATTGCTTTCCTTCAATACTATTTGATAAAGAGCATTTTTCCCATTGTTCAGAAATAACCATCTACCTTAGAGCTTCTTTTGACTGCCATAAGCTGTCCAGAGTTAACGGGTCACAACCGGTCTATATATGTCTTTTCCTCCTGCAAAATGTCTCATCATATGCAATATCTGTCCATGAGTATACAGAAATGTCACTAGCTTCTTTGCCCTGCTGAAGATGCCTTTCAGTTTTTTTGTCTCTCCAATATCTTCAAGCATCAAATCTATACAGTGTGCAACACATGGTGTCCAAAATAAATGATTAAATTCAGCCATCAACATTCTACCAGCTGCAACATAATTTGCTGCATTATCTGTAACCACCTGCACAACATCCTTCTCTCCAACCTCTAAGATTACTTCTTTTAACAATGTATATAATTTATTTGCATCCTTTACTTCATGGGATGCATCAATAGACTTAAGAAAAACTGTACCTTGAGGACAATGCACTAAAAAATTTATTAGTGTTCTCTGTTTTCTATCAGTCCATCCATCTGACATAATAAAACATCCATAAGTAGCCGAATGTTTTCTAAATCCATTTGTAAACTCTTACTCTTCCTAATGGTATGATGGAGTCTTCATTCCAGTTCCAAATTGCCCTATATCATTTACCATCGCTTGAAAGCTAGGGGATCTCACAGCATTAAAAGGGATTCCATTTTGATACATCCACCTGCTAATGGATATGCATACTCGTTCTCTTTCTTCTTTCTTATATCGATTTTCCAATGTAGCTTGTCGTAGTGAGTCTGGCGATGAACGTACAAATGAATCCATGAGTCCCTTCGAAAGCGGTGGTCGTGAGCCAAATAACGATGAAGATGATGAACATTGGGTGCTTGCACTATGTTACCTTCCATACTAGAAAGTTCTCCTTGATATGGAAATGAAATCTTTTTGGCCTTCTTCTTAGATGTGTTGTACACGTCATAAATTGTTTTCTTTATTTCTTCAGTTGCATTCTTGCAAGCTGCCACATTTCTGCTTCTTTCCATTAAACGGTCCTTGTACCTTGTTATTCCACTAGTAGAAATATGACCACATAATGTACAAAATACTGACATATTATCCGTCTTATATTTTGTCAAACCCCAATTCCATCCTGATCCTTCGAACCTGGGGGTCTATAGTTGTATGCTGGATTTGAAAACCTAATACTAGTTGTTTTACTAGTGCTTGTGCCACAACTACCACTGCCACTTTGAGAACAAGCAGCTGCACTTGTTGATGATTCCATACTCACTACAAAAAAAGTAAGAATAACGACTCAACTTGAGTTTTTCAACCTTATATAAGAAATAAAACATTAAATAATTAACATTCATTAGTATCATTAGACAATCCTAAACTACAAATTGTAAATGCAGCAACCATTCCTACTCAAACCATAAACAACACTGCATAGCCCATACTCATAATGAGGTTATTAGAAGAGAAAGAAGAAGACACACATAGAAATTCTTTAGAGGAAGTTACTGAAAGTAATTGAGTTTTGTCCCATGACTCAGTAAAGTTTTAATGATAGTCAAGGTTAATATGCTGTATTTTCGAAGGTACGACCATTTGCACAACTTCCTCATTCTATTTTAGAGCTTGCTTACTGTTTCTAAATTTACCTAGTATGCTTGCAACTACTATCCTATTGTTTCATCTTTCCCTACATTAAATGATTTACAAGAAGCATGACTGATGCATTTATTCAGTTGTATTATAACATACACAAAAGCCACCATAGTTTTTTCACCATAGTTGCATTTATTCAGTTCGATGTTCCAGATGTACTAGATTGAGTGACCAATTGTATGATTCCGTGGTGCACTGCAGTAGTTTCTCCCAATTATTGGTACCACGCAACCAAATGCATGGCTAAGAGGGGACAATGTTGGCCGAGTTAAAAGACCTTGAAAACAAGAGCAACAAGAGTAGTATAAGCGCGAGCAGTCATACACAGAAAACGGTTTTGTAATGAAAAAATTAATAAGAAGCTTAAATAATAGAGAAAAACATTTAAAGCAAAGGGTCTTCCATCCATCTTTTAAAGTAATGAAAACGTTGATATAAGTATTATCCATTGAATGAACACAAGATGTTTAAAATAGAATGGTGTCACTGGCATCTTTTTGTTATAAGAAAATACTATTAAAGTTGAAAAATAAATATTAATAGAAAAAAATGTTGAGGTGGATGTCTGGTTATAAAAGAAAAGATTGTGCCCATAGTGAGATAAAAAATCAAGATAGCATTGATAGAAGATTAAATAAGAGAGTTGTACATAAGATAATTTAGACATGTAGAGAAGTAACTAAATAAAGCTGCGATAAAAAGATCTAGAAAAGGACGAGGACAACAAAAGCATTGGAAATAAACTGTTGAATATGATATAGGTTTTCAAAAGGAAACTACTGATGAAAAGATCCATGTATTCGACAGGAAAAGACTTGATTGTTGTCGTTGGCTTCATGGTTTTTGCCCATGACATTTCATAAGCAGCTGGGACCTGATTGCCACACGTTCATTTGAGGTAGCAAAAAATGACCAACTCTTGCTATTTGCGCTTTTCATCTCGTCCAACCGCGAGAGGCAGAACATTTATTTAATTGAGGCACGAATGAATGAATGAATGGCTGAGTAGCGAGGTTGAATTTACGTATGTTCAGTGCTAACTTAAGAACCGTACATCAACCAACACCACCACAAGTGCTTCAGTTCTTTTACCAGTCTCAAATAGTTAAAGTAACCAGAACATACCTGGATCGGAAGACGAACACAAAGGAGAATAGCAGTGGCGGCGAGAGGAGCGAGAGGCGGGAGAGAGGCGTCCACTGCGAGAGGTGCGAGATGCGGGAGAGAGGCGTCGACTGTGGGAGGTCTAGGGTTTTATACTTTTATGTTTTATTGATCGGGTCGATCCAACGGATATTGGATCAACCCGATCCAAACTTTAATGTACGTTAACATTGATATAGCGGTCCGCTATATCGGTGTTAGCGTTGCGCCCAAACATGACGCCCGCTACTTAATGGGCGCTCTATGACCTTACGCCCGCTAAACCGCTATAGCACGCTATAGCGGACGCTATAGCGCGCTATTGATAACATAGGGTATGATCTAGCTTGAGTGGTGATGCAAGGATCCAATGTCTCTATGTTAACGAAACTCAATTGGGGATGCAACCTGAATTTTGGGTCATTTCAAGAAATAATATTTCGAGAGCTAAACATTAGGAATCTTCAATCTCTAAGGTGGTTTTTGTTTTTCAGCGGTGCCATTCCCTCTTTGTTGATAATGTTCAATGAATGCAGCTGCTCTTTTTCTTTCTGTTTTGGTATTTGGTGTTTGAGCTATTGACAGGAGCTGGTCTTTTGAACAGTATGCTCAAAGTTTAGGGTTTTCGGTCTTTTAAATTCCAATATACTAACTCACTTGGTGCATAATTTATTAGTTAGTCAATCAAGAAAGAGAAGGAAATTCTATTTTAATTGTTTGACTCTCCCTTTTTTCACCTGGGTGGGATTGAACACATGGGTAGGTAGAACAGTCTGAAATTTAATGAGAAGCCTTATCTCAAACCATCTATGTGGTTAGTGTTAGTCGTAGGTTGGACACTCTGGAAGGGCATGATGAAGGACAGCCGGATATTCATACCTCTATAGAGTTCTGTCCACCTCCAATCAGGTATTTTTCTGAACATTTAGCTTGTATACTTGGACATAACTCCTCTATTTCCACAAGTGACTCATGCAACCAATTTTTCTTTCATTAAAATTTGTTTGTCTGTTTTTAATGTTTTACCAACGTTTCATTTCTTTCATATATCTGTGCTGTATTGACCAATGTAAGTGATACGCACTAATGTATCATAAATTGTTTTTTTGGTGTGTGTGTGTGTGTGTGTGTGTGTGTGAGAGAGAGAGAGAGAGAGAGAGAGGCTTTTACTCAAGGAGTAACGTCGGCTTGTTTTCAGTTCAGGTATCTAATGTTCTGAATGTATTCAATCTGAATTAATTGTTCAGACTTCAGAAGCCCCTCTTACATGCATATTACCTTGCTTTCCACACGTTCTGCTTAGCTTTAAATTTTTGAAGAAAAGTTTTGAGAAGCTTGCTTATGACCTTACTTAAACCTTGCTTTCTGTTGACTTGGTTGATGTCTTCTCTTTGAACTTTACGTAGAGATTGATTAATGGAGGTTCAAATTGCTGGTGCAAGTGTGTCACTGTACAATAGATTACATAGAGAGAACTCCTCAACTGAGCTCCACTATTCGGACGCCCATTATGATTGACAAACACCCTTTATTGTTTCATTTTCTCGAAGAAATAGTTTTGTTGTCTTGAATCTGTCTCTCACTGCAGTTTGAGTGGAATTCTGTTATAAGATGTCCTTATAGTATTATTTCTCCAGATTTTCGTGCTTAGACTACCCCATTGTATCCTTGTAAGGAAAGTTTTAAATACATGAGAAAAATTGATGGAGATGTTATACATTATTCTAGGTTGGTTAAGATTGAGAGGTGCATAAGGAGTTTTATGTGATAAGAATATACAATTAAAGTTTAAAGGTAAACATTATAGGACAGCAATTTGACCTGCAATGCTTTATGGTTATGAGTGTTGAGCAGTTAACAACCAGCATGTTCGTGCCATAAATGAAGATTTGAGCAGTTAACTACCAACATGTATATGTAATGATGTTATTAGAAATAAATTGGGAGTAGCACCAATAGATGATATAATGAGAGAAAATCAGTTAAGATCGTTTGGACACGTAGAAAGACAATCAAAGGAAAGAAGTAAAAAACTATATTGTGAAAATGTTAAAAGAGGAAGAAAAATACTACAAAAGTGTTGGAAGGAAACAATAAAAATGATCTACCTTATAATGAGTTAACTATTAGCATGAGCTCTGTGAAAACAAAAAGAATCCATGTAGTCGACTCCTCTAGTATGAGAAAAGGCTTAGTTGTTGTTGCAGTTGCAGTTGTTATTAGAATGCTTACTGTGGCAGTGTTTGTGAAGTTTCAAAATCTTTCAGCTTGAACTAAATGATCCTCGTATCTCCCATTCTTGTTCCATTTGTTTGATCCCAGTCTTGTCCCATGGTGTCATATTTATGCAATTTGTATGTTTCTGAGAATACATATATGGCCTATTTATGAATTGTGACTTGATCTCCCCTGTTTTCAGCAATCCACATTTGCCAATCCCACCATTTGGAGCCAGTGATGCTTTTCCAGGGTTTGGTGCTGGCATGTACCCTTCAAGGTACACTTCTCGTGTGTGTGTCTGTATATACACATGCATATGTATACATGTATGTATGTATACATGTAGAATGCATGTTTGCTAAATAAGATCAATTCCTAATACCATAATACACTCACATGGTTTTGCCAATTATTGTTTATCCAGGGATGTAAGTATTGGAGGAATGCTCTTAGGTTTGTTTCACCTTAAGTCTCTTTTATTTCTGTAATATACCAAATGTACAGATCTAAGCTCGTACAGTGTTTGTTTGATTGGATAGGACCGAATGATCCACGTTGGCATAACTTTGGTTCCCCATCTGGTGGATTACCGTAAGCTTCGTACCTAATAAATTTCTATTAGAAACAGAAACTTCAATGCACATTATGATGGGTTATTCTGTGGTTCTACAGATCTGTGCCGCCTGGTGCACGCTTTGATCCATATGGTCCTGGTGTTCCTGATTTCGAGCCAAATCGTTTTGCAAGGTGTGCCTTCGTTTAGAAAAGCCTGTCAGTGTTGTTATTGATGAGAATGCCATTGGGTAGAACCCCTGTTCGGAGCCACCCAACCTAGAGATGCTACTGTGGTTTCTGAAAGGGGGAATCTTGATCGAGTGACATACTTAAACAAGTTGTTCTTACTCAAGATGTGGTAGGCAGGATTGCTGATCTATTGATGTATTTAAACAAGTTCATACTCGAGATGTGGTATGTCCAGCCTTTAAGCCTTGAGGTAGGGACAGGAGCTAGCAAATCCGTCCTTAGAATGTCTTTTGCAATGTATCATTCATTAAATATGAAGATTTAGCAGTCTGCTTCAGTTACATCGACGGTGTCATCTTTTGGTAGTAGTGGTTGTAGTGCACATCGCACATAAATCATGTCATTCAGCTTGAGATTCTCAAGTTAAATGGTTGCTGCATGAATTTGTGGTTCACAGAGGGGCTGTATTATCATTAGTGAAATGTTCCATAGTGAAGACCACAGTACTCCGACTGGACCATTTAATTTGTAGACTACTTTTGCATATATTCAGGTATTTTCTCTTTTCCTTTTTTATCTTCGTCCTATCTAAAGATTACATTTGTTCTTTGGGCAGAAATCCACGGCGTCCAGGAGCTGATCCTGATCTGGAACACTTCCCTCCATTTTGAAATGGATGGTACTGCACTAGATGCTTTAACCATTCCTAACTTTAATTGAAGAGGAGATACTTTAGATACGTTGTATATGTCCTGCAAGTTGGTGAAATGATTTCAACTATAGAACATATATGCATAAGTTTGTAAATGGTTTGGTGGTTAGTTTGTGATCCTCTGAGTTACAAAAGGACATGATGATCATTCGATTCTGTCTTATGCAGTGATCAATCTTTTTGTGTGATTTAATTTAGAAAAGTTGCTTTTCTATGCCCTCTCAACTCCTTGCCTTTTTAGTAGATGAACTGGTTTCGGTAAAACTTATGGATGATTTTCTGTTACATATGTACACTTTTCGCGAGGATCTACTCTTATATACGGGAGTTTCTTAATCATTTTTGGACCAGAATATACTAAACCTTTCCCACTCTTAAGAGATTCCTTAGGGCTTGACAGCAACGCGTCTTGTTGGGAAAATGTTTGAAGGATTTGAAAACAAATTATTAAGATGCCTATGAATTTTCTTGTATTTATAATTCTGAACTTCAACACCTAGACCGTGCGTTGAGACCCCTCGTACACGGCCTTCCGAAAACAAAAGGGAAGTATCTATCAGGTGACGGGGGTACGCATTCATTTGTATGCAAGGAGTGTCACTAAGCTTGGTTGGTCCAAGTGGTGCGGCACGCTTAAGCAAGGTCTGCGTTCGAATCGTCCGAATGGAGAAAACTAGGGGAGAGCTTTCCCCCGGAATGGGCCGACATAGCTCAAGCCGAATTAGGTGGGGTCCTTAATTCTGGGCTTCCGGGTGCCTGTGGTTTAGTCTGGAAAAGAAACTTACAAAGAACTTCAAAATCTGTGTATTTTGTTTATGAATGTCTTTCGAGGACACCCTCAGTTTCACCACAGTCGTGCCGTCACAAAGGTTTGGCGGTAATAAAATTCCCAACTTTTGTTAAGCTGGTTTTACGTTGTAGATGTTACATGGTTTACTTGACATTTGTGCTGGAGCGTTCAGCGCGTTAACTCACCTGTCTGGGGCCTCAGACTCACAGAATGCAGGTTGTGAATTCGAATCCAGGGGTGTGCGAATGCCTGGCTTCAGCTTCCCCATTGTGACAAAAGAAAGAAACGTTATCGTGCTGGGGCATTTCTTGTGGATTTGGGCTTCCAGACGGTTCCCTTATGTGGGTTTGTGCAGGTGACGCTTGGCCAGAAAGGAAGTTTATGTAAGTGGTCATAGTTCTCTTGGGATTTTAGAGTGGTTCTCACTGTTACCTATTTCCATACATGTCAAAATGAGCTTGGCCCGGCCGGCCCAGCACTGCAAAAGTTGTTGCATCAGGCCAGGTTTTCTTGGTGCAGGGCCAAAGGCACCGTCTGTCTGGCCCTGGGGGTTGAGGTTGGGATATATATATATATGTGTGTGTGTGTGTGTGTGTGTGTGTGTGTACCCACGGTACTGAATCTGATTTCAACATTCAGGTTCTTTTGTCCGGTGTCTTCACTTTGTCTGCTTCCTTTGGGAGTCACCTTTGTTATGCACCATGATCTGGGGAGTCCTAACGCCAGTGCTTTATTGGATCCTATCTGCCTGGTTTTTGCATTTAGTTGAAACGTTCGATTGTTCAACCACTTTAAGATGAGGCAGCGGCCCTATTATAAGGTAAGGTTCACTCTGGGATAACAAAGGAACAACCCCCACTGCCCACTACCATTAGTTGCCAGCTTCATTACATTTTTGCTGAATCCAGGAATGAGATCATGCTGTTTAAAATTGATAATATAATTGAAGTCTAATTACTTCCATGGGTTGCTATTTTACTTTTACTACATCTTTCCCTTTTTATTAGGCTTCCAGGGTTTCTCTTACGAAGAAAATGTCTGTCTATGTCTGCAATTTGCACCGCTAATATTCATTCCTTTCGAGGCCGTGCATCGGTGTTCTTCTATTCATTTTATAAGAACGTTATAGCCATTGTAGTTTAGCACAATAGCATCGTTATATTAATTATGCATGACGAATTAAATGTAACAGGGCTTTGTGGAGTCATGTAATGTGTCCACTAATTTTTTTGTGGGATAAGTAAGTTGTTGGTGACCACTTTTTGACCCCAATAACAATAATCACAAAATGCAGGAAGAAAGACCCTCTTTTCGAATTTCATGAGTTGCTTTTATAAAAGAAAAGATTTAAATCAAAATAGTTTTTTACTTTTTATAAATATTATAAAATATCTCAGATAAAGATAAAAGATGGTTTTAACGGAAAGCCTAGAAAGAAAAACAAGGAAAGAGATTAAGCCAAGAATAAATACAATGTACATTCACTGAAAGTTTGTGAAAAATATACACGCACAATAACTTCCATGTGAAAACCCCTTGAGGGTAACCGACAACCTTCTCTTCTTCTTCCACCTCTCCTTCTTTCTCTTTCTTTGTTTCTCTTACAGGTGCTCCCTTTCGGGCAGGCTTGAAGTCTGCTACGACCCCACTGGTATCATAGCAGAGTTTTGCTTATGGCTGCCTAAGGTACGCAATTCTTGTTACAAAAAGAAAAACAATGTCAAAAAAAGTTTCGAAGTAAGTTTTCATTACAAAAAAATAAAAACAAGAGAAAAACATGAAAAGAGATAAAAAGCTCACGGTAATGGAAGACCCTCCCAAAGTTGCTTCTGGTGAGACAACTTGAGGCAAGTCATGGTTTACAACCTAAAGCCATCTTCATTGTACTGCTCTCTCTTCTTCTATCAGTTACCATTTCTAAAAAAAATACAAAATCCCTATCCCTCCATCGGTTGGGACAGAGATAGAGTAGAGAGACGAAGACAGAGTCATTGGCCAACCTATCTCTCTAGTAGTGGCAAGTCATCACAATATCTAACCATCGCCAAGGTTTTTAGTAAACTGCCTCGGGTAGCAGACTAAAAAGTCTATTATGTCCCTATCATTATAGAGTTTTACAGTATACCGTCGTGTAGAATTACCATTTAGCCTAGATATTTTCATGTTAAAAGATTGAAGTGTCCTTGACGACTGAGAATATTACAATATGCCATTGAGTAAATTACGAAAATATCTAGATATTTTAAAATAAAAATCTGAAATATCTGTGTACGTCTTAATGTACATATCTACCCTTTAGCAATTAGTTAAAATTACAAAATACCAATATTATAAATTTACTATTATGTCCTGTTTTAACTTGTTGATTTTTGAGATCCAATATTTTGTGTGGTTCTACGGCTCTGCCTCTTATTGTTTGTTAGATTATGCCCTTGCGCTTTTTATAGAATTAAAAGAATGTCATGAGACAAATTTATAGTTTTATCCTTCATTGTTTATTCAATTTACTTAATAACCCGGAACTATAATTTTATTATTCTGTCCTTAGTTTTTATTTAAATTACCAAAATGAATAGAAAGTTAAAATTACAAGTCTACCCACTATTGTAAAGAAATTACAGATGTAGATTGAAAGACTATTTTACTATTATATATATTATAAATATTGCAATTTAGTGCCTAACTATATTTTATTGTTGACTTCTTACAAAATGTCCTATGACTAATTTTTTGTTGCTTGTTTTATGTTTTCCATTTTAAATATTAAGATCCTCTACTTGTCTTTGCCAAATTACTAAAAATGACTTTCAAAATCTATGTTTCTGAGTTAGCAAAGATAGAAAAGTTAAATGACTTAAAATTTCAAATGTGGAAAAGGAGAATCCCGTTGGCCTTAACTTTAGATGACGTTGATTATGTACTTAGGAAAATAATTTTACCTCCTATCTCATTTGTAAAAGATGAAAAAAAAATATATAAGACATTCTTAAATGATATACTATAGCGAGCACTATCATGTTAACTTATATGAAAGATGACTTGATTAGGGTCTTCATAAAATTTGAGACCACTAATGAGTTATTTGACTTTTTAACCACTAAATATGATACTACAAGTAAAGTGCATGCCCAACTACCCCTTCAAAAATATGATTCTTATAAAATGAAACAAGGGGATAATCTAGTTGACCATGTTAACCAAATGTTGGTAATGACTATAGATTTAGCTCTAGCGAAGTCAGTCATTCCTAAACTAATACAGATATACAAAATTCTAAATAGTATTTCCTCATCCTAGAATATGATAACCATAACCCTTAGACTAAATATGATTTTACCCTTTCTCAACTCCCATTGAAACTAGCGATTGCACAAGAACATATGAACAAAAATAAAAGAAAAAGTTGTTAGTTGCTCAAAATGATTTAGGGTCAAAATCTAAAAACAACCAGAACAAGAAAAATCAAATAACAAATTTGATAAAAATAATAAAAAGAAGGACAATAATTTTTTTAAAAAAATCATAAGAATCCACTTATTGAATAAAGTACCTCAACTGTAGCAAAATAAAACACTACAAATGGGACTATTACAACAAAAATAACAATGGTAGAAACACCCAATGTCATGGCCCAATAGAGAAGCATGACATAATATGCATCATTTTTGAGTGAGTACCTCTATATGAACCACTCTATGATTGGTTGATGGATCAACTCTAGAGCGACCCAACACATCTCGAAGAGCAAAGAGAGAATGATGGATATAAAGAAATTCAATCTTAAGGAGCTTCGAGTTTATATGAGAAATAATACTTTTTCTAATGTTCTTGGGGTTGGTCTTTTAAGATTTTTGTACAAGACATACCATTGTACTTACTGATGTATTATTGGGGTCTCTATTAGGTGCAATCTTGTATCGATTCCTATCTTGGTAAAAAAAGGGTTTGAGGTCAGGTTTGTCCATAACATGGTTACTATGAAGAAACATGGAAGGATAACTTTTTCAAGTTTATTTGATGTTGAGCATGTTTTGTTTAAATTGAATGTAAATGAAAATTCTTCTGCTTATATTGATTGTGCATATGTAATTGATGTGAATGTATGACATAAGCGCCTAGGGCATATAAGTTTGAATAAGTTTAGAAAATTAATAAGTGTGAAGCTTGTATATAAGAAAAAATGACTAGAAAATCATTTCTTAAAGAAATAATTAGGACAACAACCCTGATAGATATTATTTACACCAATTTATCTAGACCCTTTAGGGTGAGAACTCATTGTGAGATGATATATTTTATAAATTTTATCAATAATTATTTGAGATATATATCTTGACACATAAATATGAGACACTTCAAGTATTTAAAGAATATTAGCAAAAAGTTAAAAATCAATTAGGGGACACAATCAAAGTCTTAAGATCTGATCTAAGTGACGAATACACCTCTACAAAATTCTTGAAATATTGTAAAGACTTTGGTATTAACAAACAAAATATCATACCCAAAACACTTTAATAAAATTGTGTAGTAGAGAGATATAATAGGACCTTATTGAATATGACTAGATCCACGTTAATTTGTACTTCTCTTCCTAGGGTATTTTTGGGAGAAGCAGTAACTGTAACTGTATATATATTAAATAGAGTACCATGTAAGGTTATATTCTTTACACCATATGAGATTTTGTTTGGTAGAAAATCCCTAAGGAAGTGTGTAATTTAATAGATTTAGATGAGTTAACTGATAACTTAACATATCAACAGGTTATTAACTCATCTGAATCTAGAGATTGGGTAAAAGTTATGGATAAAAAAATTGAATCTATTAAAAAAAAGTAAGTCTAGAAATTGACTGATTTATAAAGAGTAAGAAAAGTCATAGGTTGTAAATGAGTTTTGAAAAATAAATACATAGTTGATGGAACAATCGACAATTTTAAGGCGATGTTGGTTGTAAAAGGATTTTCACAAAAAAATGGGATAGATTATTGAGAGACATATTCCCCTGTTGTGAAATTTACATATGTTAAGATAATTTTGGATATTTATGTATATTATGATTTTGATTTACATCAGCAAGATGTAAAACATGCTTTTATAAATAATGATTTAGATGAAATTATATATATGCAACAACTAGAAGGGTACATGTTAAAGATAAAAAAAATAAATTATATAGGTTAAAAAAATCCCTATATGACCTTAAGTAGTCATCTCGTCAATGTTATTTAACTTTTCAGAATGCAATAATAGTACTTGGGTTTGTGGCTAATGAGTTAGACCACTTTGTATATGTTTGTAATAGTGGGAGTCACTTTGTTATTCTATCATTACATGTAGATGATATATTGTTGACTGAGAATGACAATGAAATGATTATCAAAACCAAGTCATTGTTAAATTCAAAGTTCAAAATGAAGGATATGGGAGAGACATCCTATATTCTGGGTAAAAGGATTTCTTGTGATAGAGAATCTAAACTTCTATGTTTGAGCCAAGAGATATATTGATTATATCCTCAAAAAATTTAAAATGGATGAGTGAAAGTCCGCAACTATACTCATTGCTAAGGAGATCAAATTGAGTAAAATTGATTGTCATAGTGAGGGAGATAACAAGCCTAATGTTCCTTATGCACAAGTTGTTGATAGCTTGATGTATGCAATATTGTGTACATTAGGTTTATTATCGATCTTATGAATAGATATCAAAGTGTTCTTGGTTGGTATCATTGGATAACTGTGAAGAAGATTATAAGATATCTTAGAGGAACAAAAGATTTAAAATTATGTTTTCAAGCTGATGAACTAAAAGTAGTATGATACTCAGATGTTGACTTTGTTGGGAGCAAAGATACAAGTCAACCTCCGATCAAATATTTTTAGTTGGAGGGGTATTGTTTCTTTAGCTTGAAAGAAATAGGGTTGTGTAACGTTGTATACATAAGAAGGCGAGTATGTTACTTGTTGTATGATTGCAACGAGTATCGTTTGAATAAGTTGTTTTATACATCATTTGAAGTTTGATACAGCGAACGAGCTTGTTGTCATTTATTGTGACAACAATGCAACAATTACTCTTATTAAGAGTGGAGTTGATAGTTATAGAAGGAAACATATAATGTTTAAATATCACTATGTTCATGATATGCTTAAGAGAAACGATATATTTATATCTTATATGCTAACTAATGATATATGATAGCTCATCCCTTGACTAAAGGTACTTTAAAAGATCTTTTCATTACACATGTTATGCACATGAGGTTTGAGATATACCTAGAGTTTGAGTGTAGAAATACATTTTGTTAACGAAAACCTATTGATTATAGGAAAAACCATATAAAAGGTAAAAGTTGCAATTTATTTGTAACTAGAAAATGGCAAAACTTGGAAAACCTCCAAAATAATGAGAAACAAAACAAGTATATCATGGTAGCCAAGTGGGGGGCCACTTTTCGTCCCTAATAACAACAACCACAAAATGCACTCTTTTCATATTTCGTGAGTTACGTTTAGAAAAGAAAAGATTTAAATAAAAAGAATTTGTTGAATTTATTGTTTTTATAAATGTTACGAAAATCTCTCGACTAAAAATAAAAGATGGTTTAACGAAAAGCCCAACGAGAAAGATTAAGCCAATAATAAATAGTGCGTGCCAGTGAAATCCCCATAAGATAACCGGCAACCTTCCCTTCTTCTTCCTCTTCTTCTCCCGCAGGTGCTTCCTTCCGGGCAGGGTTGAAGTCTGCTGTGATCCGACTGCGTTGTCCGCTCCAACAAGATCATCTATATTGTAGGAAAAGGTCTCTACTAAATACTTCGAAAATAAAGGACTTGGTATTTCTTCCACTAAATCTGAGTGTATGAAGAACGCCACTTCCGTATGTGTTTGATCTCCCACTTGGGGTTATGAGATACGATTTGAACATGTTCTTCAGAAGATGCCGTAGGTTGAGAAGTGGGCTAGCACTCGTAGCCATTCTTCGAACATTGACACAAGGGGCATCGGTGCCGACATAAGAACTTGGACTGCATTTGGCCAAGTGTTTGGTGCCCCATTTGGGGGTTATGAGATAGGATTTGGCCGTAATGTTCTTTCAAAGAGGACAACAGTAGGTTGAGAAGTAGGCCTAGCACTCAACCCATGCTTCGATGTCGACACAGGGGGCTGATTGACTGAGACAAGTCGAGGATGGCTTAGGATTTATGCAGTATATAGTTACTCATTTGATGACTCAATAGACCAGATTGAGGTAAGAACTTGAATAGCATAGAAGAGAGAAAGAAGCACACAAAAGGCTGGTTATCCATGTTCTATGAATTTCACTACAATGATTTTACTGGTATTAATATTATGGATATATTTGGATGACCCAATGTGCTTATGGACATAACCCTGCCAAAGGGATTAGATTGCTTTCTTAGTGTTGGGTGGGCCTCCTTTAATACAGTTTGTTATTAATTCAGGTGATGTGGGGACATTTTTTTGATATTACTCCGTCTTGCATGAGCTGAATTCCATTTTAAAAATTAGGCCTGCTCTTGCAACACCTACAAGGGGTAAGCGTATTGGGCAATGGCTAATAACAGATGGATGCAATATCAAGTACAGTAAGTGGGCCATGTGTAACCAAATGAAATACCATTACCGACCAATAAAAATCACCATATACATAAACAATTACAGAATAGTTTCGTTTTTGTTTTGATGGTAAACAATGGAAGAAGAAAAACTCAACCATGAATTTTGGCCCTAATGAGGCCTTCAACTGAGCCAACAAGGGCAAACAAAGAAATAAGAAGGCATGCAAAGCTGAACACCTCAAAGGCCAGCCACTTAGATGTCCATGCCCTTACTCTCTTCTGAACCATGTACATCTATCTCCACAGGGAAATATATGGCCAAAGGCCAAAAATTGAGAGCACCCAAGATGCCCCAAACTTGGTTGAAGTAGGGGAAATACATGGCCAGTGCAATTGCGGAGATCACATACGCTGTTCTAAAGCACAGCCTGATCAGTTTCAAGTTGTAAAATGGGAGGCAAGGGATTCCAATTCTGTATTCCTCCTGTAGAAACATCATGTTGCTGGGGAGCTTCCTTGCTATTAGTTCTTCAAAATATGCAAACACTGGTTGGCTGAATACCTGCTAAAGGTAAAAGATACATGTGGATGAAATCTAAATGACACTTCAAGTAATTATAAATGAAGTTCGATTTTGGAGTAACAAACCCAAAGTATTAAAAGAAATAGCAAAAACGACATTTAACATATTAATAATGATGACATTATATTTTAACAAATGGCAAAATTCTACATAGTGAGGAATGTGTCATATGACTCATTGATTTACGAAAATATTGATATTCTTGATGATTCAGTTGAAGAAGAGGAACCTCCTATCAATTTAGAGGATCAAAACTAGAGGGTGATGAAAGCAAAACAAAAATTGGAGATGATAATGTGGAAGTTGTTGGATTGGAGAATTCAATTGTAGAGGAGGAAGAGGGAAATGATAGTGATGATGATGTTGGCTACCCTAACTATAATGATTGTAAATGCTTTTGTTGATTTTGTTCCACGTTTTGTGTAACAAATGACAAATCAATGACTAATTGTTGTAATTTTTATATTTTGGTGGATGATAGTTCTATTAGATCTTATTGTTTTAGACTTTCATTTAGTAGTTTAATTTCATGTAGCTTGTACGTGCTTCGTAACTTTGTACTTTGTATATTAATTATGATGGAAGTTGCTTACAAATTCATTCTCTAATCTCTCTTACTTAATGATCATTTGTAATTTTCTTAGGATTGTTGATTCAAATCAAGTTTTTTTATTTAATTTTGTTTAATCAATGTTGATTGTGTTAGAATTAGATATCTTATTATTCGATAATTTCAAATTTTAATAAACTAGATTTATTATTATATTTTAAAAAAATTAAATCATCAAGAAAAATTGTGCACCATATTGTACGATATGGTACGTTTATCGCATATCGGAGTCCAATGTAATATAAGCTCCGATACGCTTTTTACAACATTTGTTAGAACTAGAGAATAAAAAAAACTTAAGTTAAATGTATCAAAGATGAGAAGATTCTTGTAACATATGAGGATATCAAGATGAGATGAATGTGAAGAAACAACACCTTAAGTGTTTCACCAATGACTAACGACTGCCACAATCCACCACTTGAATTCACAAGAGATCAACCACCAAAGTGACTAACAACTTCAAAGAAGATGCAAATCACAGTATAATAATACTCAACTGAATATTCTTTGAATATAATCACATTAATTAGCCGCCAAGACTTTTGCTTCATGTTGTATAATGGAGTGTGTTAAATAGAAGAGGGCAGCAACAACAAGGGATCTCCAAACGGCTAGATTTCTTGTCGTTGGAGGGTGCTCAGTGGCTAGAAATGTAGTCAATGGGACCGCTTGCTACTTGCCCCTTACTATATAATAAAAAATAAAATAAATATACAAAAAAAGCAATAAAGATATGCAAAGGTGTGTAGATACAAGAGCATGAGTAGACATAAGTTTGAGTACTATACGGTTTTAATATCCCTCAAACTGATGATTTCATGACCGAAAGGTTACTAACTAAACTAAAACCAAAAGCAACTTGGTAAAAACATTTGCTAGTTGATATTCAAAGCATACGAAGTATAGATCTAAGTATTATTGTAGATGTTCTTCGCAGATATAATGGTAGTCCATTTCAATGTTCTTGATCCATTCATAAAAGGTGTTGTTGGCTATGTATATATCACTCTTGTTATTACAATACATGCGGGGAATGACCTCAACTCAAGTATCACATCAAGATCCTAAAGTAATCATCTCATCTAAGTCAATTTTGTGGTAGTATTGGTCATGATTATGTATTCAACTTCATTAGACAAAAGATATACTTTTTTGTTGCTTTTTGCACCTGAGATGATAGTCACCAAGGAAAACATAATAACTAGTTGTTAATGCATGTTATTAGCATAATCACCTCAATCTCAATTAGGATAAACATTTAAACTAAGGGAAGATGAGGAAGATAAGAAAACTCTATTTTCTATTAAAGGATAGGGAAGGGACAAATCTCGCTTGTCTCTACAAACGATGTAGATGGTTGCGTTATAATAAGGTGATTAAGGAGTCAGCGAGTCTCCAAAAATTGTACCTTATCATTGGTGACATTATTCCCTTTTCAATTGGTGGTGTTGAAGTCCCTCATGTTTCTTTTGATTTCGTGCACCATTACTATTTATAGTGTTTTTCAAAATAGCATGAAGAGAGGATTGTACTTTTTTGAGGGGACTCACATCACTGGAGATGAGTTAACTCTTATTACAGAAAAACAGAAAGCAAATCTTACTTTGTGGTACCAACAACTAGCACATTTACCACTCTCTAGAATCAGATTTTTGTTACCATAACTTAAAAACTGTAATAATTTTATTTTGAGATGTGAAACTAGCTAGAAGGCAAAACATTATCGTGCCTCATTCTCTATCAATGAAACTCGATCTTTAAAATCCTTTGAGATTGTGTATTCAGATATTTGGAGACCATACTCTATTAGTGCTTTACATGGATATAAATACTTTGTTTCATTTATAGATGACTGTACCATATTTACTATTATTTATCTCATGAGATCTAGAGATTAAGTTACAAATATTCTGTCAGCGTATTGTGAATTTATTCATACACAATTTCAGTTGCCCATAAAAATTATACACAATGATAATGAGAGAGAGTATATGAGTAACTCTTTGAACGCGTTCTTCCTCAGTAATGGTATTTTACATCAAACTTCATATCCATATTCTCCACAGCAAAACATAGTTTTTGAAAGAAAGAATAGACGTATCTTAAAAGTGCATGAATATTGTAGATTGGATATAACGTACCAAAATTCCTTTTAGGAGAAGCTGTATTAATTGTTGTCTATCTTATAAATCTTATGTCAAGTATTGTTCATAATGAAAATTCTTCATTTTACCTTTTATTTCCAAATAAAAAACAATTTCATGTTCCTTTAAAAATCTTTAGTTGCACTTGTTTTGTACATGTATATAAAAATGTTAGAGACAAGCTTGATGCTAGAGCGATTAAATGCATTTTTTGGGGTTATTTTCTACTAAAAAATGATATAAATGTTATGATATTTTATGAGGAAGTTTCATTTTATAAGAACAAGGACAACCAATCAATCAATAGTCATTCTCCTATAGTGTTGCCGGTCATGCCTTCAGGTGAAGTTTCAACAAATGAGGTGGATAATCAAGAAAACATGCCGCAAAAAAGGGTTGAATGGAAAACTTATTTTAGAAGAGAAAGGAAAGTCATAATGAAGAGCCAAGATGCTACCTTGAATCAATTTTCTCACCCTAAAATAGTTCTTCCACCTCCTCAGGTAACCCTAATACTTCTAACATTTCTCATGATTTACCTATTGCATTGAGAAAAGGAAAATATGGGACTACTACATATCCATTACATTAGATGGTATCATATACTAATTTTTTAAAAGAATACCACTTATTTGTGATGAATGTTGGAATTACTCACGTACCCGAGTTTTGAAGAACAAACTAGAATCCCATATGGCGGGCTGCTATGGATAAAGAAATCAAAGCATTGGAACAAAACAAAACATGAATTATTTCAGACCTTCTACCAAATAGAAAAATCATTGGATGTAAGTGGTTATGCACTATCAAATTCAATGTAGATGAAAGCATAGAGAGGTACAAAAGCTTGACTGGTTGCTAAAGGCAATAGTCAATCATATGGAATTGACTATAATGAGACATTTGCTCTATTAACAAAAATGAATACTATACGAATTGTTCTACGTATAGCTGTGAATCAGAAGTGAGAACTATGACAACTTGATGTCAAAAATGCATTTCTTCAAAAGAATCTTAGTGAAGATATTTATATGGATTTACCACTAGGATATAATCAGAAAGTCTCATTCAACAAGGTATGAAAATTGAAGAAATCACTCTATGGGTTGAAACAGTCTCCCAAGGCTTGGTTTGAAAAATTCAGCAAAGGGGTTCTTAGCTTGAGATTCAAAAGAAGTATAAGGGAGCATACCTTATTCATACAACATGGTAAGAGAACTATCTTATTGGTTGTATATATAGATGATATAATTATTACATGGAATGATATTGAAGGAATTACCTCTAAAGAAGAAACTACACAATTTATTCAACTTGAAAGATTTGGGAAAGTTGCATTATTTTCTAGGGATTGAGATCATTAGAAAAGATAATAAATTATTCTTATGCCAAAGAAAGTATATCTTGTATTTATTAAGAGAGACCAAGATGAAAGATTATCGTATGTGTACCACACCAATTGAAACAAAAAAGAAGTTTTCCCACTATTCTTTGGTACCTGCCCACATCTTCATATGAGTCATCCGTTGTACTCACTATGCCAAGGACACTTAGTATAGGAAAAAGACTTGGTTGTTGGTGGTAGTGAAAACTTATATTTTAGTTATAGGGATATTAATATAAGAATAGCACTTTATGTTTAGAGCTTTTGTTAATATAATTTTTGTATAGTGATACTTTTAGGTGACAACTGCTAATGTATTCTTAAGTTTATTTGCCATTGTACCCTATCAGTGTCATGTGTGTTGCATGGAAACATTGCAAAATCATTGCTTCCAATTTCAATACGACATTGAAATGGGAACTATACATTTCCGCAAATCGAAACATAACTTTTTGAAGAAGTGACTGCTAGTTAGTGAAGTGTCGTTTGTTGGAACTTGGCATGGTACGTGGGATATCTCCTGTTTGAGCTTCAATGTCTACTTTTTTAGGGTTTGTTTTTCGTTTATACAGAGAAGAAAAATAGTTTATGCACATGCTTGTTAATATTTTAATTTTCTTAAATATTTCAATTGCTTGAATTTTTAGATGAATAATTGAGATTTTAAAATGAAAATTTTAAATTTTACCATGAATATACATATCAAACTGTCACACCCGCTCGAGTCGCAACCACAACCCGGCCCGAGCCGATGCCACGTGGCCGCTTTTCGCGCGGGTGTGATGGTGATCAGTAACCAAATACGGTACTAATTTAATGCAAACTCAAGAAATATCTAACTGAAATAAATATCTATATCGAAGTTTTAAACAATACGTCCAAAATGGTGCGGGGCCCACCTAACAATAACCCCGAATAAAAGACTTTATAAATAATTTGATACTTATCATACCATCTAAAATAAAAATACAGCTCTATCAAACTCCTACTCTGTTCCGTGTGCCTTCGAAGTGCTAGCTTCAGGATGAGTTGTAAAACAATAGGGTGAGCTCCTATACATAGCTCAGTAGGGAGGTTAAACATCTTTAAACAGAAATCATACTAAATGCATGCATAGTTTCACAATCATTTCATAGCAAAACATAATTACCTTCAAATCAGGATCTCAAATTCATACGCATACACTCACACATACGCACACATCATTAATTTCGATAATTACAACTTATACTGTGTTTGCCCCAAAGGCCACGAGAGTCGTCCGGCCCTCCCTAACGTGACATCGGTAACCTCGTCCACGACGGTAACCACGCCGACTCTCATGGCAGAGTGCTCGAGAACACACCCTATATTCGCTCTAAGTCGGATCGCCCGAGGGACCTGCAAGTCTCTAGAGACCCCACACAAACCACACAAGTACGGCTCGTATATTCACACATCATTATATTTTTAAAACCAAATTCAGTTCATCACATTCACAAATCATATTCAAATCCACCATTATCCAAAATCAACCTCATATCCACACAACGTTTAAACAACATATAAATACAATGTTCATACAACCCATGCACATCAAAACATGCTCTTTATCAAATAGTGTCATAAACATGTTCTATTTGAAAAGCATATCAAATAACTTATAATTGCGAATAATATTTCACAAACATCAATAAAACATTTATCAATCATGCACATTTAAATGTATCTAAAACAGTAAAATCACTTCTAGCATGGTTTTGTAAAAGAATGCATAACCCCTTACCTGAAGGAGCGCTAAGATCCAGTCCCCAAGCTGCTAGGCCACTGTTATTACCACCAAATCCTCCAATTTTAATATCTAAACAATTATAAATAATTAAAATATTAAAATTTATTTAACTATGAATCTAACGAAACAAACCGTATCCGAATCTAATCCCAAACCCCAATCTGAATCCGTTTAAGCTATTCGATATCCAAATTGATACCCAAATCCATATCTGATCCAAATGAGTGACACAATAGGTAGTTTGTGTTACTATATCAACACAGAACCCATAACTACTGACATGGGTCTTATTCTTAACCTAGAAACCCATTTCAAGACACGACCCAAAGTTGACCCGTTTCTGATACAGAATTTGTTTCTCAACACGCGGCACGAGGACACGACACGAATCAGTGTTGGTTTATGACATTTCAGACAGACACAACACGGAAACGAGGTACATGCCCAAAAGGGCCGATTTTTTTTTTCGGCATCGATTTCGTTGGTTTCTGGCGAATCGTAACCGTTTCCCGGCCAAATTGACTTACCTACCCTACCAAAACACTTAGTTCTACCTCAAACCTTCAATCCAAGCCCAAAACGATGATTTTCAACAAGTTTTTCATCAAAAATCAGAAAAAAACGAAAATCTGAAAAATAAGTGAACTTTCCGGATTCCGGCAACTCTTCACGTTTTCCGGTCGATTCTTGCGTTTTCCGGCCAGTCTGAGGCTACCCCAACTATTCCTGAAAAATGAGGCCATGAAGGCCTCTTTTAAAGACCCTATGGCTTGAGCGTTACTGCACAGACTTTGCAGTAACGCTTAAGAGTTACACAAACAGTTGAGATCTTTAACAACTTTTAGGGACGGATGAGTGTGTGCATTTACACATTCTCTCTCTAAGTAATATATATTATATTTTTTATTGTTTTCCAATTTCTCATATCTTTTTTTTGTTTTCATTTGGGTGCAATATAGATACATGGCCACATTAAAGCCTAATGAACCACAGTTGAGACCCAAAACTAGCAGTCTTAATTGGTTTAGTCTTTTTATTTATAGTAGTTTTGTTTGATCCCCAAAATTTAGAATCGATTGGACTCTTTTGGTTCAAGATTGAGCTTAGATCCCAACTATGACCACGCTTTGTTGGATTATTATCTATTATCAAAAGATTAGATTAAAACAAAACCATCAAATCTAATTAAATTCTTCCAAACCCAAGCTGCCAAAGCCTCCGAAAATTATGGGTGGACAATAGATATTGACAAATATATGCCTATGAACAGAAGATCGCGAATTGCTCGTAAAGTTCGACGCGTTCCCCTTCTTCTCTTCAAGAGGGACGTCCGAGTTTCCAGCGTTTTATGCTCTCTACCATTCAAAGTACAGCCAATCATTCGCGACTTTCTGATTTCATAAATCTCAACAGTTTCTTGCTTTTCGGGTTAGTTTCCTCTATGCAGAATTCCAAGGTTTCACTTGAACCGGAAACCTCAAAATAATTTAAATCACTCCATTTTTCTATACAATTTTCTAAAAAGTTCACTTTAAATAACATCCGCTTCCATACTTAACGTTGTTTGAAATAACAAAGGATACAATATAAAAAGTATAAATATTTATTTGGTCATATTAATTCTTGTGCTCATCTTGAAAACTAGACATAATTTGTTTAGGGCATTCGGTGCGTAGCAGTGGCCAATGCATTTCCTTTTCCTGTCTCACGTCGTAGTTTACATTTTTCTTGTAGGTTTTAGATTTCATTTTCCTTATTTTTTTATTGTAATTGACATCCTCTGAGAATAGACTTGAATTCCCTGACGTTGAGAGTTCGATCCTAGCTGGTAGGATGAAGGTGGATTTCCTTATCTTGTTTGCCTCTACTGCTCAGTTAAAACTAGAATGAGATTTCAATGCAAGTAAAGACAGCAACAACTAAGCTTTTCTCATACCAGATGGGATCGGTTACATAGATTTTTTGTTTTCACAAAGTCTTATCATAATTTTTATAATTCATGATAAATAAGTTCAACAAAATTTTACGCTATCTATAAAAAGCTTAATCCAACCCTTTTTCTTGGTTCGGGCTTGGAACCGGCTATGAAAGGTGATCCAAGAGTTTCAATGAAAGTAAAGAATGAGAATTAATTTTACATGTGAAACAAACGTTGATCTTTCGGATACCCTTCCAATTCCAATCTCTCTCTCTAACATGTGTAGCCCGTGCACATAAATACTCTTGGCATTTGACCCTCATTTTGTCCCCCTCAAAACCCTTCTTCAAACCTCTCTCTCTCTCAACAGAACCCACAAAATCACAACAAAAGGCACCAAATCTTGTCTACTGCATGAGAAACACTCTCTCTGTAGCCATGGTTTCTTCGCCATTGATCTGCAGACCCTCTCTCTTCTTGTTCCTCTTCTTGTTCGCCTTCCCTATCGTTTCCTGCGGCACCATCCACGAGATCCTCCGAAGCAACGGTCTCCCTGAGGGTCTCCTCCCGAAGGCCGTGACATCCTTCTTACTGGACGAAAACGGCCGTCTCTACGTCTTCCTTGACCGCCCCTGCTACGCAAAGTTCGACAACCGAGTCTTCTTCGACCGAGTCATCACCGGAAACCTGAGCTACGGTGCCCTCACCGGGCTTGCCGGTTTCTCGCAGCAAGAGCTCTTCTTGTGGCTGCCTGTGAAGGACATAAAGGTCGAGGAGCCTAACTCCGGCGTCATCCTCTTCGATATAGGGCTCGCCCACAAGCAGTTAGCTATCTCCCTCTTTGAGAATCCGCCGGATTGTCAGCCGGAAGAAAGGACTTCCAGCATGGGGCTCGCATCAGGTTCGTTGACGATTCGCCACCATGCGTTTCTTTCTGCATTTAATTCGTAATTGGTGTCGCCCGTTTCAATTGGAACGTGCTCGTTCGTAGTTGGAAGAAGGTATATCTGCGGATCCGTTTTTTTTAACAAACAAAAAAAAAATCTTCTGATCTGTGGCTCTTCCAGGAAACATTAAGATCCTTTTGTGGTTATGGTTTTCATGGGTTCTTGTTGGTAGATGGGCAATTAAGTCTTTGGATTTCAATGTGTTGTTTATGTGGTGTCTCTTCCATTTTTCTTATTTAACTAGGCATGCAAATGCAAGGTCCTTCTTCTTGAATTTCACTGTGTTGTTTATGAGGTGTCTCTTCCATTTCTCTGATTTAACTAGGCATGCAAATGCATGGTCCTTCTTTCCGACGAGTTCAATCTGGTGCTCTTGCTTTGGAGGGTGATATTAGCCTTTTGTGTAACTAATAATGTATTAACTTTTGCATGTTGATTCTTGTTGCAGGTTTTCTTGGAAGGAAGGCGGCAGGGAAAGCGACATCGGATGAGAAATGATGAAGAAAACATTCCTGAAAAAGAAGAATTTTTTCAATTTCCTCTCTGTAGTTTTCCTTAGGGTCCTAGTTAGTTAGTATTTGTGCAGATCTTATTAGACCTTTTGTAAAGAAAAAAGCATTTTTGGTATCAAGGGAACCAAGTGCTCTTCACACGGAGTCTGTTTTTATCTTTGGTGGTTTTTGTTGTGTGATGCTTTGCGTGATTGCATGAATGAAAGTCTTATCGCTGCTTATTGCCGAGTGTTGTAATCAACGCCGAATTTTTTAAGCGCCAATAGTTGAGAACCGCCTTTCTTACAATGTGCTTATGATGTTACTTTTCTATAAAAAAACAATAAATAAATAAAAGTATATATAAATTTAGGTAGAGAGATTCTGAACCTTTGTGGGAAAGGACATCCCGTTATTTGTAGAGATATGTCTGAGAGTGAAAATGGGGATAGAGACGGAGATAGAGAGGGCGAGGAAACCATGGTTGGGGATCCGGGTGGAGATGAGATACCTTGTCCCCCGCCGACAAAACTATCCCATCCTTCGCCTAATTGATTCTAAAAGGTTAGGTCCATCAAATTATAAGATAAGAAAAAGTATTATGTCTTTTTGAATTCATAAACTCATCATCATTCTTCAATATTTCATCCATAATAATATGTTAATTTAGATACATTCTATATACGTTAAGTTTTATTTTATATTTAAAAGGGAGCTCCAACTTATATTTGAGCTTCCTTCTCTTTTTCGATAGAGCCTCACGAGAACACGGAGATAACATGGGGACATTTTTGGTCCCATCGGAGGATGAAGACAAGGTTATGAAACAAGAATGGAGATGGAGACTTTTTCTCACACCCTGCCCTGCCCCATGAATATCTTTACATAGTGGAGCAAAGAATGGTAGATTTTTTAAGAGTTATGTTTATACCCATTAGTTTTATTTGGAGACATGAGTATTATTAATTTAAAAAATTATAAAAATATAGAGAGAGGGAGAGAGAAGAGGAGTAGGTATGAAAACATAAGGTGGTGATAGTTAATATTGGAAAAGAGAGGTATCTCATTGACATATATAAATCTTATAAGAGACATGTACCATGGTGCAAAAACTTGTGTGAGGACTCATAAAGGAATGACAGACTCCTTTGAAGTTAATTTTGAATTATATCAAGGATCAACTTTAAGTTCATATTTATTTATATTGGTCATTGATGATTTAACAAAACATAATCAAAATGAAGTACCTTGGTGTATGTTATTTACTGATGATATTGTGTTAGTGGATGAGTTTAAGGAAAAGTTAATAGGAAATTGGAACTATAGGGGAAACATTAGAAAGTAAAGGCTTCTCACTTAGTAGAACAAAGACAAAATATATTGAATGCAAGTTTGATCATTTTGTTACTTCAGAGTACATAGAAATTACGATTGACACACATTGCATCCCTCACAAGAAAAGTTTTAAAATACCTATGATTAGTTTTTTATAGTGATGAAAAATTGATAATGTTACACATAAAATTAATGTTGGTTGGTTAAAATGTAGAAGAGCATCAAGTATTCTATGTAATAAGAAGATATCATTAAAGTTGAAAGTTAAATATTATAGAGCAACAATTAGACCTACAATATTTTATGATTGTGAGTGTTAAGAAAAAATTATTAAAATGATTTGCACATATACAAAGACAGCCAAAGGTGTTGGAAAGAAATAATAAAGAATAATCTAGTTTATATTGAGTTAATTGATAGCATGACACATGATAGGGCTATGTGGAAACAAAAAAATCAATGTAGCTGACCCATCTACTACTGGAAAATACTTAGTTATTATTGTTGTTGCAAACTATGTAATGGAGTACACTATGTAGTAGACTAGTTATACTATATAATACACTACATATATCATATATAGTATACATAGCATATTAATATATTATATGATGTACGTATATATATATATATATATATATATATATATATATATATATTACTTATATAGTGTATTATATGTAAGTATATAGTATACATAGCATATTATTATATATTATAGTATAATATATGCTTACATATAATACATTATTATGTTGTGTACACTATGTAGTAGACTAGTTATATATATAATAATAATATGGTATATGCTTATATAGTTATATTTTTATATTATATATATATATATATATATATATATATATATATATATATATAGTTACGTTACTACTACTACATATAGTGTACATGAAATTTATAATGTAATATATTATGTAGACATAAATTAATTAATGAATGTAATACTTATAAGTTATAAACTATATATAAGAACTTATATAATATAACTATACCCTTTTTAATGTAATATATGTATCATGCATGTATAATATAATATATTATACACTAATACTTATAGTTATAAACTTATATAGTGTTATATAACTTATAGTCTTAGACTCTTATATATTATTTAAATTGTTTAATAGTTATATAACTAAATCGGATCTGGATCTGAAACCGTTAAGAAACCAGATTTAGAACAACCAAAAAATTGAACCTAGAACAGTTCCAAAACTGGATTCAAAGCCATAAAAAAACTCTAGATATGGAATCACCAGAAACCTTCCCGAAACCGGATTCGAAGTTGTTTAAAACCCGATTTGAAATCATCATGTAACCGGAACCGTCATAAAACCGGAACCGAAACCAGATACGGAACTGTCAAACCCAAAACCGGAACCGAAACATGTCTATTTTAAGGTTTATCATGAGGACAGCACTTCGAGAGCATGTAGAGCCAAGTTGTTGTTTGTCTTGAGCCTGACCATCGAAATGGTATGTGTTAGATTAGTTAGAATTTAGAATATGAATTTATAAAATTTGATATGGGAATTATGTTTGGCAGGTCCCATACCATTTAGAATGACTGTTTAGATTGTAAACATTGTAGTTTGATATTTTAGTGGAGTTGTTGGTTGGCTATGCATGTTGGTTAATTCATACTTGTGCAAGGAGCATCCATGTGGCATTGACTTGGATTGAGTGGTGGTCGCGACTCATGCATATATAACAAAAAGAGTTAAGATAGACTTGTTGACACGACACAACCTTATAGAAAACCTTAGATGTTTGAGCGTGTTCATGACCAACATAGTTCACCATTAGATAGAAATTCGGTGGTTCAAACAGTGATTCCATACTTTTTCGCATCAATGAGAGCTGACGGTTGCTCCCGACCTTCTGCTGGCTTCCTCTCCCTGTCAGGGACCTTAGAACGAAAAAGCAACAAATTATCAACAAAACAAACTTGTTGTATACTATCCTTCTATCATTATATATAGATATACATATAGATATCGTCTGTTCCAAACCAGCCTGCAGGTTTGAACCTGAAAGGAACCAGTCCCAAATCAGCCAGAAACGAATCCGGGATGTCCCTGGTTCGGGTACAGTTTCCCCTTTTGTGAACTATCAGAACAAGCGTTTCAAAATGCCGTTTTCTATCCCCTTTTATGAGTTCTTTCCAATTTTTTGGAAAATTTCTAATTTTTTTCAGTTTTTACTTGGTTTTTGGTTTGAATCTGAACCGTTGGCTACAAAACTAAAACCGGATTGTGCGGGATATGGTTCCAGTTTCCTGGAAGTGGACATGTCTAATTACATGATACCATTCTTATGATGTTGTTATCTACTGATATATTGTGATAAAAGGAGAACCAATTGTTGGGATTACTTAGAGGGAGACACCCAACAGGTTATCGTGTCTTAAGGAGAACCAAGATGAATTAAGAAAATAAAACATAGCTAATTCACCATTCAACTGGCCGGTTCACCAGTCAGCGGTCGGTTTTTCCCCAGGCCGGTTCAGTATATGAACTCAACCTGGTACATGGTCCGGTTCCATTTAAGTTCTCAATAAGCATTATGTAATTTTTATTCAAGGTTAACAACTTATTTAGCTTATTAGCTCTTATTAGGATAGACAACTTAGTGTATCAATTCGTGCTTTTTACTTGTATCCAGTTCCTTACTAAACATGGTAAAGAGCATGATTGGATTCTGCATAATTGTGTTGAGGTTCTAGTGGCAGGTTGCCCACCATATTAACATCACCAAATTATTGAGAGAGTTGTGTTTCACATGTACTTTGAATTTATTATGTGCATAAAATACTTTTTAAATTTAAATATTTATCATTGATTATGTCAATCAAATGGTACAAATGTTTAAGCAAATTTAAGCATTAATGAATGTGATATTGGACTATACTCTTATATATTATACAGAAAGAAAGAGAGAAAACATGATAAATGTGCACACCACATCTATGCTTAAACATCATCAAGGTTTTCAACATTAGTGATTTAAATATCATAATAACTTTTTGAAGATGCATTAAATGAACCAAGTACCATTTGTTTTTTTTTTTGCTTTAAAGATCTTGAAGATGATTAGAGCATGAATGAGTGTATGCTCACTCGCTCGCTCTTTATATATATATCTATACAATTACGGATCTAAATGGAGAGATGGGGAAAGGTAGTTCCCTTTATAGTAAAACCTATGTTTTACACCATGAATATACGGTTGAGATTCATGCACCCCCTAACACAATGAAATATGTATGCCGCCCCCTCCAACACTATTTTGTAGATCCGCTACTATATATATATATATATAGCATCGAGTTGCTCCAAGCGATTTGTCCGACATAGGAGATGGATCTAGATCTAGCTTCTCGCCAAGCAAAGTTTTGTCATGCACAAAATGTTTCAAGTTATGCTACTTCAAATGAATTGAGCTCATTTCACCATGAAGTAATGTCTAAAAGGTTTTCTTCTCGTAGACCAGCTGCTTGCCCTCGGCACCAAATTTGCCTTTTTACAGTTAGAAAAGGGTTGGAAATTGGAAAACACAGAAAGCTACCGGTAAGAATCAGTCACCAGTCTTTACAAAAAATATACGGACCTTCTGACTATTCTTTCTACAAAAGAAAAGTTGGGAAGAATGCAAGAAAGAAATTGAGAAAAGCTAAATCCAGAAAATGAAAGATATCAAGACCTAAAAAATCCCGAAACTAAAGTAAGCGAAGAAATTGAAAGATCCCGAAAGAACACAGACGAACAAGCTCAAATGAAAACAGAGAAGTCATCCATCGAAGAGCCCCCGAGTCCCAAGCGCCCGGGAAATGCCATGAACGACGAACGCCGCGGCTGAGAACAACTCCGGCTCGACGATCTCCACGCCGCTAACGGTGTAGTTGCCTCTCATTACCGCTACCAGTCACCATCAGGTCCGTCCCTGCGACCAGCGTCTGCATTTCCTCTCCGACGTTCATCGTGGAGAGGTCGGCATACGTCACTCTCTTGGGGACGACGTGGAGCCGCACGATCCTCGCTAGCAACGGAGATGGCGACGACACGTAAGCGAACCCACTGTCCGGCGGGGCGAAGACGGTGACGGCTTGCAGATCCGGAAAATCGGCAAGAATCCCGTCGAGCATCGCCCAGAGCCCAACGGCGAATGAAATGTAGCCGTTAGCGCTCAGTAGTTTTTGAATCGTCCGCCACGACACGCGGTTCTGCGTAAGCGTTAGACGGGGACGGTACGAAGCTCTCTACGCAGCCGCAAATCTTGTCTGGTCTGGCATGCATCTGCGAAGAAAGGAATGCGCGTAGTCAGAGCGAGCCATCAACAATCTCAACGCAGATTCAGCAGCAAGATTTTACGTCTTGCCAATGCGTCCCTCTTCTTTCATCTCGTTTCCTATCTCGCGGGGTTTTCGTGCATATAATATTACCTCTAACTCCCCTTCTATGCGTATATTTAGTATGTTTCAATTTTCAGGAACATTTATTTGCTTCATCATACATGGAAACACCCTAGGGATCAAATTCACCGTCACTGTTGCAGAGATTTGGTTCTTAAACTTCGTTGGAGAAGAGTACCTATGTAGAATGAATTTTGTTCCTTTTCTTTTTTCGCATTGAAAGAAATGCTCTTCTCATATAGTGTTATGCATTATTGTGGATTGGTCGTATTGAAAAGAATTTTGATATAATAAGTAGTGTGTCATGCAAGTTTATCGACAGTATCATATGGTAGGCATGTATCATACGATATGGTTCTCATGTATGAGTTGAACTTTATTTTTGATGAATTTTATCACTTAAACTTGAGTATAATAATGCATCATACAAAAAAAACAGCAAGTTTCAAGAGTTACAAGTCCAAAGCATAAGAGTTGACTGTGTTAGAATTCCAATGGTAATAGTTATTGCCTCCTAAGAGTTTATTAACCGTTAGAAGCATAAGCAATAGAATGCAAAGGTAGGAGTTATTACCTTAGCATAAATTTATTAACTGTTGTAATTCTAACAAGAGCCACTACCTCTTAGAGTTGGAAGCACATATTTATTAATAGTAGTATCAAGTGAGTTATTAGGAACACATTCCCAAATTAGGAAATTTTTGTGCGTTAATGTAGGTGTTTGATACTTTATTAAATAATTTAAATAATTCACGTGATGTACTATCATTTTGATACAGTGTTTAAAATTATTTTTATTTAGAATAATTATTTAGAAATTTCCTTATTTTTATCTATTTTTTTAAAACTATTTTTTAATTAAAAAATTATGACTATCTCATACACGATGCGATAGGCAACAACCAATACTGGGTAGAACAATGGTGCCCTTTTTAGATTTATTTGAACATGCACTCAAAAGTCATTTTGGTGTAAAGCTTGTCATTATTATGATGATACGGTTCCCGTTCCAGGAAAAGTAGTTTTACATGATCGAGCTCATATTGGACACTCATGATACTGCATGAAGTTTTAGCAGTATTACAGTCTTAGCAGTAATTGGGTACGTTGAAGTTTGAGAATGCATGGTCCAAGTCTAAGTCTAATTGAGTAAGAGAGAAAACTTACATGCGAGACATACATGTAACATAGGTAGGTGTAAAGCTGATGAAACAAACTGAACCAAACCAACTCGGTTCCATCAGTTGTGCTATTTGGTTTGGTCTGGTTGGAAATGAAACACAAGAATCAAACCAAACTATCATTATATATAGGAAAAACTTTATATTACTGGTTTACCAAAATCGATGATTGCATCATGAATTCTACTATTTAAAAAAAGTAAGTTTGAAAAACTTTAGCTATAATTGTTGATATGACAATAACGTAACGCTAACATAGTATATATATATATATACCCGTGTGTAGAGGGTGAGAGATATTAATATTGACTTGATGGCACCCATTCTGTCTTTAATGTGGTATTGACATAGATATGATAATGTATTCTATTAGTATATACTCTCAATCTTAACTATATAATTATTTTTTTATAAAAGATTAGAGAATATGTCAACAAGAAATCATTCTTATCATGTTAAAGTATCACGATCTCGCAAAGACAGCATCTTAGTGCCGTCTCAAGTCGTCCATCAAAAGTGATCACGCGGTGTACCCTAAGAGTATATGATTCGATAGTACTCATGATTTGAAATATATAATATATATATAATCCTGACCCTATATGATTGCGCCAAGATTCTGCTTGTTTTCAGCGGCTAGTCAACCTTCCCTTCGAGATTTTTCGTCCTAATCCACCAAAATATCAATCCCACCACTCTGCTGCTGCTTATTTATCTCGTGAAAGTTGTGTATTTTGGGTACTGAGAAAGATGGAGAAAGCAGCAAACATTTTACCATTCTGTTCTCTCTCTCTCTCTGCGTGTGTGTATGTGTGTGTGCGCTACTTCTTTTCCTATTTCATTTGGTAGCGAATTGCGAGCATTCCAACATCAATCACATTTATGACTTCAAGAAGCGTTACTTTTCTCATGTTTACTGATTCTGAACGTGGTTTACTAAGCAGGTAACCTATGGACTTGCATACAGCACATAGTGACTGCTGTCACTGCCATGGAGCATAGCCCAGCTTGGTTGGATTGGAGGGCCATTAGCCATGCTGGTCTTCGGCATTGTCACCTATGTCTCCGCTCATCTGCTCTCAGATTGTTACAGATCCCCGGACTCCGTCACCGGCAAGCGAAACCGGATTTACATGGATGCGGTGCACATAAACTTAGTATTCTTAATCATCCCTTCTTTTCTCAAGTTGAAATCAGGTGAATTCAGCTTCACCCGTTTATCTAATGTTAAGTTGATGATTTTCTTGTTTAAATGGAAGATATACTAGACACTTAATCCACACTATCATTCTTAAGGTGAAATTAGGACCAGATTATTGTAACAGGATGAGAGTTTCTGTTTAATATAGGTGTTGTATTAGTATGACAACTTAATGGCAGAGAGGGAGAGAGAGAGAGGGTGGTCTTGAGGACTACGACGATGAGGAGGAGAATGAGTTTCCAAATCGTGTTGAACTGCGAGACATACTTTTCACTTTTCACATCTCCAATGATAAGGGTGTCTGATTCGGGTCGGATACACATTGCTGAGTCCGACTGATTAGACATTGGATTGATGCAGATAAAAAAGAGGAACGGCATGTTTGCAAAATACATTCTAATTGAATCGGATATCTCTGAGATAGCAATATCCAACCTGTACCTGACCGAACCTGGTCATTATAATTAATGAACTAGATCACGTTTTGAGGCAACAAAGCCAGATCAACTTAGTACTTGAGCTATCTTTTGTGTGATCAATTTTAGCACGAGTAATTGCTTAAACCCAGGGACCTCAATCCCATTGGGTGTGGAAAAGAAAACCAAGTTATCAACAGCATGGTCCAAGAAGATATATAAATTTACCTTCTCTCTTTCTTGCGGGTTCCCATGTGAATCGGGTCCTGGACCCAATTTAATGTCAAACAAAGCACCTTTAGACTTGCCCATCTTGGTTAATATACCTTGTTACTGGTACAGAAAAACTTGCTTCGGCTCACTATAGACCTGTTATTTTGAACTTCAGAAATTCGGGTGGGAGAGACGCCTCACCTCGGCTCAATACAGAACTGTCACTTAAGGACCCTGCTCGAACCGGATTTAGCAGGCTTCTCCGGGCATTCGGATACCCATCGTTTAAATTTTTCAAAAACATATTTCATAATTAACAATCCCTGGACGATGTTGTATCCATTTTCAGGATTTGTTTGCCAAGGGATATCGGAGAGCTGACTACAGCTCACATCTGAGGGCTTTTAGTTTAGCGTTTACAGAGTCGGATCAAGCATGCATGTCAACGATGTGTTCATTGAACTGATCTCATGCATCAAAACCCAATGGTTTCTTCTCATTTCTTTTAATGAAAAAGTGAGCCTTGTGGAATTTTGGAATTTGATCAAGGGGGCTACTTGGTTTAATACCTTCCAGGTAAGAAACGGATCTGGGCATGTGGGCTTCTGCAATATCTGTATATGGCATCGGTGTCGCCTATGTCCTTACTGCTGCAGTCAGCATGAGGTAAATCTCTCTCTCTCTCTCTCTCTCTCTCTCTCTCTCTCTCTCTCTCTCTCTCTCTACATGCACATACAAGACCAAGTGATCGCATTGAGTAGCTTCTGTGTATAATTATAAATACGACGACGAAGCCAAGATAAAGTATTACCCATTGAACGCAGGGCTATCAGGAGGTCAAACTGTTATCATTGGAATGGGCATAATGCTGATCGCGAGTTTGGGAATGCGTCCTACATCATCATGTTCGGTGTAATTCAGATATTTTGCTCACTGATTCCAGATTTCAATAAGATGAGTTGGCTCTCCACTGTTGCTGCAATCATGTCGGGCTGCTATTCAACTATAGGATTAAGCCTTGGAATAGCTAAAGTAGTAGGTAAATCCCATGCCTCTGAACTGGATATTCTGCGTGTGTGTGTGTTGAGAGAGAAAGAGAGAGAGAGAGATCATTCTTTTAGCTGATATTCGAGAAAATAGAATGTGATTTTAGACAACAAAAGAGTTTATGGAAATATCAGAGGAGTTCAAATGGCTACTACAACGCATAAAGTATGGAGGGTCTCCAAGCCATTGGAGACATAGCTTTCTCTTATCCTTACTCTTTTGTCCTTCTAGAGATTCAGGTGATATATACAAGTTAAGATTTTATGTTCAAATCCAAAGCTTTCTTGAGTACTGTGGCTAGAAGAGATAAGAGATCCTAATTCTGCATTTAGTAATTGAATGCAGGACACACTGAAACCTAAACCTCCAGAGAACTTAACAGTGAAGAGAGCATCTGTTGTCATTGTTCTATCTTTCCTGTGGTTGCTTCGGGTACACGGCATTTGGAAACGATGCACCGGGAAACCTCCTCACGGGGTTCAGATTCTATGAACCATATTGGCTCATTGACTTTGGGAATGTCTGCATCATATTGCATCTAGTGGGTGCTTACCAGGTAAAAGTTTCAAGACATTCCTGTTGGCTTAGTCCTTAAGTGCCGTGAAGTATTTCTCTAATTCTGCATTCTTTTGAAGGGAAATAATGTGAATGACTTTGCTTCAATTTGATAAACTTGTAGTCTAATCTCAAGGAACACACCTAAGCTGACTACTGGAAATGCACCTGAAGGATGGATGAGATTTCAAAGAAACCGCTAAAGATCCAGAGAAATTTCACAGACGACTTAAACATTTGAAATTTTTTAAGAAAAATAAAACTGTTCGACTCAAAATCAGCCATTCAGTCTTGTATTAAAACAAACCTATATGCACGGTGAGCAAAAAACTTTTATCTTGGCTGTTCCCTGATAAATTTATGATTATTCTCTGCCTTTAAAAATCTTTTGTAATAATATAATTGACCTATAATACCTTTTAGGTAAATACATAATAGGCAACTATCATTAACAGGGGAAAGTGATTTGGAGGGTACTCATGTAAAGTGAATCCACTACGTTCTGTTTTTACTACAAGAGAGCCTGAAGCCAGAAGCACGCCCCGGTATCAAACTTATGACGTTCAACTTGTTCTTGTATTTCTTTATATTTATCTAAAAAGAAAACAAAAAAACAATACAACCTAAAGGTAACGTTAAGAAGACATATTTTTAAATACTTAAATCATGGTACATTTGTCTTAACTTCATATTGTATGCTATATAAACCAAATCACGAAGACAGGTGTGCTCAAGTTTGTTTCTCTTCTTTGTGTGAATGTGTTCTCAAAACTCTAATTTCTTTTGCATCCACTAGATTACATGTTTGACTTAATATATGTTGAGCAAACCTTGACAAGTTTGGTGCATCTCCACCGAAGCAAGCCTGTTATTCATCTAAGATAAAATATAATAATAAGAAATACTTAAAGTCAATCAATTTAAAATCAAATGAAATAATTAATAACTTATCAAATATCAATAAAAACAAATCATACCACATTTGGGAGCGGAGTTGTATTACAATTGGCCTTCCGAAGTCTCAAACACTATGTATATACTTGCTTATCTCTAAATAGATATTATATCAAACATATAATCTTGCACATGATCAATTGTATTTAATATTTTCTTTTAAATTTTTTCATCTTCTACAAAGTTAGGATTAAATCTAATAGAAGAGTTAAAGAAATAAGCAATCGCATACAAATCATGATGCATTTATCGGTTCTATCGTACATCAATACACTTCCAAACCTTCTTCAATAATAATCGTTTGCAGTAAAGGTTTGCTTGTATTTCTTATTTGGCCTTATCTATAGCATCATATATAAGAGGTATAATAGACTTATCTTTACTATCTAGCATTCTCGTTACCTTAACCAAAGGTACCATTATCTTTAAAAACTTGTTGCAATTTTCTCAAAGTTAGCACTAAAAACATCTACTACAATAATCCCCTCTTTTTCTCGACCAACTAATAGAGTCCCATTCTTTATACACAAACATATTTTTCAATGCGTTTTTATGTACAACAAGACTTTGAATAGTAATAACATTAGTAGCAAATCTTATAAATGAAGGCCTAATCAACTTCCTTCCACCAGTATAGATTCTCATCAAGTACAATACAAAAGAGTGGTTATAAATAAACTTTGTAACATTTTTGTATGCATCAATTGTTCCCTTAATTTTATCCATTGCAGTTAAATCCTCAAGCATTAAGTCTATGTAATGTGCAATACATAGGGTCCACACTAAAGATGGATGGTTCGACTCAAGTATCTTACCAAATGCTCTGAAATTTACAGCATTGTTAGTAACATTTGTAACACCCACTTTTTCTATAACTTCAAAAATAGAGAGTAAATTATTTGTAGTTTTATCGATATGGGATAAGATATGATTTCAAAAACATTGTCCTCTTAGGACACTAGACCAAAAAGTTTACTAATGATCTATCATGACCGTTTATCTAACTATTAGCCATAATAGAGTAAACTTTTATGATTCCCTAAATTCATAACTCCATTCATATACAATATCAACCTAATTTTGCAATAATTTATCCCTCAAAGCATGATATATAGAGATTTTATAACCTGATTCTATACTAGCAATAGCATTTGCCATACTTTGAAAGGAAAATGAATTTGCAATATTAAAAGAAAGGTAATTTTTGTAAAAAAATTCAGCACACTTTAATCCTACTTTGTGAATTACCTCTTTCGAAGCCATAACTGATCTTATGCCTTTTTGAGCTCCAAGAATCGTACATGAAAAAAAAAATAGATGCATCATACTAGTTCTACCTCCTCTACTACCCCTCGTAGTCATCAAGCGAGTAAGAGCTCTTGCAATGCAAAAAAAGCCAACTCTATTGTTACTATGCCTAGAACCTAAACTCTTTCCTTTAACTTGCCTTCTTATCTTCTCAGTCAACTCTTCTTTCTCTTTGGCTATAGTATAAAATCTTATACCGTACATCTCTCTAGTAGGATCTTGAAATATTTGAGAGTCTTGTGATATCCCAACCACCTATTTCTGTCCTTTCTTTCAACCATAATTTTTTTCATTGCTTTCTAACCTTTAATACTTGTGTAATTTCATATTTTATTGTTTCGAGTACCCGATGACAAGCACTAGCATCCTTCTCGGTTCCCAAAAGATAGTACTTCATATGAGAAATACCTCAATGTTTAACTTTATTACAAAAAAATGAACTTGTTCACTAGCCTATTACCTTCGTACAATAAAATACAATACTTTTATATTGGATCAATTCAATCAGAAGCCATTAAGTAGAGGAGAGATAAACAATAAGAAGAAAGAAGCTTTTCAAAGGACAAGAATCTCAAAATCTATGAAAATAACTGCTTTTTCAAGTGAAAATCGGGTGGAATGACGAAAAGGGAATTATGTCACGGATTTGACAAGAACCCTATAAATGGAGAAAGGGCTTTGAGTGAAAAAACTCGATAATCTTGAGATTTCTCCACAAAATCAACAAAAGTAATGATGGAAAAAGGGTTTGAGAACAAAGGATTGGAGTGAAATAGGATTTGAGATGAAAAAAATGAATTTGAGAAACTCAGTTCTTGGCTTTTTATACTTCAAAAAATCGGTATTTACTGATACTACACGATAAATCGCATGTTGTGATACACATGTCTATATCATGTTGTACTATCATACGATACACGATAAAATCGTATCATATCGTATGATACGATACAATTTTAATAACACTGGTTCTAACTATCTTAAAATTACCTCTTTCACTTTTTTAGGAATTATGCACTTTCTTCAAATTCTTACAAGTTTAGATTTTGCTTCACTAACCACCTTCTAGCTTCTTTTTGCCTTCTTACAAACATCACAAGCTCTTTTTGCCTTAGTTTTATATTGAAACGTTTCACTGCACCAACGAGCCTCTTTTTGCTATGATACTCAACTGTTATTTTAGCTTGCACCTGTTGAGCTACATTCCTAATAGTTACCGACATAATTTTTCACATTTCACACGTCCTCAAAGTCGCAAGCACCTCCTTGGAGTACTCTCTCCTTAATATCCATGTCACTTTTTAATAATTAATTGTCAATTTAGTAGTTTTTACTTGCTTTGTTTATCTTAGTGTACCTCCAGTTCTGCTAAAGTGATTTAATCAGCGCTTAAGCACTAGGCCCTGGCTGTTTAATCATTGGTAGGTGCTACAAAATAACTTCTACGCCAAGGATATTTCCAAACTCCAAAGTGTCTACACAATCTGAATATGCCCTCCTTGGATTACATGAACTAAATTTGGCAATTTGTGTTGGTTCATTAAGTTTTTTAAGACATGCTTTTTTGGAGTTAATTGCTAATTTAGCAGAAGATCCAGCTCAATGGTGATAAAATATCCATGTAATTGACCATCTTATGTGGGAAAAGGCTTGGTTTTGGTCTCATTGGGTTGATATCCTGGTCTCTTTAGATGTAGTCAGTATATCTTGATTGAATGCAGATGTAGAAAATTAATGATCATACTCGCCATTTTCAGATAAAGTTGTGGACATCACTAGAACTATGGCAAAAGCGTTCTTTTACAATTCAATGGCTCCATGTTGTGGTTCTTGTCATTTAGTGCTCAAGTCTACAGTGACAGGCACAAAATGCACTTTCTTCGATTCAGTGGACTTGGTATAAAATTTTCTGCTTATATATTTCAAGTCACAAACACAAGCATATGTATGCATGTGCTGTCATGTACACTCCCAGACACAGACTGAACTTTATGCCCATGAAGGTGAGCCGGTATACATTGTGATCAGGCATAGGGTGATTCTATTTGATGTTGATGTTGGTGTTAGTTCTTTGTTATTTCTAGCACAGTATCCAATAGAAGTCTGTAGCTTCTGGTGTTGATAATGTAGACCGACTCCGATGATTGGTCTGCTACTAGCGTCATGGCTTTGCACTCCCTAATTTTTTCAGGGACATATGGTCATCCTAATTCATCAACCCTTGTACTTCCTTGATCTTTGCATCTGTCATTGCCAATTAGGGCTTCTGCTTTCTATGGGCTTCCGTTTCCTGTGTCTTCTGTCTTGTTGTTGAGCGGTATTTGCAGTCTGCACTTGAGTTTTCCATTTATGGACTGAGTATCAGGCTAAGGTTACATTGTCTAAGCGTTAGACTGCAACAGTGATGTTTGTCAAAGGTCATGATTGCCATTTGCACATCTGAGCTCTCAAAATGAACTGGATGAATCATTATGTTAGTTTCCTGTTGATGCACCAACCTATGCTAACCTAACCTTTCATGGGTGCATAAATTGCCAAAAGAGAAGGTTGTTTCTGATATGTGCTTGGATGTCAGGAGTGCTTCAATATTTCTAGTGGCTTTTGCAGAGCAGCGCTCCACATTTCTTCTCTTCCTGGAATTTTGTGGTTTGAGTTTTTTTCAATAGTGATCAACAGAACCCAGAAATTAATGATATGATACAGTCGTCAAAGAACAATATTTTGCTGGATATGATCCAATATGTAAATATAATATGTATAATATAATGTTTTTTAGGTTGTCTGCGTTATGGCATATGCTTAAACTATAATTTTCTTGAATGAGACAGAATTTAATGTGATGTGTTTTTTGAATGCCTTCTTGAATGGATTAAAAAAGTTGGAAGGAAACAATAAAGCATGATCTTGTTCATTCGAAGCTACATGTTAATGTGACACAAAATTGAGGACAACGTCAACAAGGAATTTGTATAGCCAACCCTAGTAGTGTGAGAAAATTCTTGATTTTGGTTTGGTTGGACATCTTTCTTAATCAACTTTTCTGCTTAGGGAACTATCTAGTCAATTGTTAGTGTTTTTCCCTTTTGATCATCAAGATTGGCGATTAGGGTCCTTCTATTTCCATGTCGTCTATGTTAAATATGCATCTGCTGCCGTGTGGAGAAAAACATGATGGTGACCGTTCTGGCACAGCTGTTTGATGGTCTGTTCCACATAATATTCGTTGACTGAGATACAAAAAGAAGAGTCAACTAAATCCCTGCACGAGATGCTCACTCTACTGCTTCACTATTTTGGTGCACTGGATTTGTTGTACTTTGAGATGAGCAGACAAGTGCACGTGTAGCAAATCTACTACAAAATGTACTTCGTCTTCCTTTCCCATCAATTTCTGTTCTTTTTATTCATGCTTCTGCACGAGTTTTTCTTTCTCTGTACCCTTAACAGACGGCTCAATTTTTATAGGCACAACTGTTGCACGATTAAGGACATGGAATAGAAAAGCAAAGGGACACCGATAATGAGTGTTTGTGGACATATTTTATCTGCTTTATTTGAATAATTTGCAAGAGTTGTCTAAATCGTTTACCCCGTTGAGGGACTATTTCTTGTGGAAACTAGAGGGCATGCCGGTATGAGTTTGATGTTTCATGTACTATCATTTGCATTTCTACTCATTCTTTTATCTTTCAATGCCTGATCAAAGGGGTATAACAGGGATCGTCAATGCTATGTCATGCCTAACCAAAGTTTTGTCCATCATCAATTACTAATCCTACATGCACGCGCACACAAACACACACACACGGAGGGTTTTGGAGAGGTGGGACAGAGGAACGTCTATATTACCACTAGAATATCGCTCAAGCCCATCCAGACACATGCCTTCCTTTATTCGTCATATTGTGTGTGTGTGAGAGAGAAAGAGACCGATGTGCAAAATTAATAGGCAAAAGATTGTATTCGGCTTTATTTTTTGTTCGATGACTTCCGTCGTATATAACCAAGTAATATCGGAAACGTCTGTACTCTTCTTTCTTCCAAGGCCAGCAAGACAACCTAGTTTCCCACACCTCAAACTTCAAATGGTCATGTTGGGATGACTTATCATAGATATCGCCATTGGGAGGATTACTGCAGCACTTCTCATGTTATTTTAAGTAGGACATGCACTAGATCAAGCTTTACGAATATTTTCCTTTACAGGTTACATTACGTGCCCCTCTCTGTTACAAAATGGTGTCCATGCTCGGCTCAGGTAACGGCTGGACTGGCCATCCAGCGGTTACCTGAGGATCAGGCCAAACCATGTAACGGACAGTCATTATCGGATTTTCCGGTAACGGCCGCCCGTTATTGGATAAGCTTAGACAAATGGGAGAGCGCCTGCCTATAAATGCAGGCACATACAAAGACAGAGATAGAGATATATAGAGAGAAATACCGAAAAAATCACAGAGAAACGACATTTGTCTGAGCAAGCCCCTGTGAGGGAACCTCGTGTCCATCGTCTTCACTGCTGTGCCATTTTCATCTCTGAAAAAACAGAGAGCTACAGGAATCCGGCCATCATCAACATCCTTCACAACAAGGTAATCTTTTTCGTCGACATTGGTATCAGGGCCTGGTTCCATGTAAAACAGAAAGTTAGAAAAAAAAAGAGAGGAAAAGGGAGGAAAGAAAGGGAGGGAAGAAAAGAAAAAAAAATTCCGGTGAAAGGCGGCAGTCGGTAGGGAAGGCGGAAGGAGAAACCCCAAAGCGATCAGAGGCGAAATCGGCCAAAACAACTGAAACAGCTAGAGGCCGAAACAACCGAAAAAGCCAGAGGCTTAAACAGCCGAAACGGCTAGAGGCGAAATCGACCAAAACAGCCGAAAAACCCAGAGGCCGAAACAGTCGAAGCGGCTAGAGGCGAAATCGACCAAAACAGCTGAAAAAGCCAGAGGCCGAAACAGCCGAAACAACCGACAACCGAAATAGCCGACGATCGACTGAAACGAGTTCTCCGGTAGCCGCCTCTCTCTCTCTCTCACAACACTCCAAAGAGAGTGTAAAAAATGCTTTTAAGCGTTTTCTATAAAAAAAAACTGCGGTTTCGAAAAACCGCGACGAGAAAACCAGCGGTTTTCTAAAATCGCTCACGCTTTTCTGAAAACTACTAGCGATTTTTTGAAAACTGCCTCGGAGTCTGTGTCAAAAAGACAGAAATACCCTTGACCCATTTCGAATATTACACAGCTGCCACGATAAAAAGACAATTTTATCCCTTAGCAGTTTTTGAAAATAGGGCTGTTATTTTACGATATTATCCAACCCGGTTTGGATAATTTCGGTTCTGTCACTCAGTCAAAAGACGGTTTACCCCTATTCTTTTGGAAAAGTTATAGATTCGCCCTGAGAGTTAAAATTAAGATTTTAACCCCGATCAGTTGCGAATTTTACAAGAATACCAAATAGTAATTTTACGAGTTTGTCCTTGTGATTTTACAAATTTACAAAAAGAGGACAAATAGATAAAATTACAAATTTATCCCTTGGTATCCTTTTTAGGGGTTTTAGAGGCAGAAAAACCCTTACAAATTTTTTCTACTTCATATTCTGCATCACTTTAACATATTTCTTGCTTTGTGTGTTTTCTGTTTCCTTTTAGACCGCTTGATTGATATTTTTGCCACCACTACCTTAAGATTAGGATCAGAAATCAACCTTTCTAAGTTGCCCCTAAAGCTAACAATTGAGCAAGAATACATGCTCAAAAACAAAAAGAAAAAATTGTTGATGGTCTAGGATGAGTTAGCGTTTAGCTCCAAATCTAACCAGAAAAAGAAACCAAATAAAAGGTTTGGCAAGAATAACAAGAAAGACGGTCAAAGTTTTAAGAAATCGTAGGAAATCGCTTCCCGAATCAAGTGTTTCAACTGTGGAAAGATGAGACACTACAAGAGGGACTGCCGCAACAAGAAAGGTGGAGAAAACAACCCACAACGCGGACAGTCGAAAAAGCAAAATATAATCTGCGTAATTTCAGAATATCTATACTTAGCCGCATACTTAGACCGCCTAGTTATAGGTTGGTGGATAGACTCGGGAGCTACAAGACATATCTCAAAGACCAAGGAATGGGCAATTGACCTGAAGGAATATCAACCTGGAGAACATCGTGTATATATGGGAAACAATACTTTCTTAAATATTTTGGGTATTGGATCCTTTAGGATATTTGTACAAGGCAAACCAATTATACTGACCGATGTGTTAATTATGCCATCAATAAGGCGCAATCTGGTCTTTGTTCCTGCCTTAGTTAAGAAAGGTTTTGAAGTTAGGTTTATACCTAACAAGGTGACTGTGGGCAAACATGGGAGAATCTTGTTCTCAAGAGAATTTGATGTAGAACATAGACTGTTCAAGTTATCTGATAATGAAAATCATCAATATTCTATTTATATTGAGAGTGCCTTTTTTGTTGATATGAATATGTGGCATAAACGCCTAGGACATATAAGTCTAGAAAAGTTGAAGAAATTATCTAACTTTGACTTATTGCCTGGATTTGAGAAAAAGACTTTCAACAAGTGTGAAGCTTGCATACAAGGGAAAATGACAAGAAAAGTCTTTCCCAAGAAAACAACAAGGGCAACAACCCTGTTAGAAATTATTCACACAGATTTATGTGGACCTTTTAGAGTAAAGATACATCGAGAAAAGGGTTATTTTATAACCTTTATCGATGATTACTCTAGATATATGTATATATATCTTTTGACACATAAATCAGAGGACTTGATGCTTTCAAAGAATATAAGCAAGAAGTAGAAAATCAATTAGGGCATTCGATCAAAGTTTTGAGATCAGACAAAGGAGGTGAGTATACCTAGACAGAATTCTTAGAATTTTGTAAAGACTTTGGTATTGCTAAACAAAACTCAATGCCCAGGACACCTTAGCAAAATGGTGTAGCTGAAAGATATAATAGAACCTTGCTGAACATGACAAGGTCTATGCTGATTGATGCCTCTCTTCCAAGGATATTTTGGGGAGAAACAATAAGTACAGCCGTTTACGTACTCAATAGAGTACCATGTAATGCTATATTCACTACATCATATGAGATGTGGTTTTGAAGAAAACCCAACCTAGGTCATCTCAGGAGGTGGGGATCAATTGCATATGTTAAGATCCTTGATCAGTCTAAAGATAAACTAGACAGTAGGTCCTTGAGGTGTATATTTATTGGATATCCAAAAGGTTCAAAAGGATATCGGTTTTATCATAAGTACCACAGACTCATTGAAAGCAAAGATGTTGAATTCTTATAAAATTCTAAGAATGACATCCTGGAAAACAATGAGGAATGTGTTGATGATTTGGTAGATTTAAACCAATCATCTTTTGAGCCCATAGAAGATCTTCCTGAAACTACCGATACCTTAAGTGGACATAAGAGGCCAAGAGCCACTCTATCCTACTTAAAGGATTATCATACTTATCTTGCACAGGAAGTGTGTAATTCGGTAGATTTAGATGAGTTGACTGATAACTTGACTTTTTAGCAAGCATTGAACTCATTAGAAGCAACAGACTGGGAGAAAGCCATGTATGAGGAAATTGAATCCATTGATAAAAGCCAAGTCTGGGAATTGACTGATTTACTAAAAGGAAGGAAAGCTATAGGCTATAAATGAGTTCTCAAAAAGAAATACAAGGTCGATGGTACAATGGAAAAGTTTAAAGCGAGGTTGGTTGCAAAGGGTTTTTCACAAAAAGAGGGGATAGACTATGTTGAGACATATTTCCCAGTGACAAAATTTGCATCCATACGAATAATCCTGGCAATATCTACATACTATGATTTGGATTTACATCAGTTAGATGTAAAGATAACATTTCTAAATAGTGATTTAGAAGAAATCATATACATGCAGCAGCCCGAAGGATTTGTGATTGAAAGCCAAGAAAATAAAGTATATAGGTTGAAAAAATCCCTATATGGCCTGAAACAGTCACCTCGCCAATGGTATTTGACATTTCAAAATGCCATTATAGAACTTGGGTTTGTGGCTAATAAACTTGATCACTGTGTTTATGTCTGGAATAGTGGGAGCCACTTTGTCATCTTATCATTATATGTAGATGACATATTGTTGACTAGAAACGACAATGAGATAATTGTCAAAACCAAGTCATGGTTGAACTCGAAGTTCAAAATAAAGGATATGGGGGAAGCATCCTATAGTCAGGAGAGATATATAGACTATATCCTCAAGAAGTTCAAAATGGGTGAATGCAAGTCTGTAGATACACCTGTTGCAAAAGGGATAAAATTAAGTAAGACTGATTGTCCTAGTGAAGGAGACGATAAGCCTAATGTTCCTTATGCACAAGTTGTTGGCAGCTTGATGTATGCTATGTTGTGTACAAGGCCAGATATCATCTTTGCTGTTGGTCTTGTTAGTAGATATCAAAGTAATCCTGGTTGATAGCATTGGGTAGCTGTGAAAAGGATTCTAAGATATCTGAAAGGAACAAAGGACTTGAAATTGTGAGTGGTAGGATACTCATATGCTGACTTTCTTGGGAGCAAAGATGACAACAAATCAACCTAAAGACAAATATTCTTATTTGGAGGTAGTGTTGTTTCTTGGACATGCAAGAAACAGGGCTGTGTAGCGTTGCATACACAGGAAGCTGAGTATGTTGCTTGTTGTATGGCTGCAACAAGTGTTGTCTGGATAAGCCACTTCATACGAGACTTGAAGCTGGAGATAACAGACAAGCCAGTGGTTATCTATTGCGATAACAATGCAGCAATTACTCTTATTAAGAGTGGAGCAGATTGCTCAAAAAGAAGCATATAATGGTAAAATACTACTATGTTCATGATATAGTTATGAGAAAGGAAATATCCATCTCATACATGCCAACGGCAGACATGTTAGCAGACCCCTTAACAAAAGACATAACGGAAGAACTCTTCTCAAAACATGTTAGAAACATGGGATTAAGATATGTTTGATTTGTTGTATAGGCGAACAACCATACAACATATATACAATTGTTGTATAGGTAAATAACCATACAACGGATGATTTGTTGTGTACGGAAATAACCACACAACAAGTTTTGATTACAATAGTAATCAAGAATCAACATAACTAGGAAAAAACCATGAAAAGTAAGAGGAAAACCAGTATGTCAATACACTTGTCTCGAATGGCCAAGTGGGAGATGTTATAAAACGGTGGCCATTCTCGGCTCGGGTAACAACTGGACTGGCCATCTAGTCGTTACCTAAGGATCATGCCGTTAAAGCTCCTAGACGAGGGAAGCCAAAGGTGGATAAGCTCAGACAAATGGGGGAGCGCCTACCTATAAAGGCAGGCACATATAGAGACAGAGATAGAGATATACAGAGAGAAATACCAAAAAAATCACAGAGAAACGACATTTGTCTGAGCAAGCCCCTGTGAGAGAACCTCGTGTCCATCGTCTTCATTGCTGCGCCATTTTCATCTATGAAAAAACAGAGAGTTACAGGAATCCGGTGATCATCAGAATCCTTCACTGCAAGGTAATCTTCTTCGTCGACACTCTCAAGGTCGGTGTGAAGGCCCCCTTTCACAATTGTGTGGGATCTCTCCGACACACACACTTGCATCTGCGTGCACGCACACATATATATGGAAAACTTTGTATTTGTATCCTATGGTATACTGAAAATCTACTTTAGTAACCTATGATTTGATTTTTAAAGGTTTGATCCTTTATGTTGGTACCTTAAATAATGACAACGTCAGCCTGTGTATGACAGCTAACAAAAGTGTTTTATCCAAGAAAAGA